>JAKSZU010000009.1:28957719-29107461 GCA_026018925.1 Tupaia tana
CTACTCTTCAAGCCCCCTGGGACAGCAATGTCATCACATCATTCTGTGGCCTAACCCTTTTAACTGGGGGATGGTTCAGTTCATGTGGCTCTATTTGGTGTCAATCCCACCCTTTTTTTTTTTTTGAGAGGTTTTTGCTATAGGGCGCGTGCACTCGCCAGACAGACAGAGAGAGACAGAGAGACAGAAAGCGAGAAATCACCCCCCAGAGGGGATGGTCACGCCGCAATCCCTTCTCCTCCCATTCTCCTCTCGGGATCTTGGGCACACACGCACATGCACCCGGCGTGAGTTTTAAGCCACCGGGTCTGGGACGCGAACCGCGGTCGACTACGTGGGAGTTCAGCGACATAGCCATTACGCTAACTGCTGGTTCCCCCAATCCCACCCTTTGGAGTCAAGGTAGAGTCAACCTTGCTCCCAGGCCTATGCCTATGGATCTAATGGGAGTAGCAGTCCTGATGACCTCCAAATCACTTTCAGGATCATTCTTCTCTCTTCTTTTTTTAAAAAGAACTATTTTATTTAACTTTATTTATTTAGTTAGTTTAATTTGACAAGAGAGGGAGAGAGAGAAAAGAGAGAGAGAGAAAGCGAGAAAGCAAGCCACCAGTTCCAGAACTTGAATCACGATTGGCCATGTGAGAGTCCAACACCCTTAACCACCACACCACCTGCCAGCCCCATTCACTCTTCTTGAAGGATAAAGCATAGTCACAGCCAAATAGCTCTGCCATATTTCCCTGTTTCCTTTAATCCAAACTGAGAAGTGTCTCTGCTGCTCTGGCCCAACTCTATCCCTGGCTTCTGCTGAGATGGCTGATTAACAACACAGATAACCTCTTTTCAGAGTGAGTCCAGCCATACCCTTGGTGTTCTCTCCAGAAAAAGCATTCTCGTTTTTACAATACGGATAGGCTGAAAATCCTCTCAATCTTTAAGTTCCAGTTCCTTTTTGCTTAACAAATTTCTTCTTCAATTCATCTCTCTTTTTTCACATTTTACTAGAATCAATCAGAAAGACCAAGACACTCCTTCAACACTTTGCTTGGAAGTTTCCTCAGCTAAATATTCTATTTCACTGCTCAGCAATTTTACCTTTCACAAAATACTAGAATACAGTTCAGTCAAATTCTTTGCCACTTTATAACACTTTAATTTCACTTTAATTTCCAGGAGGTAAAGTTCAATGAGGTCATAAGGGAGGAACCTTAATCTGATAGAATTGGTGGCCTTACAAGAAGAATAAGAGATCTTTCTCTCATTCCTCACATGCATGTAGTAAGGAAAGTGATCCTTGTTATAAAGTGGCAAAGAATTTACCTCCTACGCACTCCAGCATTTTTCTAGCATGTACTTCAGAACTCGTCTAACTTCTTACCTAGTTCCAAAGCCACTGCCACATTTCTAGCTATTTGTTACAGCAGTGCTCCACTTCTCAGCACCAAAATCTCTCAGTCCACTTTGGCTGCTATAACAAAGTATCATAAGCTGGGTGGCCTAAACAACAGAAATTTATTTTTCATAGTTTTGGAGGCTAGAAAATCCAAGATCAAGCTTCTGGCAAGGTAGGGCTCATTCTGAGACCTCTTCTTTTGGCTTGTAGGTAGCCACCATCTTGCTAAGTGCTCATACAACTTCTTTGTGTGTGTAGCCTCCCTCTTCTTATATGGTCATCAATCCTACCAGATTAGGTTGCATTTTATGAAATCATTTAACCTTAATTACTTCTTAGCAGTCCTATCTCCAAATATAGACCCATTGGGGTAAGAGTTTAAACACATGAATATGGGGAGAACACAACTCAGCACATAGGAAATGTCTATCTCCTTTGGACCCCATGAAAGTTTTATTAGTTTTATAATGTGAAATTCACTCTATAGATGAGGAAACTAAGACTTTGAGATGTTAAGTGATAAATGTCAGACTAGAGATCAAGCAGCAAAGTTGGGATTTAAAGCAGGCCCTTCTACACTAAAGCTCCAGCTCTTGATCCCTATACTAAAATGGATATAGATTATTTATTAAATTTCAGTATATTTAGTAATGCTACTTAAATTACCTAATATGACTTTTATTTCATGGAAAAGTAAGGCAAACTTTATACTGAATTATTTCAAATTTTGAAGCTGATTTTGAATCAACATGGTTTTACTGAATATATATTCTGGTTGCTATTTGGGGGCACAAGTTTGGCCCAGTAGTGAACTTTAATTTGGATACACACCAAACTATGGTTAAAATCAATGTATTTATGCTTAAAAGAATAGATGGCGTTAAA
The DNA here is from genome assembly GCA_026018925.1 of Tupaia tana. Taxonomy (NCBI): domain Eukaryota; kingdom Metazoa; phylum Chordata; class Mammalia; order Scandentia; family Tupaiidae; genus Tupaia; species Tupaia tana. Next base: position 28,960,001 of record JAKSZU010000009.1, read on the forward strand.
ACATTACAGAAGGGAGCCAGCAGGTGGCATAGTGGTTAAGGCACTGGACTCCCACGTGGTCAGCCATGATCTGAGTCCTGGACCCTGTGACTTAAAACTCACTCCAGGCATGTGTGTGTGTGTGTTCCCCCAAACTCCCCAGGGGAGAACAGAAGAGAAGGGATTACAGTGGGGTCATCCCCCCTGAGGGGGTGATTTCTTATCTTCTGTCTCTCTGTCTCTCCAGAGAGTACACTCACTCTACAGCAAAAATCTCTCAAAAAAAAATTACAGGGGGTCATGATTGAGTTGTTTACCATATTTGCCATTATCTCCTTTTGTAATTAAAAGTTATAAAATTAAATTTAATTAAAATTAAATATATAGACTAAATTACCATTATTTTAATCAATATCCATCAGTACTATGTAAAGGATTCAAAAAAAAGAAAAAAGTCTTAAACATTCTAATCAGGTTCATTGGATTTGTGATGCTGAACAAAAGGTCAATTTAACAGCCGGCCTAATCACATGAAGTGTTTCATTTTTGTTATAAAGGTTTCCCAGAATATTTAGAACATATATAAAATGACTTGATACTTGCCTTTATATAATATGCTGAATAAATATAAAATATTAGTGTTAAAGTCTTTTGTTTTTTTAAGCAATTGAAATCTTAGTAATTGACGTCTCCCTCAAAGCTCACTGATTTCAGTAAGTACTCCACAGGGAACAAGGCAAGAGCTTTGATTACAATTTTTCACCATGGGAACTCGAAACATAAGGCTTTAAGTGATTTTCTTAAAGCCAAACAGCAAAATGGAGGTAGAAGCAGGGAAGCAGCATAGGTCTTTACTTCCATTTTCCCTATGGGAAGCGATTAATGTCAATAATTCAATATCATTAAGGGTGATGTGGAAACGTGTTATTCAAAATCTCCAGCAACAATGCAAACCAAATAGTAGGCAATCCATTTTCCACTTTCTAAAACAGTAGGTTTCTAAAAAATATAATGACTCTATCTCCCTACTATCATTCAGCCTCACTTAGTCAAAATAAACGAGTCTGTTTTGAAAATTGTTTCCTAACGAATCTGATCTTATCTCACTTTCGGTTAAGCTGCAGGAACCTGCGTACCACTTCAAAAGTTCTTACCTCCTTCGTTGCCGAACCTAGTATCAATGGCACATAAACCTTCTCATTATTAACCCATGTAATATTAGCAATTTCCTTCCCCCACCAAATGCCCCACATTTCTGAATCAGCACATTGTTTCATCCTTCAAAGCTATCACTTCCTGTCTTCCACTTTTAAGTCGCTAAAGTAACTGACCAATGATCCCCTGTAGTTACCTCTCACTACAGTATGTCAAGGGTGGAAGAGATCTAAAACAGTGCAACTCAAATTGTGTTCCCAGTGTAATAGCATCAGCATGATCCGAAAGCTTGTTAGAAATGCAGAATCTCAGGCCCCATTGCAAACTGCTGAACCAGAATCTGCATTTTAACAAGATTTCCAGGTGATCTGTATGAACATTAAAGTTACAGAAGGACTGATAAAATGCAAAGACAATGCCGACATTTCATTGGGAATAGTGACGGCAACTTACCTTATGTGAAGCTGAGTTCGTTCGCCCACCCAGGTTGCTTCTGTACACCTCCCCCATAGTCACTCAGTCTGTGCTTTAAGAATGCAATTTTAATATAAGCCGAAGCTTTGTCGATTTGATTTTTTTCATATTTCATAGAATAGTCTTTCTAAACCATTATCCCCCTTCTTGCCCAAGATTTCATAGTTTAATTTTCTATAACTTATATTATGAAATGATAACTTTTTAATATAAAATTAAATGAAATATTGAATATACTTTTTCAAAATACACATTCTCTCTCCCTACCCATGGAAAATTGCTATCCTAGGAAACAAACTGGCAAGTTATAACAAGAACTATAAAACTGTACCTTTTTTTTTAACATAACCACATAACCTTGTTTATCTTCATATACTCCAAGGAAACAAGTCAAAGGAAAAAAAAATTTGACAAAGATTTTCACAGGAGTTCTATTTTAATAGTGTAAAATTGGAATTAACCTAAGTATCCCTAAATATTAACTGATTATTCAAAATGGATTCATTTTTGAATATAACCCCAAAAGCACAGGCAACAAGAGGAGAAATAGACAAATCATATTACAAAAACCTAAAAACCTTCTGCACAGCCAAGGAAACAATCAACAGAGTGAAGAGGTTATCTACAGAATGAAAGAAAATATTTGCAATCCATACATCCGATAAGGACTTACTATCCTAAATGTATAACAAACACAACTCAATAACTAAAAAAATAATAACTTAGCCTAGCCAGTGGTATGGCAGTTAACGTGGCTGGATCCCACATGGCCAACTCTGCAGTTTTAGTCCCAGACCTGGTGGCTTGCAAAACACACTGAGTAAATGTGCCTACGTGCCCCAAATCCCTAGAGGAGAATGGAGGAGAAGGGATGGCCTTCCTCCTTTGGGTATACATTCTCACTTTTTCTTTTCCTTTCTGTCTCTCTTCAGCAAGCACATCCCTTCTATAACAACAACAAAAAAAAAAATACAAATAAAATAACAATGAAAAAATGGTGGGAACCAGCAGTTAGCGTAATGGCTATGTCGCTGGACTCCCACGTAGTCGACCGCGGTTCGCGTCTCGGACCCGGTGGCTTACAACTCACGCCGGGCGCGTGTGCGTGCGTGCCCAAGATCCCGAGAGGAGAATGGAGGAGAAGGGATTGCGGCATGACCATCCCCCCTGGGGGGTGATTTCTCGCTTTCTGTCTCTCTGTCTCTCTCTGTCTGTCTGGCGAGCGCACGCGCCCTATAGCGAAAAACCTCTCCAAAAAAAAAAAAAAAAAAGTCAAAAGGCCTGCATAGACATTTCTTAAAAGAAAACATATACATGGTCAATGGATAAATGAAAAACACTGTACATCACTAATCATCAGGAAAATATGAATTAAAGTAACAATAGGATATTGCCTCACAGCTATTAGAATGGCTATCATCGAAAAGATAAAAGGTAAGTATTGGGCCAGCCCCATAGCACATCTGTTAAGTGCTGAGTATAGAGAGGCAGATCTCACATGGCTCACCAGAGTTCAAATCCTAGACCCAGTGACTTGAAAAACATGCTGAGTACATGTGGATATGTGTCCAAAATCCAACAGAATGGAAAAATGGAGGAAAAAGAATTGTGGTGTGACCATACTCTACAGGGGGGGTGTCTCACTCCACCCTCTGCTGAATGCATGTGCCCTCTGGCAATTAAGAAAAATGATATGTATTGGAGCAAATGTAAGGAAAAAGGAACCCTTCAACACTGTTGGTAGGAATATAAATTAGTACAGCCACTGTGGAAAACAAAATAGAGGTTCTTCAAGAAATTAAAAATAGAATTACCAAATGATCCAACAGTAACAATACTGGATATATATTCAAAAGAAAGGAAAACAGAATGTAGAAAAGGTATCTTTACTCCCGTATTCATTGTAGTATTATTCACAATACCCAAGATATGGATTCGATCTAGGTTTTCATAAATGGCTGAATGGCTAAAGAAGATGTGGCATGTACATGCAAAAGGAATTTTTTATGAGTTATTTTATTTAACTTTATTTATTTATTTATTTATTTATTTTAATTTGACCAGAGATGGACAGAGTGAAAGAGAGAAAGAGAGAAGGAAAGTAAGAAAGTAAGCTGCCAGATCCAGGTCTCGAACCGTGGTCAGACATGCGGGAGTCCAGCACCCCTAACCACCATGCAACCTGCTGGCCCCTACACAATAGAATACTATTTGGCCTTAAACAAGAAGAAAATCATGTTGTTTACAACAACATGGATGAAGTTGGAGGACATTATGTTAAGTGAAATTAAGACAAGCATACATAAACACCACATGATCTCACTCTTATGTAGAATCTAAAAAAGGTGAATTCATAGAAGCAGAGAGTAGAACGGTGGTTATCAGAGACTGTGGATATTGTGGTTTGAGATACATTGACCACAGAGTTCAAAATTTCATTTAGAGAAGAGAAATAAGTTCAAGAAATCTATTGTACAACATGGTAACAATAGTTACTAACAATGTATTTATTGTATTATTGAAAATTGCTAAGAGAATAGATTTTTAAGTGTTCCTACCACAAAAAAATAATGAGTACGGGGGCCAGCGAATGGCATGGTAGTTAAGGTGCTGGACTGCCACATGGTTGACCGTGGTTCAAGTCCTGGACCTGGCAGCTTGAAAATCACACTGGGCACAAGTGCATTCATGCCCCAAATCCCAAGTGGACACTAGAGGAGAAGGTATTGCAGTGTGGCCATTTCCCCCTTGGGGGGTGAGTTCCCACTTTTCCTCTCACTGTCTCTCTCTGTCTCTCTCTGGTGAGTACATGCACCCTATGTCAAAAACCTAAAAAAAAAAAAAAAAGGTAAGTATGTGAAGTAATGCATATGTTAATTAGCTTGACTAGCCATTCCACAATGTGCACGTATTTCAAAACATCATGTTGTACTTGAAAAATACATATGATTTGTATTTATAAATTTTAAAATGACTAAATTACAAAAATTAATAAGAGAATAGAAGCAGAAAGAATTGTTCAAAATTATACCAAATTTCAAAGGTATTAGAATCCTATATTTTCCAAAAAAATTTAAGTATATAAACTATGTTGACATAAAATGTAAAAAGTGGACACAAGGAACTACCACTCTGGTTGCAACTGTTTAAAACTGTCCATAAACTAGAAGTAAATTGAAACTAATATAAGTGCAATTTTTGCATATTAATGTCCCCTATATAATTATTTTAGTGGCTAATATGTTTTCCAAAGGGGAAAAAAAAAACGTAATTACAATTTGGACCTTTAAAAATTTGGCCTAGGAAAATCACAAATGAGAAAAATAATAATTCATTTTAAAAGATTACGATATCCCTGGGACCAGCAGTTGGTGTAATGGCTATGTCTCTGGACTCCCATGTAGTTGACCACGGTTCGAGTCCCAAACCCAGTGGCTTTAATTCATGCTGGACACGTTTGCGTGTGTGCCCAAGATCCTGAAGGAGAATGGAGGAGAAGGGATTGCGGTGTGGCCATCCCCCCGGGGGGGGTGATTTCTCACTATCTGTCTCTCTGTCTCTCTCTGTCTTTCTGGCAAGCTCATACACCCTATAGCAAAAAAAAAAAAAAATTATGACATCCCTTCTTTTAGGATATCTTTTTCCCTCCAACACAGACAAATAACTAATATTTTGCATTTTAATGGCTACAAAGCATCTAGTCCCTTCTGCTATTAAAATTTGCCTTTATTTCATCAAAGGATGTCCCTAACCCTTAAAACAGTGCTTAAGTTAGAAATGGATAAGAAGAAAGTAACCTGACTTAACTCTCATTTTCTCAATGGGTCAGTGTTGGGACAGATTTTTCAACTGACAAAAACCACATCAATGCTTTCTTTATACCACTTCAAGGACTACGCAGAAGAAAGTTTCACTCCATCTGACTTCATGACACTGCAAATAAAGCAAGCTAGTGCCCAGGCCCTCTGTCAGTACAAACTGATTGTATATACAAAAGTCAAGACACAATCCTAATGTGACTGATTTTTTAAACAAATATTTCAGAACTTTTATGTTCAGAGTAATAATATCCTATATGCAGGCATCATTATTGAAACCATATTCTGATTTTAATAGTTTCCCAATTTCCTATGGCCTGAATGGCATTCTTTCACAGTGAATTTGAATTTTCAGACACAGTCAAGTCATTCAGCATCAAGTCTGACCATAAAACTATATAATACCAGTTTCAATGAGTCATGACAATAAATATAATCTCTTTCTTCTCCTGAACTACCACATCAAGTTTTAGTTATACATGTGAGGACTTCAAAAACTTCATGGAAAAAAATGGTCTTGAAAGAGCAACTTTATTTTGGTGCAAAATAAATTTGAAATCCATACATAGTTTTTTTTTTTCCCAAAAGACCCCTTCTACACATACAATGTCTAACTTTGTATTGCAAATATCTATAGATCTTTTCTTCTTAACATGTACTGCATGTTAACTTGATAAATATTAACTCATATAATAATCTTCATAACAACCCTATGAGGTGAGTACTTTTACTATCACCATTCCCCCTTATACAGATATGAAATCTAAAGCACAGAAAGTTTAACTTGTCCAAGGTAAAATGTCTACTTAAGAGTCAGAGCTGGGATGCACACCCAGAAGATCTGGCTGAGAGAGCTAATTTCTTAATCTCCACTCTTTTTCTTATATTAGAGGGAATTAATAAACAAACCAGTCTTAACAGCAATTCTAAATATACAAGTCTTAAAAAGGGAGGAGGCATGCATGGACATAGGGTTAGAGCTGTCTACCGAAGGTATATGTCTGGGGAGAAAGCTACAAGGAAGAGACCAGGTAGGGAAAGCCCACAAGAGGTCAACGCAGACTCCCCCCTTACCTAAATTAAATGATATCTTCAAGTTAATATCACAAGTTTAATTTTACATTTTTGCCTCTCAGAGTCAGCATTTGGCTTATTTGTCTGTGAACTAATCCATTTGGTTGTTTATGTGTGCCAAATGTAATCCTGGACTGGCCTTCAGGCTCCTTCTCTCATTAATTAATTGTACTCAGAAAATCGAAAATAAATTTTGTTGGCTTAAGTAATCATAAAGATAGACACCAATACACATTCCCAATTGAATTCAAAAACTAAATGTAAACTAAGTTGTAATTTCTAACTAAATGAAGTTATGTTACAATTCCAAGTCCTTTGTCACACTGTTCCCTTCTATTACAATTCATAAGCTGAAATTTTATTTTGTCACTGCTTCTTTCTCCAGTTCAATTTTTTGATAGTCACTTTATTCTCAGTCATCCCTTTGAATCTTAAAGGGCAAAAAGATAATTATGCTTTTTATCTAAGGACATATATGTCAAATGACTTCATTACATGTCCTTGAGGTGAAAGAATTATAATAGCATTTTATCTTCCAAATATTCCATCAGATAAGTACCAAAGTCAGATATGTATGGAAGAGTGCTAATTATGGAAATAAACTATTTTTTTCAAAATAATTATTTTAAATATTTTAAATTAGGAATTTTCCAATGGCTATCTACATCAAGGGTAATAAGAGAAGAAATATCTTCACTCTCAGTCAATAGATGTCTTTATCCATGAAAAAGAAATGTCAGAGCATATACATACTCCAGTAAAAAAAAAAAAACTTAATATACCTAGAAAATCAAAGAGAATAAAGTTTTTAAAATCATTTACATTAATAATTGCATTTAGTATACTAGATGAATACAATTAAAGTACATAAAGTCAGTAGCTCTCCTATGCAACAGAATATATGGTGAAAACTCACTCCATTTACAATAAAAACTAAAAATCAACATACATTCACAGATACAATAACTGGGAATAAACTAAAAATGTGTAAGACCTATAGGAAGAAAATTACAAAACCCTACTGATAGATAATAATGAAGAAAATTATGAACGGAGCAACATAGCATGATTTTACAAGGGTATACTAAATTCTTTAAAGATGACAATGCCTTCTTAATTTATTAATGAGCTCACTGTAATCCCAATGGGATTTTAAAAAATTTAACAAAATGATTCTTTATTTCATTTTGAAGAGCCAGTGGGTAAGAATAGCAAATCATTTTCTAAAGATATTAAAACACCATACTACAGTGCTATTGGTATAAGAATAAGTCAACATGAGTAAAATAAATAGTCCAAAACAATAACTACTATGTATAAGAATTTAATATATGGCAAATAGGCTAACAAAACAATGAAGAATGCAAGTTTTCTTTTCTTTTTTTTAGAGGGAGATTCTTGCGCTCACCAGAGAGACAGAGACAGAGAGACAGAAAGTGATAAATTTATCCCCCAAGGGAGATGGCCATGCCACAATCCCTTCTCCTTCATTCTCCTCTCAGGATTTGGGCATGCACACACACGCATCCAGTATGAGTTTTAAGCCTCCAGGTCCAGGACTCAAATCACGTTCAAGCACATGGAGTTCAGCAACATAACCATTATGCCACCTGCTGGTACCACGTGCAGGTTTTCTTTATAAGTTATATTGGGATAATTGTTAGCTACTGCGAACAAAATCAAATTAGATCCTTTACCCACATCAAAATAAAATTCCAAATGGAATTAAGGAGTTAAATATAAACTAATAAAACCATAAATTTAAAACAAAAACTAAAGTTTTATAACATCTCTAGAGGAGAAAGGACTTTCTAAACTGGAAAAATAAAGAAAGCAATTAAAGACACACACGCACACCACAAAAGAGTGACAGATTTGGGACCAGCAGTTAGCATAATGGCTATGTCGCTGGACTCCCACGTAGTCAGCCGCGGTTCAAGTCCCGGACCCGGCGGCTTAAACTCACGCTGGGCGCGTGTGCGTGCGTGCCCAAGATCCCAAGAGGAGAATGGAGGAGAAGGGATTGCGGCGTGGCCATCCCCCCTGGGGGGTGATTTCCTGCTTTCTATCTCTCTGTCTCTCTCTGTCTGTCTGGCGAGCGCACGCGCCCTATAGCAAAAACCTCTCCAAAAAAAAAAAAAAGAGTGACAGATTTGACTACTAAAAATATTAATTTTGTGTGTGTCCCAAATAGTAAAATGAGAAAAGATACTTGTATTAGATCAAGGATTATGTACAAAATATATGTATAAAAATTTACAATGTGTTAAGAAAGACAGTAAGAAGGAAAATAGAAAGGCAAGATGTATACGGGACACAGAAATGGACTCTTTTCTGTGGATGATAATGTGTATAGTATCCTCAGCTGGACTGGTGTGAAGTGTATGCATGTTGGGAAAATTCACTTTACAAGCTAAGTGATGTGTAGTGACTGAATGTATTAAATAAACTAAACTAAATTAAAATATTTATATAAAAAAAAAGTAAGAACCAAATGCTTACATGTGAAAAAGTATATAAAAAGCCAGTTCATGAAAGAGGAATTATAGCAGGTTAACTACGATATAAAAAGACACTCAGGGGACTAGCAGTTAGCGTAATGGCTATGTCACTGGACTCCCATGTAGTCAACAGTGGTTCGAGTCCCGGACCTGGTGGCTTAAACTCACACCAGGCACGTGTGTGTGTGTGTGTGTGTGTGTGCGCCCAAGATCCTAAGAGGAGAATGGAGAAGGGATTGCAATGTGGCCATCCCCCCTGGGGGTGATTTCACACTTTCTGTCTCTCTGTCTCTCTCTGGCGAGCGCTCATGTCCTATAGCAAAAAAACCTCTCCAAAAACAAAAGACACTCAGGGTCCAGCAGTTGGCATAACGGCTATGTCGCTGGACTCCCGTGTAGTCAACCGCGTTTCAAGTCCCGGACCTGGTGGCTTAAACTCACACCAGGCGTGTGTGAGTACATGCCCAAGATCCTGAGAGGAGAATGGAGGAGAAGGGATTGCAGCATGGCCAGCCCCACTGGGGAGGGATTTCTTGCTTTCTGGCTCTCTGTCTCTTTTTGTCTTTCTGTTTTTCTGGTAAGTGCATGCGCCCTGTAGCAAAAACCTCTAAAAAAAAAAAAAAAAAAGAAAAAAAAATCACTAATCAAAGAAACAAAAAAAAAACAAAAAAGAAAGAAGTAAAGCGTTAATATTAAAAATAACAAGACACCAAATTTCAAGGAAAAAAAGTTTTTCACAAGAATACCCATTTCTTGAGAGGGCATGGTGAAACAGACACTCATGCATTGCTGGTGAGTATTTACATTGGAATAACCATTAAGGAGAAAATATTTGGTGATCATGTATATTTCAAGGGTGATAGGCTGTTTGTGGGGTTTTGCTTTTTGTTTTCGTTTTGTTATTTTGTCTAGAAAGTTCACATCTGGAAATCCATTATAATCAGTAATCGTAATAGATGGAAATCTTTATGTAGTGAAATATGAATCATGATGGAATTTAAATAACAAAAAATAGAATGACCCAAATGTCTAAAAATAGGTGATGGGGTAAAGAAAATAGGTACATCCACTACCTCTCTGGACTATCACACTGCCATTAAATGCAGTTCATTAAAATCATTTGTGAGACCATTACATATGAGTTGTTTTTTTTTTTTTATGTTAAGTGGCTACTGAAGCAGAACAGAATATTGCAAGAGCACATGTGTGCTCATAAAAGCAATTCTTTTTATTAATATAGAAAGGAAAATTCACTTTATTTTCAACAGTAGTCTTTAAGTTATGAAACAATTGATGATTTCCCCTCAATTCCATTATCTATATTTTTCATAGTTTCTGTAATGAATAGGTATAAGGAGTTATTAATAGACTTACTATATGAAAACTTAGGTTTATTTAGAGAAAGTAATTGAAAGAACTTTTCAGTTTAAACGACAGTGAGCAATCCTGTAAATGGAAAACTTTTTTTTTAGTACTTCATGAGATTGAACTTTCTACAACTGAACAGAAGAAAAGATCATATTGGAAAGTCACGATTAGAGGACTCAGACTGGGAAAAGGGGCAAACATAGTTTGAAAGCAGAGTTTAAAGTACAGTTTGAAAATAACATAAAACATGTAACTGCTACAATAAAAATACAGAAACTAAAGTTCAACCAAACCGTCTTGGTTAATAGAAATAAAAGATAAGATGAGAAAAAAATGGTAAATGAGGTAATGTAGGTTAAAATACTTAGACTAATAGGTACACAATAAAAGCTAATCATTTATAAAAGAAAATCTAGTTCTTAGAGATGACTAGTAATTTGCCCAAAATTACAATATTATTATGGCATTGTTTAAGAATCATTAGATCCAAAAGATCTAGTTTAAAACTGCATTTCTTAGAATTAAAGCAAAGGACTATGAAACTAGCAAAGTTCAAACATGCATATGAATAACCTACTACTATTTAGTTTTTATAACTTTTCTGCTAAGCAGTTTTCTTTTAATTGATTCAAAAATGAATACCACAGTGCCTAGTGGGGGAAAAAAAAACTAGGATGAGAAACCTGAATAAACCCTAAAATCAATACCTGTTTGTTAACTATATGCCTTGTTGTTCATGCGTATGTGACACCATTTACATTGTTCTTTCTGCTACATATAAGCATATGTGTTGATTTTAAATGAACCCATGTTTTATTTCAAGATAAAATTTGGCTTTGTAATTACAGTATAGGACCAAAAAGAGGGAATAAAATGTTTTAGCGTGTCAAAAATAGTATTGATTTACAATTATTCTACGTTAATTTTAAAGTATAATTTATAAAGGACTCTGAGAAAAGGTAATGTATGTCCATGTCTTCACTCTGCAGCACCGTCAGGCACTCTGAGGCCCCAGCGTCAAATTCAAAAAACATGATAGGGAGACTTCTAATCTTACTATTTTCTGCTACTTCATGAGGAGGTTTTCATAGAGAACTAAGTGTCATAACAATTGCATTTGTGCCAGATTCAATTTGGTGAAAATGTAAGTGTCTGAGAATTTCCCACCTGCCTAAATTAATTCTTTAAGTGGTTCTGGTCTCCAAGAGCAAAAGGCTAAAGCTGTCCTTCTCTTTTGCACATTTTATTTAAAGTATATTTTGGTAGAAGGTAGGACATGCCTAGGAAGCTGAGGCCTAGAGACTTTGAGTGACTTCTCCAGAGACTATACCCTGGCCTCTGTATCAGTCCAAAGCTCTTTGCAATAAAGAACAAAATTCACCTTGCCAGATTATTCATTAATTCAAAAATATTTGTTGAGTGCCCACTATATACCATAATATGTTCTGAGTGTGAGAGACAATGTTTCTGCCATCATGACAATTATATTTTTGCAGGAGTAAGTAAAGTAAGTAAGTAAGTAAGTAAACAAGCAAAGGTGAGACAGTTTAAAGCTCTTTGAAGAAAAATATAGAAATACAGTGCATGGAGGGAGAGTACTTATTCTAAACAGGGTGGTCAAGAAAGTACTCTCTGAAGGAAGATAAAGATGAACAAATAAGGGACCAGCAGTTAGAGTAATGGCTATGTCACTGGACTCCCACATAGTTGACCACGGTTCGAATCCCGGACCTGGTGACTTAAACTCACGCCAGGCACGTGTGCGTGAGTGCCCAAGATCCTGAGAGGGTAATGGAGGAGAAGGGATTGCGGCATGACCATCGCCCCTGGGGGGTGATTTCTCGCTTTCTGTCTGTCTCTCTCTTGTCTGTCTGGAGAGCACATGTGCCCTATAGTAAAAACCTCTCCAAAAAAAAAAAAGATGAACAAATAAGTGAATTGAATGAATTGGGGGCAGAAAGAACAGTAAGTGTGAAAACTTTAAATGGGGAGCATGCTTGGTGAACTTGAGAAAAGGCCAGAAGGCTAGTGAGCCTGGAACTTCAGGTGTATCTTGCCATATACTGTCCCCTGCTCTTCCTTCCCTGACTAGGCTTCTTTTGTATCTTGGTTTTACCTCTAGGTTAGGGAGCTCATTTTCTCCTTTGTCAGTGTCCCTAAAGCGGCCCCTTTAACCTGCCCACTCACTCCTCCACCTTCTTTTAATAAAAGAGCCTGAGTCCTAGTTGGCTTTCATTGCCCTTCCCCAGGTTTTCCACATAGAAAACAATAACATAAGCAAACATAAAAATCTGACCTCAAGAGAAGAAGACACCTTCATGGCTCCTGAAACTAGTGATTTCAGGGGAAAAAAGAGAAATGAAGATTTTCTACTGATAATTCAGCCTCCAGCCCACAAACTCGAGTGGAGAGGTGTTTCTAGATGGATCTAAGGGAACTATAGCCAAACATCCAAATACTATTAGGGTTAACATATTCCTCAATATCTACAATCTGCTGCCCAAAGAGACCAAAATGGAATGGCAAAGAGATTCCAGATCACCTCTTTCCACACGCTCCTGAACGCTCAGATTGAACTTCAAGTTTAGGAAGAAACACACCATCCATCAAATGACTAGAAATCACCGCAGGGCCACAAGAAATATGGGAAAGCAATAAAATACCTCTTCTCCAAGGGAAAAGAATAGCTCCTCTTCATCCACAGACCGTTCAATGGAAATCATGGAAATGTCTGATAAAGTATTTAGAACACTCATAATGGTGAAGCTAACAGAGATAGAAAAGAAGAGAGACAATGAACTGCAGAAGAGAAAGGAGAAAGGAGATGATGAGTTCCAGAGGTGAGGAAATTCTTGCAAGATCTAAAAGAAGAATTACACACTTTAAAAAAGAAACAAATGGACCTGTTAGAGATGAAGGCTATAATACAGGGAGTCAAAATCTCCCTTGACAGGACCAACAGTAAGCGTAATGGCTATGTCGCTGGACTCCCATGTAGTCGACCGCGGTTCGTGTCCCAGACCCGGTGGCTTAAAACTCACGCCGGGTGCATGTGCGTGCATGCCCAAGATCCCGAGAAGAGAACGGAGGAGGAGGGATTGCGGCTTGGCCATCCCCCCGGGGGGTGATTTCTCGCTTTCTGTCTCTCTGTATGTCTGGCAAGCGCACACGCCCTATAGCAAAAACCTCTCCAAAAAGAAAAATAAAATCTCCCTTGAAAGTATTAAAAGCAGACTAGACCATACAGAAAATAGAACTTCAGACGTAGAAGAGAAAATTGTTGGCCTTCAAAAATCCACCACGGGGACCAGCAGTTAGCATAATGGCTATGTCACTGGACTCCCATGTAGTCGACCGCAGTTTGCGTCCCGGACCCGGTGGCTTAAAACTCACGCCGGGCGCGTGTGCATGCGTGCCCAAGATCCTGAGAGGAGAATGGAGGAGAAGGGATTGTGGTGTGGCCATCCCCCCTGGGGGGTGATTTCTCACTTTCTATCTCTCTGTCGGGCGAGCGCACGTGCCCTGTAACACAAACCTCTCAAAAAAAAAAAAATCCACCATGAAGACTAAGAAAATTGCACAGAAAAATGAGAATAATATACGAGAAATAGTAGATACCATCAAACATCTGAACATCTGGATAATTGGTATCCCAGAAGGCACAGAGACTCATGAGGGCATTGATCATCTATTCCATGAAATCCTGCAAGAAAACTTTCCAAACCTAGAGAGGTCCTCAGAGATCCAGTCCCAAGAAATACAAAGGACCCCAAATAGAATCAACCCAAGATCTTCTCCAAGACACATTATAGCCAGATTGACCAAAACCACGAAGACAAGATACTAAGACTGGCAAGAGAAAAATGGTAAGTTACCTACAAAGGATATTCCATCAGGCTAACAGCAGACCTCTCATAGGAAACAATGCAAGCAAGGAAAGAATGGAAAAATATATTTAAAGTGTTAAGGGAAAAGCAATTTTAACCAAGAATACTGTACCTGGCAATATTATCTTTCATATGGGAAGGAAAGACAAGAAAATTCTCAGATAAACAAAACCTGAAAGAATTTACCAGCACCAGACCAGATCTCCAAGAAGTTCTCAAGGGAGTGCTATATCAGGAAAAATAAATACAGACACACAGAAATAAGAGTTCAAAAACTAAGAAAATGGCCAACTTAATCATAGGGACAAGTCTGGGGTTGAATATTATATCCCAGAATTCAATCAGGAAGGTTGAACCACAATAGAAGATACATTAAGTACATGAGACTGAACTGGTGAAATAGTATTTTATGACTTTTGACTAAAATATTGCTGATTTTCTTCTAGGCTTTGTTGTCCAGTTTTAAAGATTTTTGTTCTGTCTTGAGCTGTCAATAGGTTCATGTACCTACTATTTGAACGGAATCCTAACCTGTTTCCTGGCTTTAAGTTTTAAGCAAATTTCCTTAGCATTTGTTTGATTTGTTAAAGTTAAAACTGCTTTTCTTGAAATTACCAGCTGAACTTGCTATTAGAAATAGTTAGATTATTTAATAAATTATGTGATCAATAAAATGTGGGGAGGAAGGAATGGAAGACAACTGTAGACACCATAGATAGTGTGAGAAGAGGGTGGAAAAGGGCAGAGGGCCAGAAATAGGGGTAATATATATATATATATATATATATATATATATGAAACTAGAAATGGAAAATTATTGACGATAACATGCATGGTTAAGCAACTATGCAGTATATTCTGGATGGGAAACCACATTTTGTATGTTGTGATGATGTTTAGGGAATGAATGTAAATTAATTAATTAAAAAATATTTCAGAAAAAAACATGAAAATTGTTTTTCTTGACATTAAAAAATGCATTAAAAATTAAAAAAAAATTCTGACCTCAAAGGATTCAATATTTCAACATATTTTCCTTAAAGTCATGATAAATATACTTTAGCATGACATGAGAACTGCCACGAACAAGGCTTGACCATTTTTAAAAACCAATACACAATGAAAATTCTCTAACACCAGCCTCAGTATAATCTTTCTTCACCGACCCAGGAGGTATTTCAAACTCTTGCAGTGTATCATCAGGTATGAACTTACTCTACCAAGCATTTCCCCTTATTTTTGTTTCTGTCTAGGGTCCCTGTTTCCATGGGTGTTTTCATCCTGCTGACGTAGGTCTTTCCTTAGAACTCCCCTCATGAGTACTACAAAGAAATCAACTGATAAAAATATAATAAGAATACCAGTAGTTTTCATTTACTGAAAATTTGCCGTCTGTCTGGTCCAGTGCTAATTTTTTATGTGCATTATGGTATTTAATCTTTGCTACCCTGTGAGGTAAGTCATAATATAATACCCATTTAATGAATGAGAAAACTGAAGGACTGAGAGATTAATTTGCCAAGGTCACAAGCCTAGCATCTGACTAGCACGGTAGAAGGTCTCAGATCTGCCTGACTACGGAGCCCTGGAGCAAAGATGCAGGTGTATCTGATTCAAAATGGGGCGTTAGACTCAGAAATGCCTAGGCAGAGGGCAAAGCTGAATCATAGCAAGGTTGTTTTTCCTCCATGTCTTCTACAGCTGTCAGTCCTAGCTTTCATCAAGAAGGGTTCCATTTCTGAAACTTCCTGCCACTCTCCCCCAAAATACAACTCCTCTAAAAGAAGCTAAATAAGCAGCTCTTGAAGGGTTGTTTTACTCATATACCTTCCCCTTCAGCAACTGAACCCAACTGGCATTACATTCTTACAGTAACGGACTCCACTTCTCAGTCTGCCTCCTCTGCCTGAATTGCATGCTCCTTCTTTGTGATAACACTTTCTAAATCTGTTAAATCAGTTTACAGAGAGCTGGAGAAATACATTTACTTCTTTCAGGATCTGGTGGCCCCAAACCTGGCCAGTCCATATCCCAGGGCTCTGCCTTCCTGGCCTCTACTAGGAACCTGGGTCTTTCTGGGAGTGAGGGTAAATTCTAAGCCACATTTTCCCACCCTGCAAAGCATTTTCTGCAGCTGCCCAAAAAGGCCAGCGGAGGCCTTTGTGATTAGCAGGAAGGACAACGAATGAAATCTCCAGCTGGGGGACCTAGGCCACAGTGCAGTCCATCACAGCCCTGAGCTGGACCTGGGGAAGCCTTGGGGTGAGCCATGGAAGAGCCCTCAGTGAACTCCAGCCATCAGTGCACCTGCATGCCACAGTGACTGCCCTGGCTGCCCGCAGCCACCACCCGTACCCTCGGTAGGCTCAAGCCAGACATGGATCTGGGTTTCTGCCATCACCGCTACATACTCACAGTACACACAGGCAGTACACTCCCGGGACGCTCTCACTGTCTCTCAGCAAATAGCTGCCGTCCAGCCCCGTGGCGAGCAGAAGCTTCTCCCCGGTCTCCCTGCTGATTTTGCCATGATACACAGCCACCGCCTCCATGGCCTGGTGGACTTTTGGGCAGGCAGAGGCAGGAGATCGTAAAAGGCACAGCCAGGCCCAAGTCAGCCACCTGACTCCCGGTTCAGCCAGATGTGCAAAACAGACAGAAGCGCCCAAACAACAGGATGTTGTCTACCTGCCTTAAAACCTCCTTCCCACACTTCAACTAAAACCAACTCAGCGATTTTGCAGCTTGGTTCAATCAAACTTGCCACAGGGTTTTATCTCCCGCCCCTTAAAACAGGACTCGCAGAGGAAGAGGAGGGACATTGGAAGAAGGATCTTGTAAGATCTGGATTCTAGGGACAATAAAAACCCTTGCACGCAGACAGGGAAGTTTGGTAATGCTTCTATTCTGGCAGTTTTCCCAGGGGTCACCAGGGATGATTTGGCTTACCTAGTCCCTAAAGGGGTTGATGATTGAGGTGAGTTAGACCCGCCATCATGTGGAGTAGAAACGGACTGACAGAATGAAAAGACCAAAAGCTCTGAGACCCAAACATGGGAACTGTTTCCATATACTCTCAGTGTGCAATTCCTGCTGAACATTGACCACAAGGTTCCTACAGAATCAGAGTTGGTAGGTGAACAATGGACTTTAGGCAAGTTCTTCCTATCCCTCTTCCTCTCGCTTCATGTAGTCATCTTCAGCAATCTTGGTCCTGAGCAAATAATGATTTTTCCTAATGCCTTGTCCAAGATCCCAAAGTGCTGGTGGAGGCATAAAAATCACAGTACACATCCACAGCTATCCCATATTTATCTATTTGATGGGCCTCAGATGAGAGAATGAATCATTTAACTGGTGGTGCCCTGTCATATAGATTTGTATGTGTCCCTCGGTGTAGACAGCCCACCTTTCAGCATGTCAGCCATAAAATCTGTTTTAAATAATTTCTGCAAGTGTTTATAGTTGCATTGCAACTTTTAGTCCCTGTTGTTTCTACAGAACTTTTTTTATGCAATTGATGCTGAACTACCATTATTTTTTTTAACCTCACAGCCTTCACTCTCCTTCTCTGAAATAAAGCATTGTGTCCATTTAAAAATATGCTGAGTAATATTTCCCAAAAATTTCCTCCATTTTTACCAGAATAAGACTATTTAATGCCTGAATCTGAATGGTTATATGCATGTACCTTAGATTATGCAAAATGCTTTTAAAATTGAAATCCAAATAGTTGAAGATATATTGTGTGTTGTATAAAGCATCTTCAAAAAGGTCACAGAAAAGGGGTATCATGAAAAATCACGCATAGATTTTAATATTTTTGCACTAAAATAAACTTACACTTTGATGCAATTTTTTCATGAACTTTTGGAAGTCCCCTCATAGCCCTTGCACAACTTCAGTGCTTAGTTCTTTAAGAATATAGTAAGATTGGGAGTTCAATAAGAACAATATTTAAATCCTCACATGTCCTACCAATGCATGCAGCTACCTTGCACCAAAGGCAGATGTTTCCTTTTCATTGACTTGGGTTTGGAATAATCCTCTAAAATTTCAGTGGTAGCTAGTAGCAACTCCCTCTTGACAGAAGAGTGCCCAGCTTTAACAGCTAAAATGCAACTATCATCTTTCTATAGTCATTTTCAACATTAGGAATTGAAAAAAAAACATTAAACAACATTCATTAAGTAAAAATTGATAAACGTTGATAGAGTGCAGAGAAAGGGGAACTCTTACATTATTGATGGGAGTGTCAGTCATTATGAAAAACAATATCAAGGTTCCTAAAATATGCATACATACATACTCTATGATCCAGCAGTCCCACTACAAGGAAAGGAAAGGAAATCAGTATATTTCAAAGATATCTGCACACCAATGTTTATTGCAGCACTATTCACAATAACCAAATATGGACTCAACCTAAGTGTTCATCAACAGATGAATGGATAAAGAAAATGCACTCTCACACACAGATACACACACACACACACACAGACACACAGAAAAATGGAATATTATTCAGTCATTAAAAAGAATGAAACCCTGGGGCCAGCAAGTGATATGGTGGTTAAGGTGCCGGACTCCCACATGGTCAAACATGGTTAAGTCCCAGACTAGGTGGCTTGGAAATCACACGGAGTGCATGGGTGTGTGTGCCCAAAATCCCAAGAGGAGAATGAAGAAGTAGGGACTATGGCATGTGCATCCTCCCAGGGAGATGATTTCTCACTTTTCCTCACTCTGTTTCTCTGTCTCTCTGGTGAGCACAGATGCCCTATAAAAACAAACAAACCAACCAAAGAATGGAATCCTGTCATTTGACATAACATGGGTGAGCCTGGAGAACATTATGTTAAGTGACATAAGCCAGACATAGAAAGAGAAATGTTGTCACTCATATGTGGAAACTTAAAAAGAATGGAAGGAGAGTGGGAGAGGTGAAGAGTATAGGAAAGGAAATTTGAGGGAAAAAATAGAAAAGTATGACATTTGTGGGACACAGATATGGTTTATTACCTGTTGATGACAACATTATAGTGTTCTCAACTGGGCTGCTCTGAGGTGTATGTCATGCTGAGTAAAGTCCCTTTACAATCTAAATGATGTATAGTGATTGAATATATAAATAATAATAATAAATTTAAAAGACTCAAAAAATTAGAAGAAAAGTAACTACTAGAGACTGGGCAAGGTAGGAAGGAGGAGGACATAGATGTTAATTAACAGACACGAAATTACAGATAGATAAGAGGAACAAATTCTGGTATATAAAGTACAATCAGGGCCAGGACCAGCAGATGGCATAATGGCTATGTCATTGGACTCCCATGTAGTCGACTGCAGTTCGAGTCCTGGACCCGATGGCTTAAACTCACACGGGGCGTGTGTGTGTGCATACCTAAGATCCCGAGAGGAGATGGGATGGCAGCGTGGTCATCCCCCCTGGGGGTTGATTTCTCGCTTTCTGTCTCTCTGTCTCTCTGTCTTTGTGGAGAGCGCACACACCCTATAGCAAAAACCTCTCAAAAAAAAAAAAAGGATTTTGAATGCTTCCAATGATTGATATGATTGGCATATTAATATCCTGATTTGATCATTAAACATCGTACTCTTATACTGAAAAAAAATCACATTACACTCCATAAATATGTACAATTATATGACAATAAAATTATTCACTCAAGAAACAGCATTCAAGATGACATATGGAGATAGCTTTGAGAAATGGAACCAAGATTATTTCATTATCTTTCTACTTCATATGTTTTTGACTAATTTCACCTCTCACCCCTTTTCATGATTTGGGTCAAAGAGAACATTAATCTGATATGTGAATGCATGCTACAGTGTTAAGGACTTGAAAAGTTAGTCTGTCCTGGACTCTGCGTTTTGAGCAGGCAAGTGGTTAGCCCAGAGAAATGAATAGTCATGGTGAGATTTCAAATAGGAGAGGAGAAGATAGGGAAAAACAATCCCTTAGATCAGTCTATATGGGTAAGAGCCACCTGTAAAGCGACCCATGAGAACATTCTGTCTCACATAGGTAAAAAACAGAACCTAACCTTTATTCGTCTCTGAACAACTCTGAACGAATTGTCCACAAACGTAGGAACAGAGAACCCTGGATCTGACAGCACAAGCGTACCAAGCATTCATCTTCTCTTTCTCTGTTTTATTCCATGTTGCTAAAATAGCACACCTGTCAAAGCAGCCAGGTACGATGGGGTTCAGCACAACTAAAATCGTATAAAAAAAAAAAAGAACAGATAAATTATAAGGTAATAGTACAACTCTCACATCCAGTACCTCATTGTCATCTCACAAGCAGGCTGACAGCTGAGCCAGCCCACTGGTGCCGTGTTGATCAAAAATACTGACATCTTCACTCTCGTGCTATACCAGTACTAAACCTGACTGTAGCAAATTCAAAACTTCATGCTGAGCTTGAAGTGTAGAGGAAGAGGAATTGAAATGACTCTCTTCCTTCTCTCTCCCCAAACCCACAAGAGAGAGAAGGGGAAAAAATGAAAAAGAGGAGTGATGGAGATAGTAGAGGCACTGATGGAGTGTTATGAAGAATAGGCCCCAAGTACAAGTATAAACCACCTGGGAGCAGAATTTTCTGACTGCATTGGTGATCTCCCCCACTAGGATATAGTGTCCACAATGGCAGGATATGGTATACTTTGTTCACCACGTATACTCGGTGTGTGGCACATAGTAGATGCTACATGTATTTCTGGAGTGAATGGATGAATTTATGCTGTCAAGAATGTAAAAGAAGCAATACTGAAATGGTCTTATATGCATGCTCATACATACAATAGTAGTTCTACATGTCTCTGATCCACCTTTGAAATGGCAAGATAAGGCTCTAGACTCCCACATGGCTGGCCATGGTTCCAGTTCCAGACCTGGTAGTATGAAACTCACATGGGCAGCTTGTGCGTGCATGCCCAAAATCCCAGGAGGAAAATGCAGGAGAAGGGATTGCAGCTGACCATCCCCCTGAGAGGTGATTTCTCAATTTCCTTATCACTGTCTCTCTGTGTCTCTCTCCTCTCTGGCGAGTGCATGTACCCCATGGCAAAAATAATAATAATAATAATAATAATAATAATTAATTAAAAAAGGAAAGAAATGACAAGATAAGTTGGAAGGAGCACTAGAGCAGGAAATCTGGGAGTCAAACCACACTCCATATCTTGCCACTAAATCACTTCCTCTCTCTCAGCCTCATTTTATCCATCCATCAAATGGAGTTGACCCAGATGATCTCTAAGGCTATTTCTGGCTTTAACAATTCATACTCTAAAGGAAAGCCAAATTATTTTAGAAAGAAACAGGAAAGATGGGCTGAACTCATTTGTGTGCAAGAAGCAAGACCTGTTTCCTTGAGTCTCACCCAATAAGGGAGAGAGTTATGTTCTTGTTGTTCTAAAATTAATGTAAGAAATAAAAATCATAGTGCAGAAGAGAGCTTCACAGTTTAAGGAAAACTACAACCTTTTAGAATATAGATGTCGTTTGAAGCCAGCAGGTAGCGTAGTGGTTAAGGCGCTGAACTCCCACATGGTCGACTGTGGTTTGAGTCTCAGACCCAGAGGCTTGACTCTGGGCACATGTGTGTGCATGTACAAAATCTCCTCCCAGAATGGAGGAATCAGGATTGCAGGATTGTGGCATGGCCATCCCACTTGGGGGGGGGGGCGGTGTGATTTCTCACTTTCTCTCTGTCTCTCTCTGTGTCTCTGGCAAGTGGACACATTCTATATATTAAAAAAAAACTCCCTTAAAAAAAGAATATAGATGTAGCTGAAATCAAACATAAAAGCATTGCAAATTAGAAAAACTGTCAACCAAGGTTGAAAGTATCTTCTTACCTAAACTTGTCACCTGAGGGCTCCAAGAGATGACAAAATGTTACATGTGGATGTCCTGTCTGAGGTGCTAATTGTCTTCATTTAAGATGCTCTAGGCTATGCTCAAACCCAGGTAGATTAAAAAAATGATGTCAAGGGTGGTCAGTTTTATAGAGTGGATCTGACATTTCAAAATCTTTTTCTCTAACCTTTCAAAACTAACTTTCTTCTTCTAACTAGCTCATCTAGAGGTGTGAATTCTCCTGTGACACTGTTATGATATTGTCACCTGTGGTGAGTTTACACATTCTCTCAGCATTTACTAAAATTCACTTCCTTTACAAAAAATGAAAACAGAAAAAAAAAAAAAGTAAGGTTTTCTCTTCTAAAAAAAAATAGCACCTTCTTTTGATAATATCTGGGTGTACTTATGAGGCTGATCTTTTCTAAATGCCCTTTATTTTTTAAATGTGAAATCAGAGACAGGATTGTTGTGTGTGTTTATTTTAGCCTGTTTTAAGTGTATTTGTTCTTTCAACCAACATTTATAAGCATTGACTGACTGGTACGTCAGACACTAAAGTAGGTATTTAGATTAGGAAGAAAAAAAGCACAGGTCAGGTTGCTCACAGTTTAGTGGCAAAGACACACAAGCAAACAGACCGTTACGTTCACTTCATACAAGTTGTGATAGAGGAAAGGATGGGGCCTTAGGGTCATAGTAGTGGCACATGTAAATCAATCTATATTCTTAACCTATGTAATCTATTTGAGATGCCAAGCTCTTTATCTTTCTGTGTGCTATATAGAGGTTTTGTTTTTTTTTTAATTTGTCCTAATTTTACCTCCTTCATGACTCAGAGGAAGCTCCCTTATTCCAGCTGAAACTCCCTGCTTCTGAAGTTTTATTCTTAGAATAATAACAATAGTGAATTATTTGTTAACAGCATACTGCATTCCAGCATCCTGCTAAGCAATTTAAATGTATTACCTCATTTTTCATAGCAAGGACCATATGAAGCAAATGCGGGGGAGACAGGGAGGGGGGAGTTGTTTTCAAAAAATTCGTGGAAAGTGGATATTATGAAAAAACTAGGTGTGGAACTCAAAATTTGTTCTCTCCCAACATTTAATTCTGAGGTCACTGTTCTGAATAACTTGGGTTTTGGTCTTTTATCTAGCACCTGCAATTTTGAGTTCTTTTATTTATTTATTTATTTATTATCATCATAATCTTGTTTATATTGCATTGAATCACATATAACTTTACAGTGTATTACACTGTATTACATTTCTTTTTCCAGAAGGAATACCATGCATGTCAGTCAATACAGAGACATTAAAATCCCCATTTCATCATCCAATAGCTTTTCATTTTTTTCCAGATTATTATTATTATTCCAATTATTTTTTTAAACAATCACTATTTCTCATTTTGCTTGTGAAAAGACTCATTTTAACTTCTAAGATGTACTTATGCTTATCAAGTGTCAAGGTTCCTATTCCCTGACTCTAGCATGTCTTAGCAGGTCGGACCTACTCTCTCAGCCTGGGCCTCATTGGTTACTGTTCTTGGAAGGATCAGAGCTAAAGTCTGTCTTCCAGGTTTCCAGGTCCAAATTCTGCATCACCGGTATCTCTATCCAAAGTAACAGAACAGTAAGTAGCTTGGGTTTGTTTTCTTTTATTTTGAAAGCAACCTGGATATCTTCTATCTGGAGAAGACCTAATACACAGATATGCTCTTGCTGCCCAATTCTCCTTATTGGTCCCTTTTCTGAACCAAACAAAGGTCACTTCTTGCCTGATTTTACTTATCTTTACCCATGACAGTATACAAGATCACTCATGCACTGTGCCTGGAACCTAACTCAAGAGATTTTTTTCTTACTAGTGCACGAATTTCTGAGAAATAAGGATGATGTCACATTCCTCTTAGCACACCCAGATCCTAACACAGTCCCTAGCACCAAGTTAGGTCTCATCATGTCCCTTCCTCTTTCCCGTTATAGAGACAACCTTCTGCAGAGAGTGTGGCTTCTATTTGCCTCAAGGAGTATATCATTTATGACATTGATTTCTTTCACATTCATCGTTTACCAACGTCTACCCTGTGGTCTGCCTCATTTTGGTTTATAGAAACAACTCTTCATATCCCACACTTTGGCACCTGACAGGCTAATAAATCATCCTGTAGCTCTTTTGGCCTCACCAACCCTTTGAATTGTGACTGAATCTTCTTTCTGCTTCTCTTCATCCTGAGGAAGAGCCCTCATGATATGATATCAGCACAAGAAAATAGCACTTTTTTGTAAATGAAGCTCCAATTTTCCATTTAAAAAAATCTGTTCTCTTTCTTGGAAGCTCGAGAATAAAGTTTCATCACTGAGGCTTAATCTGAAAGATTAAAGTCTAAGAGACGGTTATTCTGTCTATATTTTTGCCTGAAAATTTAAAAGAAACCACTGATGTTTTACCATGTGGATGACCACTTTGATCTAGACAACGCAAACACCAAAATTTGAAAAAGGAATGGAATAAAATGGACTATAAGCATTTCCCTAAGCAACTGTAAATACAAACAAAATATTATAACTCAGCAAACAAAATAACTAATGATGGATTTTTACATGCATTTTACATATGTAATATTAGTGTTAGTTTGCCTTTACTTCTCAGTAATAAAT
Organism: Tupaia tana; assembly: GCA_026018925.1. NCBI lineage: Eukaryota > Metazoa > Chordata > Mammalia > Scandentia > Tupaiidae > Tupaia > Tupaia tana. Next base: position 28,984,812 of record JAKSZU010000009.1, read on the forward strand.
ATTTTACATAAAAATTCTAAAATCATTGATTGGTGGAGACTCAGTAGTTTACATCTTTTACAAAGCAGATCATATGTGTTCTGAAATTCCAAAACTGTCTAGAAATAGACAGTTACAGTAGCAAATATCAGGAGTTATAGTAGTAAAGATATGAAATTTTCCAGTACTTGCTCAACCCTTTTCTGGAATCAATATGGTTCACTGAAATTATCAAAATAAATATCTATCAAGTAAAAAAAAAAGAAATTAAATCTCGTAAAACTTTTACTTACAGACAAAATCCTCAGAGAACTCTTTGTCATCATTTTATAAACATTGGGGTATGGTTTAATGCTGCCTACCACAAAAGTAATCATAGGTTTCTGCCTCGTGTGCAATTATTTTTGTAATGTAGTGCAGAATGAAGACTAAAACCTAAAACAGTGGATATAAACATAAAAAAAAGAGCTAGAGAAAGTCTCAAGTGAAATGGTAATACTGCATATTATTTTGAAGTAAAACAAAGTCAGTTTTCCTAGAAACTTTTGCATAAACTGAAGGCACACTCTAAAACCATCTGGCTGTTGCGGAAGCTTTGCAACCCAAAAATGCTGCATGCTGCACTTGAGCTCCTCTAAAACTTTTTTGCACTTACTGACATTTAGAATGTATCAAAATTACAGTTTGGGTCAGCTCTGTGGCCCAGTGATTAAGGCCACCCAGAACCCACATGGCCAACCACATGGTTCAAGTCCCAGACCTAGCGACTTGAGAAACATTCTAGGGCATGTATGTGTATACCCAAAATCCCCAAAGGAGGGAGAGATAGTGGAAAAGGAATTACCATTTCCCATGTGGGAGGCTTTCTCTTCTCTTCTCTTCTCTTCTCTTCTCTTCTCTTCTCTTCTCTTCTCTTCTCTTCTCTCTCTCTCTCTCTCTCTCTCTCTCTCTCTCTCTCTCTCACTCTCTCTCTCATCTCTTTCTGGAAAGTACACACTCTCTCTAGCAAAAAGTTAAAAAGCCAAAGTTATATTTTCTTGCAAAAGTAGTTTCTAATTCATGTTCTCAAAATTCATAGAATTTGAGAAGGAAGTACTGATGGATTCTGTGGTATTTTCATTACTACAGACAGCCTAGTAAAATGATCCATTTGCTGCGATTAGGCTGCATGTAATAATAATAATAAAATACAATGAATCCTCACAAAAATTCTAAACTAAAATGGCAAACGACTGCTTTTTGTTAAAATTATATGGGGGGCCAGCAGGCGGCATATTGGTTAAGGCGTTGAACTCCCCCATGGCCAACCACAGTTCAGATCCCTGACCTGGTGATTTGAAAATCACACTTGGTGGCCAGCACGTGGTGCAGTGGTTAAGATACTGGACTCCCACATGGCTGAGCATGGTTTAAATCCTGGACCTAGTAACTTTCTTGGGGCTAGCAGGTGGTGTGGTGGTTGAGGCACTGGATTCCCACATGACCAACGGAGGTTTGAGTCCAGGACCTGGGAGCTTGCTTTCTCATTCTCTCTCTCTCTCTCTCTCTCTCTCTCTCTCTCTCTCTCTCCCCTACCTCCCTCCCTCCCTCCCTCTCTCTCTCTCTCTCTAACTGGAGAATAACAATTAATAAATAAATTTTTTAAAAAGAAAATTATACTGGGCACGTGTGCATGTCTGCCTAAAATGCCAGGAGGAGAATGGAGGAGAAGGGACTATAGCATGGCCACCTGCCCTGGGGGATGATTTCTCACTTTCCCTCTCACTGTTTCTCTCTAGAGAGTGCACACGTTTTATGGCAAAAACCAAAATCATAATAATAATTATATCAACTTTGTATAAGGGAACTTAATGGTTTAAATAAACTTTCCTGATTTTTTAGAAGAATTATTTTATTTAGCTTCATGTATTTTTTTATTTTAATTTGATGAGAGAGAGAGAGAGGAAGTGAGAAAGCAAGCCACCAGGTCCAGGATTCGAACCACAGTCAGCCATGTGGTAGTCCAGCACCCTTAACCACCATGCTACCTGCCAGCCCCAGGCTTTCCTAATTTTAACTAAGAAAATAATGATTTCTTAATTAATGCCATTTAATATACAGAACCTCTTAAAATTGGTATCTACTGGCTAAAAACTGTGATGCTGAAACAATTGATGAAAATGCTGATAACTGCTGTTTGGTGCATATGTACGTTATTTCTTCTAATAACATAGGTTTATTGGGGAAAAGCAATCAGTCCCATGGAGTACAACACATATCAAAACTGCCTTGAATGCATATAGCTTACTTGATCTATAAAGTAATGAAAGAAACCAGAGATTTCTAGTGGCATAACTTACATCTAAAATTGATACTTGAGGGAGCAGGTGATGGCACACTGGTGACACAACTGTATCAACATGGGAAAGGCCCTGGGTTCATGTCCTGAGACCTCCTTGGACATGACTGTGGTCCACACCAACTGAGACTGCGAGTGGATTGTGGTGTGAGGATTTTGTTGAGGTTGCCTCCTCTCAGAAATATAAAAATTAATACACTTTTTAAAAATGTATTTAAATTGGCACTCAGGATGATATAATGCTTTCTCACAATTGCTTTGAGACCCAGAGAAGTTAGGCGAGATGGGCCCGGATCTCACCTGTTAGAGGGATCCTTAGGTCCAGAGAAGGGAATTGTACTCCAGGAATTATATTAGATCTTCTGAGATTATTGATACTCAGTGAATCAACACTTCCTATGCCTATTACACTGTGTTTCTGAATACTTTTCTTAAATATTAAAAAATAAATATGGTTGGGGCCAGCCAGTGGTGTGGCAATTAAGTCAGCTGAATCCCACATGGCTGAATGCAAAATTCAAGTCCCAAACTCAGCTTGAAAAATACACCAGGTGCAGGTGCATGTGCACGCATGTCCAAAATACCAAGAAGATAGTGCAGGAGAAGGGATTGCAGCATGACCATGCCCCCTAGGGAGTGCCTTTGCATCCCACCCCCATCAGTCTTCAGCTGTGCACACACCCTATAGCAAATGTTTTTAAATAAATAAACATAGTCGATGAGACAATCTGTTCAACAGCAACCTCATAAGGTCATGGGCTAGAGTTGTTTAGTACCCTTAAGTGTATGTGAAGTTTACTGCCAGTGGATACACTCATTGTATCATGTGCCAAAAGTGAGAAAACCACTCAAAATTGCTATGCACAGTACCTACACCACATAAGAATCCACTATCAGAAGAGAGGCACAGATGGTTGACTAGACACATCCATTGCAGCAACTCTATGGTAGGAAAATCCAAAAATATTGGATAGATGGCTGTACCTAGACCAGAGGGGTGAGATGAGACTGACAGGGGAGTTCTTGGTGTACTGCATCTCACATGGAAGAGAGAAAAAAAAAAAAGCAGTCAATTGCGGGGACCTGCAAGAATCTGCTACTCCAAGAGAATGGTGAATTTCCTTGCCAAACCCTAGGCACACAGCACCATTGTGGGAGTTAAATCAGGACATCTCCCTAGATTGACAGGACTACATGCTCAATCCTTCTCCTTCCCCAGAACACCAGCAACAGCTCTGTGAACCCTCTGCTGTCTTCTGCAGAGCAGCTTCTCTGGACCTTCCTAAATAGTGTTATTGGAAGAGTAGTGAGGCACAGCTGACAAAGAGGAGGATGCCAAGAATCTCCCCTCTGGGGAGAGGAGGAACAGATGGGAGTCACAAGACCTGTTTTCTAGTCTCAGGGGGCAAATGCCAGAGACTAGTGCAGGAAGCTCCTGCTGGGCCATAGCCAGACACAGCTCCAGCAATGCTCTCCAGCCGCGCAGATGTGCATGAGCTGGCAGACCTACATGGCTTCTGCCAGTGGACTTGCAGGTGGAAGTATGGGCAGTTTAGCTCTGCCCTGGCCCCTGCAGATGCTTGGTGGATCTAGCCATTACCCTCCAGTTAAAGACAGACATAGGCTGGAACACTCACACAGCTTGCACCAAGGGACCAATTGTTGGATGTGCACAGTTCCCATACCATACTACAGCCTGGCCCTGGAGCTCAGTGGACAGACAAGCACAGATACTGCCCTGTTCCCCTAGCCTCACAGATGTGTGGCAGCTGCAGCTCCACTCTCCAGCTGAGCAGTAGTGGTGCATAGTTCCCAATCAGCCTCACAGCCTTGCAAGAGGGCCAACCCACCCCCCTCCTATACCAACAACAACCTCTGCCATGCCTGCCTGCATCAAACTATTTATAGAAGGCTGCCATAGCTATTGAGAGAATCAGGTTCTTAAATGGACAGCTTCCCCTATCTCTAAAGACTGAACACAAATGGCTAACTAAATTAGCCACCCCCTGAGTCACAACTTCTCAACAAACATCCTACATCCATCCTGTGTGCAACACATCCAAGAAAAAGATCATTAACTATTTTCAACTGATATTTCTCACTCAGCTATCTTCCCTAGAAGAGGATCCTGCTACTTACACGAAGTCTGAGAACTCATACAACATCCAACAATGCAGTAGTCACTATCACTTCATGAGAACCCACCCTCTCTATAAGTAGAACACCAGTTCACAACACTAACCCTATCTAGAATCCAAAATGCTGGCCCAGAAGCCCCCAGCAAATCCACTCATGTCTCTGCAAATACAGCCTTTAATAAATAAAGGCCTGAATAAATAAATAAAACACTGCCACGATAAAAACTAACTCAGACATTAGGAAGAAGTACTGCATCAGATAAAAAAAAAATCAGTGCAAGGACATAAAGGACATGAAAAGCAAGCAAATATCTGTCCCCCCAAAACACATGCTAACTCCACAGTAACAACAGACAAAAAGCAAGAAATCACAGCAGTGTTGGAAATAGAATTTAGAATATTGATCATATCAAAACTTAACAAAATAGAAGAAAATGCAGACAAACAATTTCAGGAGATGAAAAAAATAATGCATGTCATGGTAGAGCTATTCAATAGAGAGACAGACATCTTAAAAACAATCAAACAGCTCTTTGCCTCTGGCATGGTAAGAGTGGCCATCGCTTGCTAGCCACCAAAGATCTTGGTGTCATCCATGGGCTACCGCCCTGTCCGGTGCTTCCAGTATTGTAAGAACAAGCCATACCCAAAGTCTCACTTCTGCTGAAGTGTCCCAGATGTCAAGATCCACATCTTTGATCTGGGGTAGAAGAAGGCAAAAGTGAACAAATTCCCACTCTGTGGCCACATAGTGTCAGATGATATGAGCAGCTCTCGTCAGAGACACTGGAGGCTGCCTGTATTTCTGCAAACAAGTATGTGGTGAAAAGTTGTGGAAAAGATGGTTTTAATATACAAGTGCGGCTCTACCCTTTCATGTCATCTGCACCAACAAGATGTTGCTTTATGAAGGGTGTCTTGGGAAAGCCTCAGGGCATGGTAGACAGAGTCCACATTGGCCAGGTTATCATGTCCAACTGCACCAAACGGCCGAAAAAGGAGTATGTGATCAAGTCCCTCTGAAGGGCCAGGTTGAAGTTCCTTGGCCGTCAAAAGATCCACATCTCAAAAAAGTGGGGCTTTACCAAGTTTAGTGGTGATGATTTTGAAGACATGGTGTCTAAGGAGCACCTCATCCCCATTGACTGTGGTATCAAATACATCCCCAATCATAATCCCCTAGACAAGTAGTGAGCCTTGCACTCATGAGGGTCCACACGGTGCTGCTCTTCCTTAATCATACTCATCAATAAATCTTACTTCTGTCTAAAAATAATAATAATAATAATCAAACAGAAATCCTGAACATAAATAATACAATATAGGAAATTAAAAATTTTGTAAAGAGCATCAACAACATGTTGGACATACAGAAGAAAAAAAAATCTGAGCTTGAAAATACATAGAAAATGCATAGAAAATCTACTTCATAAACTATTAACTGAAAACTTCCCAAATATACAAAGAGATACAGATATCAAGTTGCAAGAAATCCAAAGGATGCCAAATAGATTCAACATAAGAAGATTTCCTTCAAGGCACATTATAATCTAAAAGTCAAAATCCTAAAAATAGATTGAGATAAGTGCCAAGTTACCTATGACAGATACCCCATCAAATTAACATCTGAACAGAACAGAAGGCAATGGAAGAACATATTCAAAATTCTGGGGGTAAAAAATAAACAGTTTCAGCCAAGAATGATGTGCCCAGCAAAACTTTCCTTTAAATTTGTAGAAGAAATTAAATCATGTCCAAGCACCCCTCTACCAAAAACAAACAAACAAACAAATGAAGAAAATAATCAATACTAAACCAGCTCTTCAAAAAAACTGTAGGGAGAGCTACATCTGAAAATGAAAGGAAGATAAATAGCACCATGGAAACACAAGAAACTGTAAAACTCACTGATAGAATAACCATACAAAGAAGAAAGAAAAATGTTCCTTCCACTATCTAAATCTACCAAAGACCTATGAAAAACAATAACAGAAAAGAAAAAAAAAGAAATTCAAAAACACACAACAATCAGAACCCAATCAACAAAATGACACTGTAAATCTGGACATATCAACAATATCACTAAACATAAATACATCAAACACCCTAATCAGAAGATATAGACTGGCCAAATGGATTAAAAAACAGGAGACTTCTATATGCTGCTTGCAATAAACACACCTCATTGGTAAGGACACAATAGATTGCCAGTGAAAGGTTAGAAAATGTCTTTTCATGTAAACTAAAAACAAAAATGCAGGTGTTTCCATTCTGATATGGATAAAACAGACCCTTCAAAGATATATTGAATAAAACCCCTAAAGCCAGGGCAATAAAACCAAAAATAGATAAATGGGATTACATCTAGCTAGAAACCTTCTGCACAGCAAAGGATACAATAGACAACCCACAGAAGGTGAGAAAATATTTACACAAAGGATTGACAACTGGATTACGTAAGAAACTCAAACAGCTCACCTGGAAAAATTAATAATTCAATCAAATAATAGGCAATTGACCTGAAAAGACAATTCTCAAAGGAAGACATACAAATGGATAAAAAGCCTACCAGAAAATGTTAATACCTCCTATCATAAGGGAAATGCAAATCAAAACCACAATGAGATAACACCTAACCCCAGTCAGAATGGCTACTATCAAAGAAACCAAGAATAGCAAGTACTGGCAAGGTTGTGGAGGAAAGGGAACTCTCCTGCACTGCTGGTGGGAAAGTAAATTTGTATAGCCACTATAGAAAACATTACAACATAGTTCCTCAAAAATCTAAAAGTAGGACTACCATGTAACCCAGCAATGCCATTATTGAGTATATACCCAAAGCATAGGAAATCACTCAGCTGGAAGACATTTGCATCCATGTTTATTTTTTAAAGAATTCTTTTTATTTAACTTACTTTATTTATTTATTTATTTATTTATTTATTTATTTATTTATTTATTTTAATTGACCAAAGAGGAACAGAGTGTGTGAGCGAGAAAGTGAGAAAGCAAGCCGCCAGGTCTGAGACTTGAACTGCAGTCAGACATGTGGAAGTCCAGCACCCTTAACCACCACACTACAAGCCAGCCCCTGCATCCATGTTTATTACAGCATTATCCAAAATAGTTAAGTCATGGATCAACCTAACTGCCCAATAATAAATGAATGGATTGGGAAAATATGGTACATATACACAATGGAGTATTAGCTATAAAGAACAAAATTAATTTGATACAAAGTGGATGAACCTAGAATATATAATGCTAAGAGAAATAATCTAGACTAAGAAAGACAAATACTATATGTCCCCACTTAACATATATCAAATGTCTGCGCTCCATGGTGGAAACTGAAGGACTCTAAAGCATAGAAATAGAGAGTGTAACGGTAGACATGAGAAGCTGCTTGGGGTAAGACTTCGGTGAAAAAAATTTTAAGGGACACAAGAATGCACGTAAATAAGACAGAGGCTTTGGGATGGTGTACTACAGCAGAGTAAAATATATGGAGGATTTAATGCATACTTCAAAAAAACTAGTAAATCTATAATCAAATGCATTACAACATAATGTTCAATGTTGTAGCTAAATACGTACATATCCACTATTTGATTATTATACACTATACATATGCTTTAAAAACCATACTGTACTCCATAAAGATACACATCAAATATATGTAAACCAAAAATAATAATATCAAAGTTAAAATTTCTAAAAGTCTTCTACCATTTAGTGTAGAGACTTTACAAAGCAAGTGATAAAAATATGATGTATCTCTTTGCCACTCTGTTATATAGTGCCGTGATTTTTTAAAACTTCAATTCCATTTCCCATTTTGCAATACGAGTCTGAAGCTTTTGAAGTCTCTTTTCCTCCTCCTTCCTCATTGGAAAAAATAACATACACACACACACACACACACACACACACACACATACACATACATATCCACACATATATTGGACTGGCACCTTATCCACTTAAAACAAAAACATTAATTTGGACAGACTTTAAATAGTCAAGATGTGTTCTATCTTAGCCATATGGATACTGAACCAAACACAAGTCACTCCCACTGCCTAAATCACCATATTTATTATAGTCCTGGTGACTAAGATAACAAATGGCCCTATTCACTGGCAGCCCACGTGGTCACATATCCAAAAACTTGAGATTCTAAAAGAGCAGCTCCAGGACCATCAGACTGCCACTATGCCCGAAAGTCCTTCCATTAGTCATTTCATTGAGTTTAGGCATTCATGATCTCTGATAACATGCAAATGTTATCACTCAGTAAGAGCAAAGCTTAAGGCAATGTAAGATATTAGAAAGAGCAGAGATATTAAAATCAATAAAATTTTATTTTAAAATCAGAATTCACCAATTCCCCAATTTGGGTATTTGCTTTCTACATCTGTAAAATGGAGGTACTAGTATACATTTTGAAGAACTATTAATATGGATACCTGTTATACCTTACAATCACCAAAAGGGATAATGTGCTTAGAGTACCTGGCATGTTTACTAAGCACTCAATGGTAGCTGTTATTATCATTAATAACCCCATACACTCATTATCACAGCATCGACAGCAGAATCCTTAGGGTAGAGAAAGGGAACTAACCCTTGTTAGAGCTCAGAGGTCACGTTACTCATTAGGAACAAAGTATCTGAACTCAGGTCTCTGAGTCCAAAACCCACTCTCTTCCCACAGAAACCTGCTCCCCTTTCTTGCATGTGTCCAACCTCTAAGAAAGTGGTAATTTGACAGCCTTAGTGACTCTAGTTCCTTTGAAAAGTTAAGCTCAGAAAGATTGGAAAATCATATTGAAGTATATAAAAGCAGGCCATCAGGTAGCATGGTAGTTAAGGCACTGGATTCCTGGACCTGGACTTCAACCTGGTAGCTTAAAACTCATGCCGGGTGCATGTGTGCACATGCCCAAGATCCCAAGAAGAAAATGGAGGAGAAGGTACTGTGGCGTGGCCGATTTCTCACTTTCCCTCTCTGTCTCTCTCTGGCAAGCACATGGACCCTATGGCAAAAACGTAAATATATAGACAGAATGAGTCTATTTTCATACAGGCCTAAATGCTGATGAAGAGCAGAGTCCCTTTTAAAACCACAAAATAAGCAACTGTAGTGAGATCTAGAATGACCTGCTGATACATGAAAATGGATTGTGTTCTCCCAAGTCATCTGTGTCACATCTTCCCAAAATTCCAAGGAGCTCTCAGCATACGCAATACCAAAATAGCACAAAACCAAACCCAAATCCAGAAAACCGTGCTTTAGATGTGATGTCTCTGACAAACTCCTTCCTCTCCAGTGCTCCCCCCAACCACCACCACCAAATAACCAAGGCCCTCCTACTAATCAGGACTCTGAGGGTACTAGTAGGGTAGGGTCATTTTTGTTCTCTGCCCCCAATCCTGTCTCTATACCAAACAGGTAGCATCCTCCAACCCCTTTCAACATATGGAGTGTTTCCCTGTGAGCAGTTTACAGCATGGCTGCTTTCCAGAATCCTGAGCACCTTGTGAGATGATGCACAGGAGGGTGGGGACAGTGTGTGAAGGGCAGAAAGGCAGAGGGAAATTCCAGCTCATGGGACATCAGGGCACCTCAGGGAAACAGAGCCTCAGGGAAATGGCTTCTTATTTCACAGACAGAGGCTGAGCCCTAGGCAGGCACCCTCCCACCTCACCACTCATGTCCCATTGACTCCAGAGAAGCAGATATACCCACCTTCAAGGGACCATATGGCTTCAGACAGTGAGGGTAGCAGTGACAATCACAGTGGACTGAAGGTTCTATATATACCCCATCTCCATTAGGTCTGTAATATGTAGGAAAAGGAAAGGCCTTCTAATAGTGAATGGGATTGAACTTTTCTTCACCACAGTGGGTCAGAGGGAAGATGCATACGTAAACTGCCACCTCTGAGTAAACTTGCGCCGAGATACACACTACACAGAAGACACAGCAAGCAAGTGCACTCTCTTTATTACTAGTTAGGATCAGAAAGCCACTGACAAAAGTTGATCTTGGTGAGCTGAGCAGGATCTCATGTGGGAACTTGAGAATACCTTTTGTTCTAACTAAAGGTTGACCCTTGGTTCCCTCCTTGCCTTGCAAAAATTGCCTTGAGGGACCAGAGAGCCCATAGAAAACACCCAAATAGAAGAGATGGATCCAGAGACATCCTTAAGCCAGTTCTATTTTAATAATCCAGTTAGTCCTCCCACGAGAAGCACCATCCATAACCCAATGGCCCTCATGTTGGCCCCTGGAATTCCTTTTGTCCTTCATACACTGTTGACTACAGCTCAAGGCTGAAGGCTGGAAGTTGTAGTCAGCACTCCCCTAACACTGCCTTTCTTCAAGTCAACCAATGGTCTTTCCAGTAGGCTGGCGGGCAACCAGGAAAATAGCTGTTCCTCTCAAGGAAGGAAACCAGCAGGGGGTCAGAAAAGTCCTGTCTGTACTTTCATGAGGCCACTTAACCAAAGTTTACCACTCTGCTCATTTGTTTCATCTGGGACCAATGAAATAAGCAATTTGGTGACTCAAAGCCTTCATGAAAGTCTCTTTCACATTGTCCCCAGAACTGCAAATATGGATCTGGATGTTATTTCATTTGGTTTTATCCAAAGGAGACACATCTGATCTAAGTTGTATCTCAAATTGGGCTTCCTCCTCTCATCTAAAAAGCTCACCAAAAAGGATTATGATGTGGGCACCAGATAATACCGTATAATTCTAAATCCTAATGAACACTAAGCAATAAATGCTTGTTTGTTAAATGAATTAAATGAAATACATCAAACTTGTCATCTATAGAATTTAATACTGAAAGTCCCCGAACTCTTCTAAGTTAGTTCCTTGTCCCAGTGAATAAATTAAATTCTAAAAAAAAAAAAAAATTTACTCTCCCTCTTTCCCCTGATGAGTGTTAATCCATTTCTTCTTTCTCGACTTCCTCTCACTCTTCTCAGTTCCAGCCAGCGGGGATCTCACAGAGGTGTGGATCCATCAGAATCAAGATGTTATTTCTTTCCGTTGTTGGGAGATCTTCTAATGGGACAGGTTCGGTTTCTTTAACAACAAATAAGGTCAAGGGGGCTGGGACACAAAAGCAGGACCTCATCTATAAAACGTTAGGAAAAAAAAGAAAAGGAAGAAACAAAGGTGAACACCATGGTAGTTTCCAAAGGAACAATAGCATTTTCAAGGAAAAGTGGTGCTCCTAAAAATTAAACATACTTTATAATTCTAAAATCATGTGGTTGCTTCCAGCCAGATATTTCTACATGGCCTATTCAGGGGAAGTAGATTAAAAAAGGAAACAAACAAAAAAAAAAGGTGGGCAGGGGGGAGTTTCATGGCATCAGGTTCTCCAAGATGCCAAGCAATCAGTATCAGCCATCCGGCATCTGACACCTGCAAAACTTAAATGCATTTACGGAAAATTCTAGAGAGTGTGATACTCAAAAATAATCTTTGTTCAAGTAAATGAACAAAATAATATAAATATGTACAGATTTGTATGCATATATATCTATACTGAGGAAAAGCCGTTAACTGGAGTAATAAAATAAATAATAGATTATTTTACTTTATTTTTTCCCCATGATAATTTTTGTTACAAATTTTCTGTGAGGTAAATAAGTTACTTTTTGATCAGAAGTGGGGAGGGGGGTGTCTTAGGAAATTTGCTCCTCTTTGGAGTGTTTCCATCTTACTTACCTTCCTGAAATCAGTGAGTTTGTCCTGGGTCAAAGTCTCCATGCTCAATTGGCATGCGCACTTTCTTACATTTGTAGCAGGCTGTGCGCCATGAGTAATTCCATGCTCTACACCGTGAGCAGTCCCAATCCAGGAAACGGTGTCCTGGGACAGGCCTTTCCTGTTGCTGAGATTCCCAGGTTCTTCTTCCTTTTGGTTGCTTCGCCTTCTGCCCCTGAGGTTGATGTTTCTTTGAATTTTCTCTCATGTCATGGTTCTTGCCATGCTCCAGGAAGGTTGCCTGGGGCATTTCTGAATCTTCCTCCTGGCTTTGACTCCTGCTAACCTCCCAGGGGACCATCCTCTGGGCCTTCTCCGCACCTTCCTTGTTGCGGCTCCTGCTAAACCTTGGGGGAGCCATCCCCTGGGTCTTCTCTGCATTTTCCTCCTGGCTTTGGCTCCTGCTAAATTCCCAGGGTGCCATTCTCTGGGCCTTCTCCACACCTTCTTCCTTGTTGTGGCTCCTGCTAAACCTTGGGGGAGCCATCCTCTGGGCCTTCTCTGCACTTTCCTCCTGGCGTTGGCACCTATTAAACCCCCAGGGGGTGATCCTCTGGGCCCTCTCTGCATCTTTTTCCTGGTTGTGGCTCCTGCTAAACCTGGGGGGAGGCATCCTCTGCGCCTTCTCTGCATTTTCCTCCTGGCTTTGGCTCCTGTTAAACACCCCAGGAGCCATTCTCTGAGCCCTCTCTGCAACTTTTTCCAGCCCATGGATCTTGCTTTCCCCCAGGGGGCCAGTCTCATGGGGCTTCTCCAGAGTTTCCTCCTGGCTTTGGCTCCAACTGTCCCCCAGGGAGACAGTCTCATGGGGTCTCTCTAGATCTTCTTCCAGGGTTTCGCTCTCTCTGTTCCCAATGGGAGCCATCTCCTGGGGTCTTTCTGGATCTTCCTCTTGACTACAGCTCCCACTGATCCCTAGGGCAGCTGTACCCTGGGGCCTCTTTAGATCACTTTCTTGGCTGTGGCACCCACTGTCCCTGAGGAAGAAAAGTCCCTGGGACCCCTCTTGATCTTCTTGGTGATTGTGACTTATGCTGTCTCCTAGGGAGGCTGACCCCTGGAGGATCTCAGGACCTCCCTCCTGGATGTTATTGCCCAGGTCCCACAGTGGGATCATTCCCTGCAAGCCTGCTGTAGTCCATGGAACAAGTGGGTAAGTCCCCAAAGGGACTACCACTGCTTCTGTTTCCATGACTACTGCTGTTGGAATAGCTTGCAGGCATGGAACTCCCACTAGGAATGGTGGAGGGAATGGAAACAGCACTGGCATTGGCAGAGGGGGTTGCACTGCTTGGGCCCAGGGACCTGAAGGTCCTGGAACATGAAGAACAGCTGTTGGGGCTGGCACTTGGGCCTCAAAATACAACCTGCCAGGACCCCCCATGGCTACTGTGTCTCTTGGCTGATCAAAATTCGGGGGCCATACTATAGACCCATGCTGCTCAGGTTGAGAACCAGGCACTGTATGGGCCAGTGAGGTGGCCTGGGCCAACCCTTCAGCCTGGAGCAGCCTCCCACGCAGTAGGTCACACTCACTCAGAGCCTGCTGCAGGGCGGCCTGCGTGAAGTACAGCTGAGTAGCCATCTCCTCACGTTCATCACGTGTCTGCTGCAGTTCCGCGACAAGAGCCCAAGTAGCTGCCTCCCACTCCTCCACCTGCTCCTGTAGCCGTCGAACCTGGTAAGCCTGCTGTTCCTGCTGTCTCGCAACCATACGCACGCTCAAGGCTAGCGCACTCCAGGCACAGGCCCTCTTGATGGTACGGGGAACCTGTGGGTCCGACACCACGGTCTGAAGCCGATCTTCCACCTCACTCCAGGTCTGCGAGCGGAAGGCTATGTAGAATTCGGGTCCACCACCATTCATGAGGACTTCATCGTTGATGAACCTGATCACATCGTTATGTCGGAACCCACTGTCATGGTCACCAAAGTCCAAGGCCATTGCCGCTGCGGCCCAGTCAAACAATTCCCTCAATAGGCAGTTGGTCACACTGTAACTGCCATGCCGCCGCCACCAGTAGAGTTTGCGGCCCCTAGACGATCTTTCCCTCACCTTCTGGCCCAGTCCTACTTCAGTCCCTGCCCAATCCTGGCCGCCACGTCAGCCTCCTTCTTCCCTCAGCCAGTGGTTCTCCTCACTAAGAGCAAACGGCTCTCCTCACCGTGCCAACCCGTGCCAGGCAACTGCGTAACACGTCACAGAGGCTGAGTCATGCCGCAAAGCCTGCTGGGAGCAGCCACGCTCAACGTAACGGTCCCTATAGGGTAACGGCTGCCCTGGGTTCTGCAGTGAGGCAATAGAAGCTTTATTTCCTAGAGCCTGGTAAGGAATTGAGTAGGTACATGCATGGGGGCTGCTCTTAGCTCCATCTCTCTCCTATTCCCAGTTACTACTGGTATTAATATTATATATATTATATATAATATATTTAATAGAGGTATTAATTATATTACACAATATAATTAATATTTATTGATTATTATAATTGATATAATTAATTAATCTAAATAAATAAAATATCATTTATATAAATATAAATAATTTAATATAGTTGATATTTATTAATTATTATAATAATAAATATATTATTTAAAAGACAACTGTAGGGCCAGCAGGTGCCATGATGGTTAAGGGGGCTGAATCCCACATGGCTGACTGTGAAGTTCAAGTCCCAGACCCAGTGGCTTGAAAAACATGCCAGGCACATATACATACATGCCCAAAATCCCGAGAAGAATAAAGAGTGATTGTAGCATGGCCATCCCCCCCTGGGGTGTGCCTCTATGTCTCTCTGTCTCTGGTAAGCACATACTTCTCATAGCAAAAAATAGCCAAAAAATATTTTTTAAATTAAAAAAATAACTGCATAAACAGTATAAATATATGTTGATAGACACAAAATCTATAAAAATATAACTTATGGCAATAACAATATAAAGGAGGTTATGTGGCTATATAAGAGCAAAAACTTTTGTAGACTACTTGTCATGGTCCATTATCATGTTGCTAAACAGAAATACCCAAAATTGGGTGCTATGGTTTGGCTAATGGTCTCCCAAAGATTCGTGCTGTATAAGATTGGTCCCCATTGTAATGACTTTAGGAGAAGGTGAGACCATTAAGAAGTAGGGTACAATGTGAGTGCACCATCCAATTGACTGGGGGTGTGGAAGGGACAGAGGAAGTGGGAATTCCGTGTCCTCTCTCTTCGTACAAGCCCACTCTCCCCTCTGTTTCTGTTAGCCATTTTGTGACATAGCACCTGAAACTGGCAAGATGTTGGTCCCATCTTAGACTTTCCAGTTACCAGAATCATGAGTCAAAAAACCTCTATTCTTTGCAAATCACTCAGTTTCAGGTATTTCTTTTTTTAAGAATTATTTTATTTAACTTAATTTATTTAATTTCTTTCTCTTTTTTTAAATTTGACCAGAGAAAGAGAGAAAGAGAGAGCAAGCCACCAGGTCCAGGACCCAAACCGTAGTCAGTCATGTGGGAGTCCAGCGCTTTTAACCACTACACTACCTGCTGGCCCCAATTTCAGGTATTTCTATTTGCCAATGCAAGAATGGACAAAGACACTCGATAATTTATAAAGAATAATGGTTTATTTGGCTCACAATTCTGGTGGTTCGGGTGTCCAAAGTTGTGGGGCTAGTATCTGTCCAGCCTCTGCTGCTACATCACAACATGGCAGAGAGAAGCAGAGAGAAGACAAGCTCATGGAGAGAGAGACTAAGTGAGAGGGAAAAAGGAAAAAGAACTTTCAACTTCTTTTTTTCCTCCCACACTCCCAGCCAATTAGATAATGCCTTCATCCATTGAAGGTAGGTTGTCTTCCTCTCCCAGTCTACTGACTCACATACCAATCTTGTCTAGCAAGGTGCTTCCCAACATTGAAGGTGGATCTTCTTCTCTCAGTTCACTCCTCCTCCTAAGTGAGAATTTGCTCCTTCTTACAAGATAGCATTAATCGGGAACCAGCAGTTAGCGTAATGGCTATGTCGCTGGACTCCCACGTAGTCGACCGCGGTTCGCGTCTCGGACCCGGTGGCTTACAACTCACGCCGGGCGCGTGTGCGTGCGTGCCCAAGATCCCAAGAGGAGAATGGAGGAGAAGGGATTGTGGCGTGACCATCCCCCCTGGGGGGGTGATTTCTCGCTTTCTGTCTCTATGTCTCTCTCTGTCTGTCTGGCGAGCGCACGCGCCCTATAGCGAAAAACCTCTCCAAAAAAAAAAAAAAAAAGATAGCATTAATCCATTCATGAGGACAATGTCTCCATGAGCCAAACACTACCCATTACTCTGTTTAGCAATACCATAATGGACTAAGATACTATTGAAATTAAGTTGGTATTAATCTGAAATATACTCTCAGAAATTATAAATTATCACGTTAATTGTAATCCTCAAAGCAAACATTAAGAAAATAGCTAAAAATGGGCCAACAGATAACATAGCAGTTACCTCGCTGGACTTCCACATGGATGACCAAGATTCAAGTCTCAAACCCAGTGGCTTGAAATTCAACACTGGATACATGTGCATATATGCCCAAGATTCCAGGAGGAGAATGGAGGAAAAGGGATTGTGGCGTGGCCACAAAAAGTGATTTCTCACTTTCCCTCTCACTGTTTCTATCCCTCTTTAGCAAGTACACTTGCCCTAAGGCCAAAACCTTTTAAAAATAGCTAAAAACTATACAGAAAAGGAAGTAAAAAGTAATCAAAATAGTATACTACAAAATAAATTAATAAAACACAAAAGGAGGAGGGCCAGAAAATAGGTGTGATAATTAAGGGTGCTGGACTCCCACATGGCCAACTGTGGTTCAAGTCCTTGACCTGGTGTCTTATTTTCTCACTTTCTCTCTCTCTCTCTCTCTCTCTCTCTCTCTCTCTCTCTCTCTCTCTCTCTCTTTTTCTCTCTCTCTCTCTCCCCACCCCTCGCTCACTCTGTCCTTCTCTGGTCAAATTAAATAAATAAATAAAGTTAAATAAAATAATTATTTAAAAAGAATAAAGAAGAGGCAGGATCAGCAGATGGCATAATATTTACGTCGCTGGACTCTCACATAGGAGACTACAGTTTGAGTCCTGGACCCAGTGGCTTGAAACTGACACTGGGCACATATGCGTGTGCATCCAAGATCCCAAGAGAATGGAGGAGAAGGGATTGAGGTGTGGCCATCTCCCCTAGGGGGTGATTTCTCACTTTCTTTATCTCTCTTTCCAGTGAGCATATGTGACTATAGAAAAAAAAAAAAAAACTCTCTTAAAAATTAAATTAAATTAAAAATACAAGTGGCTGTAATTGAGAAATGGGGGGGGGTATATATGAGATATTAGAAAACAAATAGCTAAATGTCAAAAGTGGTAACTGGTAGTACAATGGTATACCATAACACTCTGTAAGGTAGACCCACATGGGAAAGTTACTAGCTCATGTCCAGAGGCCTTCGTGTGTACACCAGACATGTATATGTCTGTGATCTCAATTGGCTGAGGCTGGGGATGGATCATAGTGTCAGGACTCTGTTACTATTTCTGTCTCTCTCATTGAAAAAAAAATAATTTTTTTCAAAATGTCCAAAGTAAGTCATTCCTTATCAGTAATTATAATATGGTAAATGGACTAAATTCTAATTAAAAAGCAGGGTCATCAGGTGGCATGGAGGTTACGGCACTGGATCCCACATGGCAGACTATGTGGTTTGAGTCTCAGCCTGGCAGCTTGAAAAATCATGCCGGGCGTGTGTGCCCAAAATACCAAGACTGGAGGAGAAGGGATTGCAAAGTGGCCATCCCACCACCCCCCTGGTGAATAATTTCTCACTTACCCTCTCTCTCTCTGTCTCTCTCTAGCAAGTACACATGCACTATAGAAAAACTAAAATAATAAAAAAGCAAATGGTGGGAAAATGGGTACTTTTAAAATAGCACTAATACTTTTTTAAAAATTATTTTATTGAACTTTATTTATTTTATATATTTCAATTTGACCAGAGAGGGACAGAGTGAGAGACAGAAGGAAAGTGAGAAAGCAAGCTGCCAGGTCCAGGACTCAAACCACGGTCCAGCGCCCTTAACCACCATGCCACCTGCCAGCCCCACAATGGGTACTTTTTAAAACATACAATTATGTGTTATCTACCAAAGACTCATTTTATACCCAAAGATACAAATAAATTGGAAGTAAAGCAATGAAAAAAGGCTATTCCATGCGAACATTAACCAACTGAGCACTAGAGTGACTCTTTCAAATATCAGACAAAAATTTAAGACAAAAATTGTTGAAAAAATAAAGATATTATATACTATTTACAACACTCATTCATTTATATATATATCCATTTTGGGGGCCAGCAGATGGCATAGCAGTTATGTCCTTGAACTCTCCCATGGTTGACCATGGTACAAGGCCCAGACCTGGTGGCTTGAAACTCATGCAGGGCACATGTGCATGTATTTCCAAGATCCCAGGAGAAGAATGGAGGAGAAGGGATTGCAGTGTGGCCATCCCCCCTGGGGAATGATTTCTCACTTTCCCTCTCAGTCTCTGTCTCTGTCTCTCTCCAGCAAGTACATGTGCAAAAACCTCTAAAAAAATAAAAAAGATATATCAATTATAAACATGTATGTGCCTAACAACAGAGCCCCAAAATACATGTGTAAATGGACAGAATTGAGGGGAGAGATAGCAGTTCTACAATGATATTGAGGTTGAGTACTTCAAGTCCATTTTCAGTAATTATAGAAAGACTTGACAGAACAGCAATAAGGAAATATAAGACTTGAATAATACTATAAAACAAATAGACATCTAAAGAACAGACAACCCCAAAACAGAAAACTACATAGTCTCAAGTGCACATAGAAAATTCTCCAAGATAGACCATATGTCAGGCCATGAAAAAGTTTCAATAATTTTTTAAAGATTCTTTTCTTCCTTCCTTCCTTCCTTCCTTATTCTTTCTTTCTTCTTTCTCTTTTTTCTTTCTTTCTTTCTATTTATTTTTATTGCCAGAGAGTGAATTCACTCACCAGGGATAAACAGCAAGTACCCCTTAATGTGGAATGGTCATACCAAAACCCTTTTCTTCCATTTCTGCTTCTCATCAGGATTTTGGGCATATATGCGCACACATGCCCAGCATGCTTTTCAAAGTCTCCAAGGCTGGGATTTGAACTATGTGTGATCCTGCTCCCTTAACCACTGTCCTATGGAACCAGCTCAAAAGTCTCAATAAATTTAAAAATACTGAAATCATACTAAGTATTGTCTCTGACCACAACAGAATGAAATTGAATATCAGTAACAAAATGAAATTTGTAAAATATACAAATATGTAAATATTAAACACTGTAGTCCCAAATAACAAACAGCCAGAGAAAATATCACAAGAGAAACTTTTTAAATATGTTGAGATGAATTAAAATAACAATGTACCAAAACTAAAGAGATTCAGAAAAATAGTCCTCAGAGAGAAATTTATAACTATAAATGCCTACACTAGAAAAAATAAAAAAAGGAAAAGCACATCAAATTAATAACCCAACCACCTACTGTGAGAAATTAGGAAAAGAAGAGAAAACTACATCCAAAACAAGCAGAAGAGAGGAACTAATGGGACCAGAAGATTGCCTAATGGTTATATCACTGGACTCGCACATAGTCAGCCATGGTTCAAGTCCTGGACAAAGCAGCTTTGAAACTCATGCAGAGTGTGTGTGCGTTCATTCCTCAAATCTCGAGAGGAGAATGGAGGAGAAGGGATTGTGGCATGACCATCCCCCCTAGGTGCTGAATCTTTTTGTTTCTCTGTGTTTCTCTGGCAAGTGCATGTGCCCTATAGCCAAAATCTCTCTCTCTCAAAAAAAAAAAAGAAAGAAAGGAAGGAAGGAAGGAAGGAAGGAAGGAAGGAAGGAAAGAAGGAAGAAAGAAAGAAACTAATAGGACCTAATAAAGATTAGAGATAAAATATAGAAGAGAACAATTGCAGAAAATAATAAATAAAATAAAAAGTTACTTCTCTAGAAAGATGAACAGAATCAACAAATTTTTAGAGCTTTAAAGAAGAAAAAAAGATTCAAATTACTAAAATTTGAAATGAAATTAGGACATTTTCTTTTTTTTTTCTTCTTTTTTTTTTTTTTTGGAGAGGTTTTTGCTATAGGGCGTGTGCGCTCGCCAGAAAGACAGACAGAGACAGAGAGACAGAAAGCAAGAAATCACCCCCCCGGGGGGGGGGGGGGAAGGTTGGCCATGCTGCAATCCCTTCTCTTCCATTCTCCTCTCAGGATCTTGGGCAAGCACGCACACGCATCCGGCATGAATTTAAGCCACCGGATCTGGGACTCGAATCATGGTCTACTACATGGGAGTCCAGTGACAGAGCCATTATGCCAAGTGTTGGTCCCGAAATTGGGATATTTTCTACTTGTCTTACAGAAATAAAAAGGATCATGAGAGGAAGCTAAGAACAATTATATGCCAACAAATTGAATACCTAGAAGAAATGGACAAATTCTTAGACGTGCACAACTACCAAAACTAACTCAAGAAGAAATAGAAAATCTAAACAGACCTTTAAGAAGTAAAGAGATTGTTGTATTACAGTGGTAATACAATGGTCTGCAATGCTGGACCCACATGAGAAGGCCCCAGGTATATGTGCTGGAGTCTTCCTGTACATGCTGGACATATATACACATGCCTATGATCTAGGCTGGCTGAGGTTGGAGGTAGATTACAGTGTGAGAATCCTGTTGGAGGTGCCTGTCTTGCTCTCTCCCCATGTCCTACTCTCCTCTCCCTGTATCTTTCTTTCACATGGATGAGATAAGTCAATAAACTTTTCAAAAAAGAGATTGAATCAGTAATCAAAAACTTCTCACCATGGCAAAGCTCAGGGCCCAGATGGCTTAACTTGTGAATTCAACTAAATATTTAAAGATGAGCAGAAATCCATCTCAAATTGTTCCAAAAATATAAAAGAAGATATTCTCATTTTATAAAGCTATTAGCCTTATACCAAAGTCAAAAAGACACCTCAAGAAAAGAACACTACAGATCAATATTCCTTATAAATATAGATGCAAAAGTCAACAAAATACTAGCAAACTGAGTCTAGCAGCATATTAAATGGATTACAAAACATAACCAAGTGGGATTTATCTCAGGAATCTAAGAGTGGTTCAATATATAAAAATCAATCACTGTACTATACCATATTACTAGAATGAAGGGGGGGAAGGCTACATGATCATCTAATAGATACAAAAAAAAGGCATTTGAAAAAATACAACATCCTTTCATGAAGGAAAAAATAAAAAACCTCAACAATTAGAAATAGAAAATTCCTCAGCCAAATAAAAACTATTTACAAAAAGTCTACAGACTGAACGCTTCCCCCCTAGCATCAGTAACAGTCAAGTCACTTTCATTATTGCTATTAACATTGTCCTGATACTTCTGGGCACAGTGATTATGCAAGAAAAAGAAATAAAAGGCATCCAAATTATAAAGGAATAAGTAAAATTATCTCTATATTTAGAGGACATGATCCCAAATATAGAAAACCCCCAAAGAATCTATAAGAAAGCTACTAAAGGTAATACACAAATTGAGTCAAGTGACAGGATATAGGATCAGCACATAAAAATCAGTGGTATTTCTGTACACTAGCAATGAGTAATTCCATTCCAGAAAATAATTCCATTTACAATAGCATCAAAAGTAATAAAATACAAATAAATTTAATCAAAGAGATGAAAGACTTATACATCAAAAACTATAAAACATTGTTGAATGTATGCTAATTGAAGCAAACCAGACTATGCAAGAGAGGCATTGTATGTCCCCACTAAATGTCAAATGTACTGGCAGAAACAGAAAGATCGGAAGGTATAAACGCAAGGAGAGCAACTGTGGATACCAGAGACAGTGTGAGTGGAGGGTCTAAAACAGGAAGGTGAGAGGGAGGGAATCAAAGGGGAAACACATAAAACATTTAATGGACATAAAAATGGAAAAGTATCTATTGATGATAATGAGTACAATAATATTTGTGAGTAGACTAATATACAGTGTATTCATGCTGGAAAATCATTTTATATTCTGTAAAGGTATACAGTGATTGTATGTTCAATAAGAAGAAGAAAATAAAAGAAAGAAATTTTTTTAAAAAAGTTAAAGAGGGACCAGCAGTTAGCGTAATGGCTATGTCGCTGGACTCCCACGTAGTCGACCGTGGTTCGAGTCCTGGACCCGGTGGCTTAAACTCACGCCGGGTGCGTGTGCGTGCGTGCCCAAGATCCCAAGAGGAGAATGGAGGAGAAGGGATTGCGGCGTGGCCATCCCCCCGGGGGGTGATTTCTTGCTTTCTATCTCTCTGTCTCTCTCTGTCTGTCCGGCGAATGCACACGCCCTATAGCAAAAACCTCTCCAAAAAAAAAAAAGTTAAAGAAAACTTAAATACATCAAAAGACATCCATGCTCATAAATTGGAAGACTTCATATCTTTAAAATAGAAATACTTCCCAAGGTGCTCCATAGATTGAATGCAATCTTCATCAAAATCCCATCCCAAGATATTTTTTGTGAAAATGTAAAAGCTGACCCTAAACTTAACATGGAATTGCAAGGGACCCTGAATAGCCAAAACAATCTTTAAAAAGAAGAATGAGGTTAGAAGATTCACATTTTCTGATTTGAAAACTTACTACAAGGCTAGAGTATCCAAACAGAATGGTACTGGCATACATATACACATGAAGATCAAAAAGATGGAACTGAGAGTCCAGAAATAAACCTATGCATATATTTAATAAAACCCATTATTTTCAAAAAGGGTGCCAAGAGCATTCAGTGGGGGAAGGAATAGTCACTTCAGCAAATGGTTCTAGGACAACTGGATATTCACATTTGAAAGCATGAAGGTAGATCACCACTTCAGCCCATATACAAAAATCAGCTCGAAATTTTTTGTGTCATTTGTTGTTGCTGCTTGTTTGGGGTTGTTATTGTTTTAATTATTTTCCTAAATGGTTTTTGTACAGTTTCTATTTGTCATATGTGGCCACAGAAGTCTGTTCCATTAGCTTAGCAGTCAGCTAATGACATTTCCGTAAACATCTAGAGCACATCTAGAGCCCCAAAAGAGTTTTATTTATTTATTAAAATAGAATTTTTAAACACTTCTGCTTTTTGAAGATTGGCTTTCTCTGAGGACACTCCTTCAACACTTACCCAGATCATTTATAATGCTGCCTTCTCCTTTACTTCCTGCTTGTGCAGAACCTGAAAGTCATGAGAGGTAGCAGTTTAAGGTCTCCTCAGACCTTTCCTGAGTATTTATCCAGTCTTGGTCATGTACATGGCATCCTTAATTCCCTGATTTATGCGGGAGCTTTTAAAAGCCCTTCACCCACAAATCTCCTTTCCTACCCTCTTTCTTCCTGGGCCTTTTGGTCTATCTATTGCTTGTCCTGACTGCTTGCTATCCCTTGTGTCAGCCTATTATTTTTTCTTTAAATGCTTTTGGCGAAGCCACCCCAACCCTTGGAATGCTCCAAGTTACACAGATAAAACAAAAGCAACCCCTTGTATTAGTTCTTCAGGGAGTTATCAGACCGAGACACAATCACAATTCTTGAGAATAAGATACGTATTGCTATCTATGGCACTTGCGACCTGCACCAGGAATACAGGTTGCTGTCCTCATGGCTGCCTCTGATCTGGTGTGCAAAACGTGGTGGGCAAGCAATTTAAAACACTATTCCCTTACTGCAATGCAGCAGCTTCTCTCTTCATTAAGCTTTCCTCTGTGTGTTCTAATTTTTTACTAGATTCCAGAGTTATGCAAAAGTTGGTTCTGGGAACCAGCAGTTGGCACAATGGCTATGTCGCTGGACTTCCATGTAGCCAACCCTGGTTTGAGTCCCAGACTCTGTGACTTAAATTCATGCCGGGTGGTGTGCATGCATGCCCAAGATCCCGAGAGGAGAATGGAGGAGAAGGGATTGTGGCATGGCCACCCCCCCGGGGGGGGATTTCTCACTTTTTGTCTCTCTGTTTCTCTCTGTCTTTCTGGAGAGTGCACGCGCCCTATAGCAAAAACCTCTCAAAAAAAAAAAAAAAAAGTTGGTTCTGACAATTTATTGCCAGCTCATTAGTTGCTGTTTATCGAAGGATAGATTTCTGATATTCCCTACTCTACCATTTTTGGTATAGAGAGCTATCATACCCTCAAACCATTAACACCCCCAAAAAAATTAATTTCATTTTCTTATCAGTTATCACTCACCATTCCAGTTCCACCACCTCCTCCAGAAAGCTTTTCCTGACCACTCCACCAAGAAGGCTAGAATTACTTTTCTTATTCTTCTTCTCAGCCCCCTAGACTGAGTCCCTTGGGAGTAGAGATTGTATCTTTACATTTCTAGATTCCTAGCCCCTAACATAGTTCCTGTTACATGTAGTATCTGAAATGCCAAAGGGAAGGAACAAAGGGATAATAGAAGATAAAAGCAAAGGAAAAAAAGAGAAAGAGAAACAGAGACTGTTCCACGATTCCTATAATTCTGGTTAAAATTCAGAAACTGAAACTTATAAGGGCATATCATTGCCATGGTTGCAACAGAGAAAAGCTGTTTTTTAAAGACACACAACATCCCTAGAGGAAAAATTGACCATATCCAAACTCGTATATCTATGTTTTGGGAAAGGGCTTTCATATCCTATTATAACTATTTCCAAATTATATAACAACACTTCATAAATGCCAGAGTACCTTAAAATTATGAAGTTTGAAATACTTTTGCCCTTTGAAGCCTTTATGGAATCAAGTTCCACTGTGTTGAGACAGAAAGGCAATATGTAATGGCCTATAAAGTGAGATTTTAAAGGTAACCTGAGTTATCATTCTTGATGAAACAATGATAATATCACAAATACCACCACACTTTGTCTTGCAGGTGTGCAAGTTTGCAAAGTATGAATGTATGTTTACAAGACAGTAGAACAATTCAATTAATCAATCTGAGAAACCACATTAAAAACATAGCTAATTTTTACATGATTTTCAGTAAGTTCGTATACTTTCAATTTTAGTATAACCTGTGTCATGAAGCCTTCATAACAACTTTAAGTGATAATCATTGATGATAAAGGAAGGAAAATAACATCTTAAAGTTCATCATATTAGTATGTATCTACGCTTGTGCAGATGTAATCTCCCAGGAATCAAAGGTGGCAAATAGAATAAAGGAAAGGCATATACAGTAAATATAAGCTACATATGCTGAGTATGGAAGAATAGTTTTTATGCTGCTTTAGGAAAATTTACATCTTTTATTGCATGTGCTTTATTTTCTTGTACTTTAGGCCCATAGTGATCTCTTCAATAGAGCTACTCAACAGATACCAAAAGAAAAGAGGCTAGGCAGTTAATCTTAAAATGTGACTAGTCACATTCCCTGAAATTTTTTTCATGTGACAAAATACAGAAGCCCATAGTAGATAATCAACACAAGTGTGAGCATAACAGAACACGATGCCACATAGTAAGCAAATATACCTTATGATCAATTTCATTTGACCCATATTGGCAACATGCATAGTTACTGTTGTGCATATGGTAAAATTAGCCATAAAGGTAAGCAGAAATAACTTTATTTTATGTATTTCCTTTCTCCTTGTTCATTCACCAGTATCTATAAGACTATCAGTATTGAACTTTTTCACTGAAACCATTCACAAATTTGTCTTCTCACGTCCATTTCTGTTACGGACATACTCATGCACACAATCTATTACATCTGTTCACATTCCAAGTTACCCTGGAGGACTCAAAGAATCAGGGACACTGGGACATTAAGCTCTAGCTTTCTAATTGGTTGATAAGTCATTCTTGGACCACCACACTTGGAAAGAGCGCAGGGACAGAAAAATCAGCAGCCCAGTACAGTGGTGTAAAAGAAAGGAAAATGGACACTGAATCTCCAAGAATCTGAGAGTCCTAAAGTTGGGGTAGAAGGTGAAGGCTGAAGCAGAAAGGGAAGAATCAACAAGGTTACAAATTTGTGAGCATCTAGTTACCTTAGGACAAGCATAGACTAATTAGTACAGAAAGAATGGGGGCTAGTTCTCAGGAAAAATCACTGAACTAGAATTAGAGAAAACTGACAGACCTTTTTGCCCTAACAATTCTTAGAAATAGCCTATCAATTGTGCCATTTCCAAAATACATTTATATTAATGGGTTGTCAGAAAAGTCATGATATATTTTTCTGTTTTTCTATGCAAAAATGCATCATGACTTTTCCAAATACCCAATATTAATATAAACACACTTTTACTAGAGTGTAAAATGACTACTACTCTGTTTCACCTAATGGTAAAAGGAGAACTTTCCAGGACACTAAACTAGCCAAAGGTCAATAGGCTCTATCTGGTGATTGAATAAACAGAAGAAATGAGGTCAACTTTTATTTTTCACTGATGAGTACCAACAAGCCCAACCCCACACCACGCCACAGCCTCTTTTTGAACACCACTTAAGTTATTCTTGTGTTTTTTCTATTCTCTTGAATCTCCAGCAGTAGGCTGCAGATCGGTATTAGAAGGGGATAGTAAACAAAGAGAGCCAATAAGACTGTATACAAATTTTCCTGCTCTGAGAAGCCATTAATAGAAGAAATTAATTTTCTATCCAAATTTAGCTCAAGACTGAGAAGAAAGGGAGATGACTTCTTCACCAATTATGTAAGTAGATGGGTTCCACACTCCACTACTATACTACTTTGCACAAGGCAATGGCTAGGAAGACAGCAGACCACTCTCTGAGGATGGTGACCCACTCTCTGAAAATTTGGGATTAGGGTTTAGAAGAATCCATTCACACAGTATCTTGCACCAGGCAAAGACATTCATTACCCACCACCTTAATAAACACACACACTTCAGGAGAGAGAGACCCTGTACCCAAACAGAGCAGCACAATAAGGTAACATTTTAGCCCTGCTCTCTCTGTTTAAGGGCACTTGGTGCCCTGTACCCTCACCAGAGATGCTTCTGCTCCAAAGTGCTATATATCATCTTTCTCTTGGGAACGCACCTTTTCCCATCTACCCTTACTAATCTACGACTGAATGAATGTTTTGGACACTTTCAGATTCATTATAACAGCTATGAGTAAGGGAATGCTTACTATGTGGTTACTATGCAAAAAAATGGTACACATTACCTCATTTAATTCTCAAAAAAATTCCATGAGTTATCGATACTATTACTGTCCCATTTTATAGACTGGGACACTGGAGCTCATAAATGTTAAGCAATTTGCCCACGATCACACAGGTAGGAAGTGGTTGACTTAACACTTTTATGAACACTTTAGCATACTTGCTTTAGATCTTTTTCTTAAAAGAAAAAAAAAGTAACATTAGTGCTATAACTAAAGCCCTCCATCACACTTTCCCCTTCTCTTTCTTGTTCTTATCCTCCCCAAAAGTAACCCAAGGTTAGTGTATATATTGCTGTGAACGTTTTTGTTTGTTTTGTTTTCATTTTGCTTTGGGGTTTTTTGTTTTTGTTAGTTTTTGTTTTTTAGGGTTTTGCCATAGGGCGTGTGAGCTTGCCAGAGAAAGACAGAGTGAGGGAGAGTGAGAAATCACTCCTCAGGGAGGATGACCATGCCACAATCCCTTTTCCATTCTCCTCTGGGGTTTTTGAGCAAGTATGCACACATGCCCCAGCATGATTTTCGAGCCACCAGGTCCAGGACTTGAACTGTGGTTAGCCACATGGATGCACCTTAACCACCACACCCTGCTGCCTACCCCCCTCCAGTGCATATTTATATAGACCTGTATTTAGCTATAAACAACATGTTGTATTGTAGCAAACCGTATTAACTTTTTTTTTCAGACTTGCATTTTTCACTTTGTATGATGTTTTCTAGATTGTCCTATGTTGATATATGTAGATTAATTCATGCATCTTAACTACTGTTTAAGAGTTCACTCTGTGCATTTAGGTTATTTCCAGGTTCTCACCATTAGCAACAGTTGCAGTTAACAACACTGTATATGTCTTGTGGTATATATATCTGTGAGTATAAACTTAGATATGGAATTTCCCTGTGCATGTATGTACAATTTTATTTGATATCACTAAGCTGTTTCTAGAATGGTCTTATAAGTG
Source organism: Tupaia tana (assembly GCA_026018925.1). Classification (NCBI taxonomy): domain Eukaryota; kingdom Metazoa; phylum Chordata; class Mammalia; order Scandentia; family Tupaiidae; genus Tupaia; species Tupaia tana. Next base: position 29,013,270 of record JAKSZU010000009.1, read on the forward strand.
TACTCTTCAGTCTGATTACAAGTACAGAATTTCTGTATTTCAGAAATTACTGAACAAGAGCATCTCAAATATGACAGTACAGTTGAGACAACTAATTTTTAGGAGGGATAGTGCAAGATACTAGTTCCCACAGGATGCAATTGCATGTACCTATAGTCCTAGCCAATTGCAAGACTGGGGCAGGAGAACCACAACACAGCAAGATCTTGTCAAAAATCTCTCTTTTTTTCTCTCTCTCCTATAAAGTAAAAAAGTGAGAGGAGAAAAACAGCACCATAACATCTATCAAATACATTAGAAATAACAAGGAACAGAATAGACATAACTGAAAGTCAGGTTAATGACATGAAGTAAAGGCTTGAGATTAACACAGTAAATACAGAAAGTAATTACAACCATGATATTAAAGCAATAGAAAATAGAGGCCAGCAGATGGCATAGCAGTTTTGTCACTGGGTTCCCACATGGCTGACCATAGTCTGAGTCCCAGACCCAGTGGCTTGAAACTCACACTGGGCATGTGTGCATGTGTGCCCAAGATCCTGAGGGGAGAGCGGAGGAGAAAGGATTGTGGCATGGCCATCCCTCCTGGGGAGTGATTTCACACTTTCTCTCTAACTGTTTCTGTCTCTGTCTCTCTCTCTCTCTGGCAAGTGCACCAGCCCTAAGGCAAAAACCTCTAAACATTTTTACTTTAAAAAACATTTAAAAGAAAATAACATAAATGGAGAACAAAGATCCAGAACAAAGATGTTTGGTGTCCTTGAAATAGAAATTCCCACTAAAGGAACAGAGTAAGGCTCATCTTGAACCAATTTAGTAGGGAAAAACAGTCTTTTCAACAAATTCTGCTGGAACAACTAAACATATGCCAAAGAATAAATTTGGACCCCCTACCTAATACCATATACAAAAGTAACCTTTAAATAGATCTGATGCCTAAAGTAATACTTAAAGCTATGAAACTCTTAAAATCAAGGTCCACTGGGGTAAAGACTTTCACAGCAAAATACAAAAAGTGTTCATCATAAAAGAAATTGTTGATAAATTGGACTTTGTTCAAATTAAGAACTTCTATCAAAAGAGACCATTTATGGGGCCAGCTGATGGTGTTGTAGTTGAAGCACTGAACTCCTACATGACCAATCGCAGTTCAAGTCCCAGACACAGCAGCTTAAAACTCATACTGGGCACATGTTTGTGCATGCCCAAAATATCAAAAGTAGAATGGAGGAGAAGGGATTGCGACTATCTCCCCTGGGGGTGATTTCTTACTTTCTCTTTCTCTCTAGCTAATATATATGCCCTATAGTAATAAAGATCTCAAAAAAAAAAAAAAAAAGAAAAGAAAAAAGAAAGAGAGAGAGAGACCATTAAGAAAAGGAAAAGACATGCCACTTGTAATACATACATACAATAATAGACTCAATTTAGACTATATAAAGCACTCCTACAAATCAGTGAGAAAAAGAAAAACAGCCTAATTATTAACACAGTACTTTATAAAAATATTTGAATAAGCACTTCACAAAGGAAAATAACCAAATGGCCATTAAACATGTAAAAATATATACAACATCATTAGCCATCAGAGAAACACAAGTCAAAACAATACCTGATACTGGGACCAACAGGTGGTGTGGTGGTTAAGGCATTGGACACTCCCACATGGCCAACCTCAGTTCAAGTCCCAGACCTGGTGGTTTGCTTTATCACTTTCCTTCTCTCTCTCTCTTTCTGTGTGTGTGTGTGTTTGTGTGTGTGTGTGCATGTGTGCGCGCCTGAGTGTGTATGTGTGTGTGTGACTGGTCAAATTAAAAGGAATAAATAAAAATTAAAATTTTTTTTTAAAAAATGAGATAGATGACTGCAACCACATGAGTGACTGCACGTGAGACCCCCCTCAAAAGAATTACCCAATTGAGCCCAGTCTCATTTCTGACCCACAAAATTATAAGCACGTAAAATGGTTCTTTTTTTAAGCCAACAAGTTTTTGAATGGTCTGTAATAGATAACTGATAGTGACAGAAGACAGAATAAAAGGTTATCTCTAGGGGGTGGATATTGACTGAGAGGAAGACACATGAGCATCTTCTGAAGTGCTCATATATATGAAATATATCAGCTAAGTGATATATATCTTTTTTTGCTAAGATATTTTTTACTCATATTTCATTCCATGTAGGCATAACAAGCAGAGAATATACATCAAAATCATTGCACTAGTTTTTCCTAAGTGTAGGATTTTCTACATCTCCTACAGTGGAAGTGCTTTACTTTTGAATTCATATTTTTAAATGTTATCTTGTTATTATTATAATTTATAATTTGCATATAATAATTGTACATATTTATGGGGTACAGTGTGGTTTTTACTGTAAAAAGATCAAATCAAAGCAATACACATATCCACCATATAAAATATTTGTCATTAATTTGTGCACTTTCAAAATCTTCTCTATCTTTTAAAATACACACCACTCTACCATGCTACAGTTCAAATCTTGATCTGAGTTTTGATATATATTTGCAAATTAAACAGGTTTGTATTTATGCAAAAGTTCATCAAGATGTACATTTAAGATTGAGGCATGTTTTGCATGTTATACCTCAATAATCTGCTTTCAATGCAAGGTTCAGGGCCCAGTAGGTGGTGCAGTAGTTAAAGCACTGGACTCCCACATGGCCAACCTGCAGTTCAAGTCCCAGACATGGTAGTTTGAAAATCACACTGGGTGAATGTGCGTGTGTGAATGCCTAAAATCCAGAGAGGAGAATGGAAGAGAAGGAATTGTGGCATGGCCACTCTCCCAGAGGGTGATTTCTCACTTTCCCTCTCTCTCTGTCTCTCTCTGTTTCTCTCTGGTAAACACACATGCCCTGTGGGGGTCAGGGAAACCTTTATAAATAAAAATAAAAATTTTTTTAAAGGCAAGCCAGAGTGAGACCAGCAAATAGCATAATGATCATGTCACTGGACTCCCACGTAGTCAAGTGTGTTTCGAGTCCCAGACCTGGAGACTTAAAACTCATGCCGGGCATGTATGCCCAAAATCCTAAGCTGACCAGACAGACTTTTAAAATTTATTAACATTATTTCGTGGATCTAATTGTCCTTTCCTGACATTATACTTGAAAAGTGCTACCTTCTCTATTTTGATAAATTCCCCTAACTCCAAATCTCAGGACAAATGGGTCCCTTTCATGGACTTCTCACAGTGACTGGCCTCTCTGCACATCTGTCTGGCAAACATCTGTATAACCAAGATGGCCTCTTGAAGACCTGCTTCAAGATTCCCTTATGATTCTCTCACACCAAACGCGTGTGCATGCATGCCCAAGATCCCGAGAGGAGAATGGAGGAGAAGGAATTGTGGCGTGGCCATCCCCCCTGGGGGGTGATTTCTCGCTTTCTGTCTCTCTGTCTCTCTCTGTCTGGTAAATGCATGCACCCTATAGCAAAAACCTCTCCAAAAAATAATGTAAAAAAAAAAAGATTCCCTTATGATTCTGCCTGTATGAAGAGTGACTGACAGCTCCTCTAAGAGAAGAAAAAGAATTCTCACTTTTATCTATTTATTTATTTTTATTTCAAGTTATTTTATACATTCAATCTCATTATTTAGCTTGCACAGTGAATATTCCAACATGTGTACATTTCTCCCTAGTCCAGTTGATAATACTATAAAGTTATCTTCAACAGATAATACCCCATTACTTTGTCCCATTAGTGCTTTGCCTCTCTATTTTTCTTTTAAATGTCCTTCCTCACACTCTACTCTTTCACCCACACTCTTCCCACACTATATCTGGTATTCACAATCATTTACTGTGTTTCTATACCCTTTAGTCAATCAGTTTCAGTCATAGAGTGAGGACACTAGGTATATATTTAGTGGGGACATACACAATGTCTCTCCTTCATAGCCTGGCTTCCTTCACTCCGCAGTAAATCTTCCATATTCATCCACTTTCTGTCAAAAGCCAGGGTCTTGCTGTTTTTATGGCTGAGTAGTATTCCATAGAGTATATGTGCCACACTTTTTCAATCCATTCATCTGTTCATGGATATTTGGGTTGGTTCCATGTCTTAGCAATTGTGAATGGTGCCGCAATAAACATCGATGTGAAAGCACTTTTTTGATTAAGAATTCTTCTGTCCTTTGGGTAGATACAAGGAGTGGGATTGCTGTATCATATGGTAGCTCTGTTTGTAGATTTTTGAGGAATCTCCAAATTGTTCTCCACAGTGGCTGGACCAATTTACATTTCTACCAGCCATATAAGAGAGTTTCCCTTTCACCACACCCCTGCTAGCACTTATCATTTTTGGTTTTTAATCCTAGTCATCCTGACTAGGGTTAGGTGGCATCTCACTGTTGTTTTGATCTGCATTTCCCTTACAATGAGGGATGTTGAGCATTTTTTCATATGCCTTTTGGCTATTCATATGTCATCCTTAGAGAGAGGGTTTTTTTCAATTCATTCTCCCATCTTTTGATAGGGTTGATCATCTTTTTCAGAACAGCTGCTTGAGTTCCTTGTGAATTCTGGTTATCAGACCCTTATCTGATGCATAGTTAACAAAGTTTTTTTTTCCTTTCTGAGGGCTGTAGATTCACACTAATTACTGTGACTTTTGCCATGCAAAAACTTCTTAGTCTGATGTAATCCTACTTGTCTATTTCGGGGATTATCAACTGTGCTTTGGGGGTTTTATTTAAGAAGTCTTTCCCTACCCCAATGTCTCCCAGAGCTTCCCCAGTGTTTTCCAGGAGCAGTTTTATAGTTTGAGGTCTTAGTTTTAGATACTTGATCCACTTTGAGTTGATTTTTGTCAATGGTGAGAGGTAGGGGTTCAGATTCATCTTTCTGCAGATGGATATCCAGTTTTCCCAGCACCATTTGCTGAAAAGGTTTTCCTTTTCCCACTGGATTGACTGGTACCCTTTGTCAAAAATCAGTTGACTATATGCTTGGGAGTTTATTTGGGGGGACTCTGTTCTGTTCCATTGGTCCATGTGTCTGTTTCTGTGCCAGTACCATGCTCTTTTATTATTATTTTTTTTTTGGAGAGGTTTTTGCTATAGGGCACGTGCACTCGCCAGACAGACAGAGAGAGACAGAGAGATAGAAAGCGTGAAATCACCCCCAGGGGGGATGGCCACACCGCAATCCCTTCTCCTCCAGTTTCCTCTCGGGATCTTGGGCACGCACGCACACGCGGCGGGCATGAGTTTTAAGCCACCGCGTCTGGGACGCCTACTGCGATCGACTACGTGGGAGTCCAGCGACATAGCCATTACACTAACTGCTGGTCCCAGTACCATGCTCTTTTGATTACCACAGCTTTGTAGCATATTTTTGAGTCTGGGAGTGAGATGCCACACATTCCACTCTTCTTGTGCAGGATTGCTTTGGCAATACAAGGTCTTTTATGACTCCAGACAAATATTATGATTGTCTTTTCTAGATCTGTGAAGAATGTGTCTGGTACTTTGATTGGGCTTGCATTAAATATGTAGATTAATTTGGGTAGAATTGCCATTGTGATTATATTAATTCTTCCAATCCAGGAACATGGGATGTCCTTCCACTTTTTTGTGTCATTTTCGATTTCTTTTTTTAGCTTCTCGTAGTTTTCCTTGTGGAGGTCTTTAACTTCCTTGGTTAGACTTATTCCTGGGTATCTTATACTTTTTTGTGGCTATGGTAAATAAAATGACTTTTTTCAATTCTATTTCAGTCTGCCTGCTGTTTGTATATAGAAATGCTATAGATTTCGGTATGTTGATTTTGTATCCTGCAACGTTACTGTATTCGCGTATTACTTCCAGGAATTTTTTCATGGAAACCATTGGGTCTTCTATGTATATAATCATGTCATCTGCAAATAGAGTTTCACCTCTTCTTTTCCTATTTGAATGCCTTTTATTTTTTCCTCTTTTCTGATTGCATTGGCGAGAACTTCCAGTACTATATTGAAAAGAAGTGGAGAAAGTGGACATCCTTGTTTTGTACCCATTTTTAGTGGAAAAGTCTTAAGCTTTTCTCCATTCAGGATGATGTTCACTATGGGTTTTTCATAGATAGCTTTTATCGTGTTGAGAAATTACCCTTCTATGCTAATATTGCTGAAAGTCTTGATCATGAAAGGATGTTGTATCTTATCAAATGCATTGTCTGCATAAATTGATATGACCATATGGTTTTTATCTTTCTTCCTGTTAATATGGTATATTACATTTATGGTTTTGCGTATGTTGAACCAACCTTGTGTTCCTGGAATAAAGCCCACCTGATTGTGATGTATAATCTTTTTTATAAGTTGTTGGATACAATTTGCTAGTATCTTGTTGGGAATCTTTGCGTCTATATTCATCAGAGATATTGGTCTATAGTTTGGTTTTTTTTTTCCTTGTCCTGCCCTTCATCTGTTTTAAGGATAAGGATTATGGAGGCTTCATAGAATGAATTAGGGAGAGATTCACCCTTTTGGATCTTTAGAAATAACTTGAGCAGAATGGGGGTTAACTCTTCTTTGAAAGTTTTGTAGAATTCAGAGGTGAAGCCATCAGGGCCAGGGCTTTTCTTTGTTGGGAGGTTATTTATTACTGATCCAATCTCCCAGCTTGTTATGGGCCTATTCAGACTTTCTATATCCTCCTGGCTCAATTTTGGTAGATTACATGTGTCCAGGAATTTGTCCATCTCATCCAGATTGTCTTGTTTCTTGGTACATAGTTGTTCATAGTGTCCTCTAACGATGTTTTATATTTCTACTATGTCTGTTGTTATAGTTCCTGCTTCATTTCAGATTTGATTTACCTGGAAAATTCTATAGATGTCTGTTAAGTCCATTTGATTTATGATATAATTTAAATCCTTTATCTCTTTACCTGTTTTTTGTCTAGATGATCTGTTCAGAGGGGCTAGTGTGATGCTGAGGTCTCCAACAACTAGTATGTTGCAGTCTATCTCTCCTTTTAGATCTAACAGTCTTTCCTTCATGTTTTTAGGTGCTCCTATGTTAGGTGCATAGATATTTATAAGCATTATATCTTCTTGATCGATTGACCCTTTTACTACACTATAGTGCCCTTCTTTGTCTCTTCGAACAGTTTTTGTTTTAAAGCCTATTTTGTCAGAAATTAGTATTGTGACTCCAGCTCTTTTTTGGTTCCCATTTGTATGGAAAACCTTTTTCCAACCCTTCACTTTTAGTCTATGTATGTCTTTATCCATGTGTTGGGTTTCCTGTAAGCAACAGATAGAGGGTTTTTGTTTTATTATCCATTCAGCCAGTCTGTGTCTCTTGATTGGAGAATTTAACCATTAACATTCAATGTTATTACTGATATTACAGGCTTGTCCTGACGTTTCAGTTGGCCATTGTCTTGGTTGCCTTTTATTCTTTTATTTCTGGCTATTCTCTCTTATATGACATCCTACTACACATGGAATACTAGTCCTTGGCAATATTAAGTAGTGTTACAAGATAAAGGAGTTACATGGTCAAGGAACTTTGTCAAAATAAGTTGAAAAAATTAAACAGCTCTGTCACTGAATTGAACAGTGGTACACCAGTAAATCTATAAGACAATCCTACATGGAAAGGTTCCTGGTTCAGGTTCAGAGATCATGCTTTCCCATGATCCTGGGCTGGCTGAAGGCAAGTGGTGGATCACAGCATTGAGACCATGTTAGTGTTGGTATATCATTATCTGTCTTTTTATCAAGGAGGAAATAGACAGTCCTCAAAAATCAAATCAAATAGGTCTCTTATTTGGGGGATTTCTCTGCTTGCTTAATGTGCTAAAGGATATATGACCCTCCAACGTGGGGTGGAGGGAAGACTTCATAAATTTATTTGAGGAACTTGTGCCCCTGCCCACCCCATCCAGATACCAGTTCAAACAAAGAGCCTTGCTGGATGCCAAGCTGCCTGCAGCTGCAGGACCTAATGGCTGGGACTATGGTTCATTCCCTCCCCTACTCACTTTTGAACTTCAGGTTTGTAACTTGGGACTTTAAGATGAACTTGTACCCCTCCCACCCCATCCAGATACTGGTTCAAGTGAAGGGCCTTGCCGGAACCAAGCTGCCTGAGGCTGCAGGGCCTATTGGCCAGGACCCATGGCTCATCTCCTCCCCCACTCACCTTGAACTCTCAGGACTTTGGTGTTTTGGATAGTACACAGTGCATGTCACATACCATGCGACCTTTTCTTTGCTCTTGAGTTGAAGCTCAGCAGCTCAGTTTCAGGCGCACCTTTTCTTTAGAGAACAGGGAGGAATTTGGGTCACCCAGGACCAGTAACAACAGTGCAGGGTGCTGGTGAGCAACAGAGAGGCAGAGCAGAAGAGAAATAACCAATTTTCTACTCCTGCACACCTATGAATGCTCAGAGATACCTTGAATAATTTTAGGAAGGAACGTATAGATGGCCAGATAACTAGGAACAATCGCAGAGGCAGAAAAAATATGAGCAACTGACAAAATATCTCTCCCCCAAGGGAAAACATCAATTCCGCATCACCCACAGACAACACAATGAACGTCGTGGAAATGTCAGATAAGCAATTCAGAATATTTGTAGTTACCAAACTAAATAATATGCAAGAGAAAAAAGACAACAAGCTTCAGGAGGTGAGGAAGTCCTTTCATGATTTGAAAGAAGAAATAGACACCATAAAAAAGAATGAAACAGAATTGTTAGAGATAAAGAATGTAATATAGAAAATTAAAACCTCCCTTGAAAGTATTAAAAGTAGATTAAATCACACAGAAGATCAAATCTTGAATGTCAAAGACAAAACCTCTGACCTAGAAAAAAGTAGCAAAAAGATTAAGAAAACAACCAAGAAAAATGAGGATAATATATGAGAATTACTAGATACCAACAAGTGCCCAAACATCTGGATAATTGATATCTCAGAAGAGGAAGAAAATAATAAGTGCATTGATAAATTATTTCATGAAATCCTGGAAGAAAGCTTTTCAAGCCTAGAGAGGCGTTCAAATATCCAGACCCAAGAAATACATAGGACACCAAATAAAATCAATCCAAGAAGATCCTCTCCAAGACACATTATAGCCAGTTTGGCCAAAACCACAAAAACAAGATACTAAAATTGGCAAGAGAGCAATGTCAAGTTACCTACAAGGGTTATCCCATCAGGTTAACATCGGACTTCTTGTCCGAAACAATGCAGGCAAGGAAAGAATGGGGAAATATAGTCAAATTGTTAAACAAAAGACAGTTTCAGCCAAGAATACTATATCCAGCAAGATTTTCCTTCATATGGGGAAAAAAAGATAAAAACATTCTTGGATAAACAAATGTGAAAGAATTTACCAACTCCAGACCAGCTCTTCAAGAGGTTCTGAATGGAGTGCTTTAGCAGGAAAACTTAAAAAGTCAGGTGGACGGTTGTAAGAGAACAAAAAAAAAAGGAAATTGGCTTACTTAATGATAGGAACAGGACTGGAAATCGATAATAACATTGAATGTTAATGGATTAAATTCTCCAATTAAGAGACACAGACTGGCTGAATAATAAATAAATAAATAAATAAATAAATAAATAAATAAAAACAGAAACCTTCTATCTGTTGCCTACAAGAAGTGCACCTTATGCATAAAGACATACATACATAGACGAAAAGTGAAGAGCTGGAATAATATATTCCATGCAAATGGAAATCAAAAAAGGGCTGGAGTCACAATACTGATTTCAGACAAAATAGGCTTCAAGACAAAGAGTGTAAGAAGAGACAAAGAAGGGTATTACATAATAGTAAATGGGCTAATTCATCAAGAAAACATAGCAGTTATTTATAAATATCCAACTCAGGAGCACCTAAATACGTAAAGGAAAGACTGCTCAAGCTAAAAGAAGAGATAGGGAGAAACACTATAATTGCTGGGGATCTCAACACCCCATTTTCCCCTTTAAACAGATCTTCTAGACAAAAAATAAGCAGAGAGGAGGCAGAAGGGAACAGAGCTGGGCCTTCTTCAAGAGACTGACAGCTCCATGGCTCCTGCCTCGCGGTTTTCTAATTTTTGAGTTTTATTGAAATTTTTTGAATATTAATTTTTTTAAGATTTATTTAAAAGTTTTTCTCTTTTTTTTCTCTGTTTCTTGTCTGGCTTTTTTGCTGTTGTTGGTATTGTTTCCCCCTCTCTGTTTCCTTTTCTGCACACTCCTCGACCCTCAGATTGAACTTCCATGTTTGGGAAGAAACCGACCATCCACCAGATGACTAGAAATCGCTGCAGGACCACAAGAAATATGGGGAAGCAGGAAAATACCTCTCCCAAAAGGGAAAAGGATAGCTCCTCTTCATCCACACACAGTTCAATGGAAATGTCTGATAAAGAATTCAGAACATTCATAATGGCAAAGCTAACAGAGATGGAAGAGAAGAGAGACAAGGAACTGCTGAAGAGGAAGGAGAAAGGAGTTGAAGAGTTCCAGGAGGTGAGGAAATTCATGCCAGATCTAAAAGAAGAATTTCACACTTTACAAAAGAATCAGATGGAACTGTTAGAGATGAAGGCTATAATACAAGAAGTCAAAATCTCCCTTGAAAGTATTAAAAGCAGACTAGATCATACAGAAAATAGAATCTCAAATGTAGAAGAGAAAATTGCTGGCCTAGAAAAATCCACCATGAAGACCGAGAAAATGGCCCAAAAATTTGAGAATAATATGCGAGAAGCACTAGATACAATTAAATGTCCGAACATCCAGATAATAGGCATCCCAGAAGGTGAAGAGACTCATAAGGGCATTGATAATCTATTCCATGAAATCCTGCAAGAAAACTTTCCAAACCTAGAGAGGCACTCAAAGATTCAGTCCCAAGAAATACAGAGGACCCCAAATAGAATCAACCCAAGAAGATCTTCTCCAAGACACATTGTAGCCAGATTGACCAAAACCACAGACAAAGACAAGATACTAAGACTGGCAAGAGAAAAAAGGCAAGTTTCCTACAAAGGGTATCCCATCAGACTAACGGCAGACCTCTCATCGGAAACAATGTGAGCAAGGAGAGAATGGGAAAATATATTCAAAGTATTAAGGGAAAAGCAATTTCAACCGAGAATTCTGTACCCAGCAAGGTTATCGTTCATTTGGGAAGAAAAGACACGAACTTTCCCAGATAAACAAAACCTGAAAGAATTTACCAGCACCAGACCAGATCTCCAAGAAGTTCTTAAGGGAGTGCTATGTCAGTAAAATTAAATGCAGACACACAGAAATAGGAGTTCAAAAACTAAGAAAATGGGCAACTTAATTGTAGGGACAAAGTCTGGAGTTGAATATCATATTCCAGAGTTCAATCTGGAAGATCGTACCTCAACAGAAACAGAAGAAAGATTAAGTACATGAGGATGAACTGATGTGACTTGACTAAGATATTGCTGCTTTTCTTCTAAGCTTTGTTGTCCAGTTTTAAGGATTTTTATCCTGTCTTGAGCTGTCAATAGATTCATGTACCTACTATTTGAACAAAATACCAACCTGTTTCTAGGCTTCAAATGTCAAGGAAATATCCTTACTAGTTCAAAACTGCCTTTCTTGAAACCACCAGCTGAACTTGCTATTGAAAGTAGTTAGATTACTTATGATATGGTGTGGGCAACAAAATGTTGGGGGAAAAGGAATTGAAGACAACTGTAGACAGCAGAAATAGTGTAACAAGAGAGTAGAATAGGGCAGAGGGTCAGACATGGGGTAAAAAACATATATATATATATATATATATATATATATATATATATATGAAAGTAGTAATGGAATTTTATGGATGATAACATGCATGATTAAGCCACTATGCAGTTTACTCTAGAGGGGAAACCACATTTAGTATGTTGTAATGATGCTCAGGGAATGAATGTAAATTTTTAAAAATTCATAGGAAAAAATACTAAAACTGTTACCAAAATTTAAAGAAAAAACTGTGTATTTGATGACCACAGTAAACTATATAGCCCCAGCTAGGTACTATTTTATAGTATGTTCATTCTACTCACTGAGGTTTATGCCTAAAGTCAGACAAGGGTTCTTGTGTATGTATATATCAGCTGTGCTTGCTATTGCAAATATTTAGACAAATTAAGTTCATTAGCAAATCAATTAAATGGGGGGAAAGGCATAGAAAGCAATCATGGATACCAGAGACAATGGGACAGGGCAGAGGGTTAGGGATAGGGAATCAAGGATGGCAAAAAAAAAAAAAAAGCAAAATATACAAGACATAAGAAATGGAAAATTGTTAATAACACATGTTGATGTGCTTGATTGAGCCAACAGACAGTGTATTTTGGATGGAAAATTCATTTTGTATACTGTAATGATGTGCAGCATATTAATGTTAAAAAAAGAAAAATAAATTAATTAATTAAAAAAACCTGTGATACTACCAGTTATAACAATCCAAATAACAAGAAAATGAAAAGTAAAGAGGAAATGTACAATAAAATGGCAAAAATGAGTTGGAAAAAAAATTAAAAAATAAGCAGAGACCTAAATGATACTATAAATTGAATGGGCTTGACAGACACCTATAGAACTTTCCACCCTAAGACAACAAAATACATATTTTTCTCACCTCAGCAGGAACCTTTTCAAAGACTGACCATATAATAGGACACAAATCAAGCCTTTACAGATTCAAAGGTGTAGAAACTATATCTAGCATCTTCTCTGACTATGATGGAATTAAACTTGATATTAATTTCAGGAAAAATCCTCAAAAACACACAAACACATGGAAACTAAACAACCTACTTCTGAATGACTTTATAACTACCAAAGAAATTAAGTCTGAAATCAAAAAAATTATGGAAACAAATGATAATGAGTATACAAGTTTCCATAATTTATGGGACATGGGGAAAGAAGTCATAAGAGGGAAATTCATAGGGCGCAAAAGAAAATTATGGAAAGGTGGCAAATAGACAACCTAACATCATGCCTCAGGGAATTGGAAAAACAACAACAAAAATGCCAGGTGAAAAGAAATCATAAAGGTTTGGGCATAAATAAATGAAATAGAAAATAAACTAACTATACAGAAAATAAATGAAAGCGAAAGCTGGTTCTTTGAAAAGATTAACAAGATTGATACACCATTAGCTAGACTGATAAAGAAGAAAGAAATCAGGTAAATCAAATATGTTATGAAACAAGCAACATTACAACAGACACAATAGAAATACAAAACTTCATTAGAAGATACCTATGGGGACCAGCAGTTAGCGTAATGGCTATGCCGCTGGACTCCCACGTAGTCGACCGCGGTTCGAGTCCCGGACCCGGCGGCTTAAACTCACGCCGGGCGCGTGTGTGTGCATGCCCAAGATCCCGAGAGGAGAATGGAGGACAAGGGATTGCGGCGTGGCCATCACCCCTGGGGGGTGATTTCCTGCTTTCTATCTCTCTGTCTCTCTCTGTCTGTCTGGTGAGTGAGTGCACGCGCCCTATAGCAAAAACCTCTCCAAAAAAAGAAAAAAAAAAAAGATACCTATGAACAACTATATGCCAACAAACAAGAGAACATGGAGGAGATGGACAAATTCCTGGATGCATATAATCTACCAAAATTGAATCAGGAGAACATAGAAAACCTGAATAGGTCAAGCTAGGAGATTGAATCAGTAATAAATAACCTCCCAACAAAGAAAAGCCCAGGTCCAGATGGCTTCACTTCTGAGTTCCACAAAACTTTTAAGGAAAAGTTAACCCCTATCCTACTCAAATTATTTCTAAAGATTCAAAAGGAAGGAAACCTTCCAAATTCATTTTATGAAGCCTCCATCATCCTCATTTCCAAAACAGACAAAGACATGACAAAAAAGGAAAACTGCAGACCAATATCGCTGGTGAATATAGATGCAAAGATTTTCAACAAGATACTTGCAAATCATATCCAACGACATATAAAAAAGATGATTCATCACAACCAGGTAGGCTTTATACCAAGGATGCAAGGGTGGTTCAACACATGCAAGATCATAAATATAATATACCATAGTAACAGAAAGAAAGATAAAACTGTATGATCATTTCAATTGATGCAGAGAAAGCATTATCAAATACAACATCCTTTCATGATTAAGACTCTCAGAAAGACTGGTAAAGAAGGGTCATTTCTCAGCACAATAAAAGCCATCTATGAAAAATATATAGCTAACATTATACTGAATGGGGAAAAGCTATGTTTTCCACTAAGAACTGGTACTAGACAGGCTGTCCACTTTCTCCACTGATTTAAAATATAGTGCTGGAAGTCTTAGCTAATGCAATCAGAAAAGAGAATAGTATAAAAGGCATTCAAATAATCAAAGAAGAGTTGAAAATATCTTTATTTGCAGATGACATGATGGTATTCTTAGAAGACCCAAAGGTTTCCATGAAAAAACTTCTCGAAGTAATAAATGAATACAGTAAAGTGGCAGGATATAAAATCAACATCCAAAAATCTATAGCATTTCTATATACAAACAACAAATCGAATGAAATAAAACTAAAGAAAGGAATCCCTTTTACCATAGCCACAAAATGTATAAGATACCTAGGGATAAACCTAACTAAAGAAGTCAAAGACCTTTACAAATAAAACTATAAAAATCTCTAAAAAGATTGAAAATGACATAAAAAAAACTGGAAGGAAATCCCATGATCCTGGATTGGAAGAATTAATATAATCAAAATGGCAATTCTACCCAAATTAATCTACATATTTAACACAATTCCAATCAAAATGCCAGAGACATTCCTCACAGATCTAGAAAAGACAATCATAGAATTTGTTTGGAATCATAAAAGACCTCACATTGCCAAAGCAATCCTGCACAAGGAAAGTAGAGTGGGTGGCATATCGCTCCCTGACCCCAAGATATACTATAAAGCTGTGATAGTAAAAACAGCATAGTACTGGCACAAAAACAGACAGGTGGACCAATGGAATAGAATAGAGATCCCAGAAATAAACTCCAAAGCTTACAGCCAACTGATTTTTGACAAAGGATACCAGTCAATACATTGGGAAAAAGGAAAACCATTTTAACAAATGGTGCTGGAAAAACTGGGTATCCACCTGCAGAAAGAAGAAACTGAATACCCATCTTTCACCATGAGCAAAAATGAACTCAAAATGGATCAAAGATCTAAACCTAAGACCTCAAACTATAAAACTGCTCCTAGAAAATACTGAGGAAACTCTGGGAGACATTGGGGTAAGCAAATACTTCTTTAGAAAGACTGCCAAAGCATGATTAATAATGCCTAAAATAGGGGCTGGCAGGTGGTGTGGTGTTTAAGGGCACTGGACTCCCACATGGCTGACCACAGTTCAAGTCCCAGACTTGGTGGCTTACTTTATCGCTTTCTCTCTCTGTGTGTCTCTCTCTTCTTTTCTCTTATGCTGTCCCTCTCTGGTCAAATTTAAATAAATAAGTTTTTTTTAAAAAAATCCCTAAAATAGACAAGTAGGACTATATCAGATTAAGACGTTTCTGCACAGCAAAGGGCACAGTAATTAGTGTGAATCGACAACCCTCAGAATGGAAGAATATTTTTGTAAAATATGCCTCAGATAAGGGACTGATAACCAGAATAAACAGGTAACTGAAGCTGCTTACTTCTAAAAAAATGTCTAACCCAATTAAAAGATGGGACAATGAGCTGAACAAAAATCTCTCTAAGGAAGACAAACGAGCAGCCAAAAAGCACATGAGGAAATGCTCAACATCCCTCATCATAAGGGAGATGCAGATCAAAACCACAATGAGATACCACCTAACCCCTGTCAGAATGGAAAGATTCAAAATACAAAAAGTGATGGGACCAGCAGTTGGACGATTGCTACGTTGCTGGACTCCCACGCAGTCAACCATGGTTCGAGTCCTGGACCCAGTGGCTTAAACTCATGCCAGGCAAGTGTTAGTGCGTTTCCAAGATCCTGAGAGGAGAATGGAGGAGAAGGGATTGCATCATGTCCATCTTTCCTGGGGGGTGATTTCTCGCTTTCTGTCTCTCTGTCTCTCTCTATCTTTCTGGCGAGTGCATGAGCCCTATAGCAAAAACAAACAAACAAACAAACAAAAACAAAAACAAAAACAAAAACAAAAAACAAACAAACAAAAAAAAAACCTCTTAAAAAGAGTAAAATAAGTGATAAGTGTTGGCAAGAGGGGAACTCTCCTACATTGTTGGTAGGAATGTAAACTGGTTCAGCCACTGTGGAGAACAATATGGAGGTTCCTCAAAGATCTACAAATAGAACTACCATTTGATCCAGCAATCCCATTTCTGGGTATCTACCCAAAGGACAGGAGAAAGCTAGTCGGAAAAGCACTTGCACATAAACGTTTATTGCAGCATTATTCATGATTGCTGAGATGTGGAACCAACCCGAATGTCCACAAACAGATGAATAGATGGAAAAAGTATGGCACATACACTCTATGGAATACTATTCCGCTATAAAAAAAAAAACCAAGATCCTGGCATTTGATAGAAAGTGGTCGAATATGGAAGATGTACTGCTGGATGAAGCAAGTCAGAATATGAAAGAAAGATATTATATGTATCCAGTTAATTTATATCAACTATCTGCACTTTATGGTAGAGATTAAAATATTGGAGGACATAAAAGCAGTGAAAATAGTTATGGACGCTGAAGGCAGTGTGGAACATGGTGGTAGAGGGGAAGATTATAGAGAAGGATAGCATGAGAACAAATAGAGAGGCATGACATTAGTGGGACACAGATATGGTTACCTGTTGATAATAACATGTATAGTATTCTCAACTGGGCTGGTCTGAGAAGTGTTTCATGTTGGGTAAGTTCTCTTTACAAGCAAAATGATATATAGTGATGAATGTTTAAAAAAATAATGAGAATAAAATAATAATAATCTGAAAAAATGATGAAAAGCTATTTGATTATGATGATGTGGATAGTGATGTCTTTGTCTTGACTTATATGCATGGCAATCATGTTGGAAAAAGAAATGTAATACACTAAAGATATATGTGATTAAATATAATATAAAAATTGAAAAATAAAATAAATTTATTTGACAAGGGATCCTTTGTCTTCTAAGGGTCTTGTAGTATTCATTTGTCACATAAAAAATTTTGAGTTGTCTTCTAAGTAAATTAAACCCTTACCATGCTAACAGTCTTGAGTTTATTTATTTTTCCATTGAAATTTGCAACCATGAACATACCTAAGTAAGGAGACTTTCTCTGTCCCTCAAATTCTTCCCTTTTGCCCCTCTGCTCACATATCTACTCTACATAGGACAGCAGTGTAGGGTGTATATTTTAGGCTATGCTTATAGGGTAGGATGATGATGATGACAGCTGACATTTATCAAGCACTCATTCTGTGCCAACAAGCACTGTTCTAAGCACTTGTCACGTACCATTTAATTTAATACCATGGCCTACTTTAAAAGAATACCCTACACTTGTAATGCAAAGAAGCTCAATATACTATTAATAAATTTCGGTGGACACAGCTGGTGGTGAACTCAGCAAATTTTTTCAATCACAAGAGTAGCAGCATTTTCAGTGGCACATCTCCACCCAAAAGATTATGGGAATGACTTTTCTTTACATAAAATAAACAAACAACACCCCTTCCCCCAGAATTTTTTTCTAAGCCAACAGCAAACTATGAACAGCTTAATTATAAACCTGATGGAGATAAAGTTAAAAAACACCTGGCACTTTTTTCATTCAAATACACATCATGAATGGCTGATGATACTGTAGTTCAAGAAAACTAAGATTTGTTCTGGAAGCTAGGAGGTGATTGCTCAAGTGAGCTCTAAAGCAAATGCAGGGGGAAATATGCTCTCAACTTCTGAAGTTATTCTCAGGTCATAAAATATTTCTGTGAACATATGTAGAGAACATTCAACTAATGGAATATTGAACATGAAAAGGAGAGCTCACTTGGTTTTTTCCTCTTTTATGTAAAAAAAGTAATAAGAAAACCAATATGATGTCTGTCACTCCCACAACAAGCAGCTTTGGAACACAAATTTCTTCAGACTGTCGATACTATAGGGGTTCTGTTAAGTATAATCAACGAGTTACTGGTTCTTTCATTCATTGCACTCACAACCCCAGCTTCTTTAAGGACCCTCTAGAGCGTTTCCAGGTATTCCTGGAGAGTGAAAATCACCTGTGAGTACAAACTAATCTTTCTTTCTTCTGCTTTGACCTCCCGTGCCCCTTTTGTAACTGGACATCATGGCATAAGCCTGGCACCACTGTCCCCCACCAGGCTCCTCCTCCCATCTCCCATCAGGTTCCTTGATATCTCACTGCTGCTGAGTTACTGGAGATTAGAAATGTCACTTCTACATGGTGCTCTGCTGAAAAGTGGAGAAGGTTGCTTCTGTTGTATATTTTTTTAGTGAAAGGAGAAAGAGTGTGTAATATAAGTAAACTAAAGCTTCATTTTTTTTTTGGAGAGATTTTCGCTATAGGGCGTGTGCGCTCGCCAGACAGAGAGAGACATAGAGACAGAAAGCGAGAAATCACCCCCCAGGGGGGATGGTCACACTGCAATCCCTTCTCTTCCATTCTCCTCTAGGGATCTTGGGCACGCACGCACATGCGCCCGGTGTGAGTTTTAAGCCACCGGGTCGGGGAGGCGAACTGCGGTCGACTACGTGGGTGTCCAGCGACATAGCCATTACACTAACTGCTGGTTCCCAAAGCTTCATTTTTTAAGAGAGATTTTTGCTATAGGGCATGTGCACTCACTGGAGAGACAGAGATAGAGATAGAAATCACCCCCTGGGAGATGGCCACACCATAATCCTTTCTCTTCCATTCTCCTCTTGGGATTTTAGTCATGCACGCACATGCACCCGGCATGAATTTTCAGCTGCTGGGTCTGGGACTCAAACTATAGTCGACTATGTGGGAGTCTACTGACGTAACCATTATACCATCTGCTGGTCACCTAAAGCTTCATTTTTAATGAGAGTATGCAGATATCACTTTTTAATCATACACTACTCAGTGTCACAGGTAAATAGGGAGACAAATAGGAGTGATTCCTTTTTTCCTTAAACAGGAGCTTCTAACCTTTTTTTGCCATGTACCCCTTTAGTGGTCTAATGAACCCTTTCTCAGAATAACATTTGTAGATGCACAAAACACATAGGATTATAAAGGAAACCTGTTACATTGAAATACAGTTATAAAACTGTTTTTAAAACAAATTCTATATTATAAGGTACATGCTTTTTATTAACACATTAAATAAATGACCCAGCTGTGGCCAGCAGGTAGCATAGTGTTTAAGGAACTAGACTCCCATGTGGCCAACTATGGTTCGAGTCCCAGACTCAGCAGCTTAAAACTCACGCCGGGTGCACATGTGTGCATGCTCAAAGTCCCAAGAGGAGAATGGAAGAGAAGGGATTGTGGCATGGCCATCCCCCTGGGAGGTGATTACTCACTTTTCCTTTCTCTGTCTCTCTCTGTCTCCCTAGAAAGAGCATATACCCCTATAGCAAAATTCTCTCTCTAAATATATTAATAAATAATAAATAAATGAATAAAATGACCCAGCAACAAGTCCAACACCACAATAATTCAAAGTAGTACTTGAGTAAATAATACTTTGAGACATTGGAGAAAAACCGGAATGTGATATGATACCTGATTTCTATTCATGAGACTCACAGACATTCCTAATACCTGTGTGGTTTATTTTTTATTGTTCACAATAGGGGGAGAGTACTAAGTTTTAAAGATGTAATTGATTCTTCTTCCAAGTTCAGAATGCATAGATTCTATTTGTGAACCCTGGGTTAAGAACCATTGTCTTGGATTAAATTCTTTTTAGGGAGTCCTTACAGAAAAGGCTTGATTCAAAAAGACATAGCTACTGATCCTTGCAGTTCATCCCATAAACCCGGACAAGTCCAAATCCCAGCCAAGATTCAGGCTGGGAACCTTACTATATTCAGAGAAATTTTTTTTTCAAAATAAATCAGTCTATTATTACTATAGTTCTAGATAATCAAGAGCTCTTCTTTATTTGGTCAGTTTTAGCCCTGCTCTGCTTTCTAGTATCTACTATCTCCATCAATCCACTCACCATATTGTGACAACAGCAATCTTCTAAAACGCAAATATGGGCTCAGCTGCTATAGTGCTATAGTGTGACACTGATACTCAGAGGTCACATGGGAGGACCAGGTCGGTTCCTAGCCCACCCTATGTAGGCATGCCTCTGTAATTCTAGCTAACTGGGAGTCTAGGAAGGAAGATCCCAACATGGTGAGACCTTGCAAAAAATCAATCTCTCTCTTGTTCTTTTACCCCCTTCCTTTCCCCCTTCCCTTCTTTTTTCTTTAAAAAGAATTATTCATTTAATTTTATTTATTATTGTTATTCAACTTGACCAGTAAGAGAGAGAGAGAGAGAGAGAGAGAGAGAGAGAGAGCAAACTGCCAGGTCCAGGTCTCAAACCGTGGTCAACCATGTGGGAGTCCAGTGCCTTAACCACCATGCCACCTGCTGGCCCCTCTCCCTTCCCTTCTCATAAATAATTTTTTTTTTAGGTTTTGTCATAGGGTGTGTGCACTCATCAGAGAATCAGAGAGACATGGGGGGTAAGAAATCACCCCCCCCAAGGGGATGACCACATAGCAATCCTTTCTCCTCCGTTCTCCTCGGATTTTGGGGCATGCATGAACATACACTAGGCATGGTTTTTAAGCTGCCAGGTTCAGGACTTGAACTACAGTCAACCATGTGGAATCCAGTGCCTTAACAACCACACCACCTTCTGGCCCCAACAAACAAATTTTTAAATGTAAATCTAATCATGTCTTTCCTTTGCTTAAATAGTCATGCACTGCATACTGATATTTCAGTCAACGATGGACTATATAGATGACAGTGGAGCAATTGGCTATACCATAAAGCCTAGGAGTGCAGCAGTCTATACCATCTACGTTTGTATAAGTACATTCTATAATGTTCATACAACTAGAAAGTCATCCCTATTGTTAGCATGACTATACTGGGCTCTATCGGCCCTCTGTCACTTTAAGGGAAAAAGGTATTTCCTAAGCAGGATCCTAAATGATACTCCACCTCCTTTCCCACCCAACAGCTGTATACACTACAGAAATTCAGAAACACTAAACCACATGCAGTTGTCCATTTGTAAGTGGTCTTCAATAACTTCATGAAAAAAACTATACATGGATTTCAAAATTCTTTGCACCAAAATAAACTCACACTTTATTCCCATTTCTCTGTAAACTTTTTAAAGTTCCCTCATAAACCTCCTACCTTTGTACATGCTATTTCCTCTTCCTGGAATGTCTTCCCACTTCATCCTTACCTAGCAAATTTCTTCTTGTTCTTTAAGATCCTACTCAAGCACTGACTCCTCTGAGAGAAGGTATCAGGCCTTTCTCGCCCTCCCGGGGAGGATTTTATTGCTTTCTCCTGTGTGCTATCCAGTCACTGAACCTTGACTCTCTCTCTCTCGAGAGAGAGAGTGGCACTTATATAAACTAGTTTATTGAATGAGCTAGACACAGTAGAGTGTAAGCGAAAAAACAATATAATTCTTTCACACCACTGATTCACACCACAAGCTCTGCGGAATCATTTTTCCCCACCCCTGCATGAAATTTCAGACAGCTCTCATACCTTTTTCAGTCACTCTCAGATATTAAAAAAACAGTTTTCTTTTTTGGACACTAAAAATCCTAATCTGATCTAATATATCATAGGTTCAATCTGTTGCCCATTTCTGTGCTTCTCTCCTCCCCCAGCTCAGGTCTAATTCAGCCAGGAAAAGGGAAGAGCAGGAAGGGGAGGAAGCATAGTTGGCTTTCCCACTGGTCCATTTTGTTTATTTTTTTGGGGGGGAGGGGATTTTGACAGGGTCTTGCCTTTGTGATTTTTCTGCCCCAGCCTCCCAGTTAGCTAGGCCAGCCTGTTCAGGTTGATCCAAGGTCTGACTGTGAACCTCCCATGTGTCCCCAGCCTTACACATTGGTGCCCTATCACTTGCACCACCATAGCTGAGCCCCATTTATCCTCTTTATCCCTTCTCACACCCTCCCCTCACTCCCCTCACTGTGCTGCCTACAACCTTTCCTTCAGGGTTGGACACAGGGAACTCTGTTCATAAATGCTAAAATTAAAGTAGAAATTGAGGGAACCAGCAGTTAGCGTAATGGCTATGTCGCTGGACTCCCACGTAGTCGACCGCGGTTCACGTCCCCGACCCGGTGGCTTAAAACTCACACCGGGCGCGTGTGCGTGCGTGCCCAAGATCCCGAGAGGAGAATGGAGAAGAAGGGATTGCGGCGTGACCATCCCCCCTGGGGGGTGATTTCTCGCTTTCTGTCTCTAATATCTCTATCTGTCTGGCGAGCGCACGCACCCTATAGCGAAAATCTCTCCAAAAATTAAAAAAAAAAAAGTAGAAATTGAGGGCCAAAGGTAAGTACAAAAATACAGTTGAATAGGAGGACTAAATAGCACAATAAGGCAACTATAATTAATCATTTATTGTCTATTTCAAAATAGCTACAAGAGAAAAATTTGAAATGTTTCCAACACAAAGAAATGATAAATGTTTGAGGTAATAAATATGCTAATTTCCCTTTATGATAAATGGTATACATGTATCAAAATATGGTATACATGTATCAAATGGTATACATGGTATACATGTATCAAAATATCACACCGCAGGACCAGCAGATGGTATAATAGTCATATCTCTGGACTCCCACACAGTCAACTGCAGTTCGAGTCCTGGATCTGGAAGCTTAAAACTCACACTGGTCAGGACCAGCAGATGGCATAATGGTTACGTCACTGGTCTCCCATGTAGTGGACCACAGTCTAAGTTCCAGACCCAGTGGCTTAAACTCGCATCAGGCTCATGTGCAGGCATGCCCAAAATCCTGAGAGGAGAATGGAGCAGAAGGGATTGCAGCATGGCCATTCCCCCAGGGGGTAGTGATTTCTTGCTTTGTGTCTTTCTGTCTCTCCTTGTCTCTCTGGCAAGCACACACACCCTATAGGAAAAATCTCTCTCTAAAAATAAAATGAAATAAAAATAGAACGCACGCCGGGTACATGTGCGCGTGTGCCCAAGATCCCAAAAGGAGAATGGAGGAGAAGGGATTGTGGCATGGCCACCCCTGGGGGGGGTGATTTCTCATTTTCTGTCTCTCTGTCTCTTTCTGTCACTCCAGTGAGTACACATGCCCTATAGCAAAAATCTCTCTTAAAAAAAAAAAAAAAAAAAAAAAACACTGTAACCCCTAAATATATAAAATTATTATGTGTCAATTTAAAAATGAAAAAGTGTAAATATTTTTCAAAAACATAAGGAAAGAAAGGGCCAAAGTGGTTTTCCTTAAAATGGGAAAGTTTCCATTTTAATCTGACATTTATTGAAAAGTGTGGCAGATATCCACAGCTGACACTTTGTGTAGAAGTTTCCTTGGAGTCTCCTGTCACTGAAAATCTCTCACCTGTTCCCTTGACCTAGGCAACACTTGCTCTGGCTTGTCTCTTTCAATTCCCCTGTCCCAGATTTCCATCAGTCCATTCCTCTGTTGGAATCACTTAACACCTCTGAGCCATCTTAGGGGATGACTTAAGATGACTCAACTCTAACTTCCTACCATGGGGGCTGCATCTGGCCCCAGGGAAACAGACAGCTTTGCCCACACCTTGGCAGAAGTATAGTTCTCTGTAAAGCAGCCCTCTTTATGTTTCTTCAGCTGTCAAGACTGCTTTTGCTACAGCCTCTCTCGTCTTTAGCCGTTGTTTGCAGGTGTGAGTCAGTTGCTAGTTCCTTCCAATGTCAATCCCCAGGGAACACATGTCAAGCTCTTGGAGTAGTTCTCTTAGAGCCCCATCCCACTTATGTGATGGGAAGCACCTCCTCCATTCCCCCATGAACAGAAATTCCATAGTGTTCCCACACCTCTCTTCAGAACCATCCTCCCTACCACTATCCTCTCAACCAATCTCCAGCTTCTCTTTTTTTTTTTTTTTTTTTTTTGGAGAGGTTTTTGCTATAGGGCGCGTGCGCTCGCCAGACAGACAGAGAGAGATGGAGAGATAGAAAGCAGGAAATCACCCCCCAGGGGGGCTGGCCACGCCGCAATCCCTTCTCCTCCATTCTCCTCTCGGGATCTTGGGCGCGCACGCACACGCGCCCGGCATGAGTTTAAGCCGCCGGGTCCGGGACTCAAACCGCGGTCGACTACGTGGGAGTCCAGCGACATAGCCATTACGCTAACTGCTGGTCCCCTCCAGCTTCTCTTATATACCACCAAGGTAGGTTACAGACTAAAGGACCACAAGCCATGTTTTAGAAGCCATACTTCAGCAATTTTTGTAAAGATAATGTATCAGTTCTCTTCAGAACAGTAAGCCTTTGAACTGACTGCAACTCAGCAATAATGCACTGCTAAACAGTAGCCAGATACCACAAGGAGGCCGAAATTTGAATCCTTGACCTGGACAGCCTAAAACATTCTGGGCATGTGCACAAATGCTCAAGATTCAATGGCCTGGAGGACTAAAGGACAGGGATTACAGCATGACCATAAATTATGGAGGGTGTTTCTCTCTGTCTCTATCACTCTATCATCCTTTCTTCCTCCCCATTAATCTCACTTGTGTATGCATATGATCTATAATAAATAAACAAAAAAAATTTAAAAACTACGTGAGCTCTTAATAGCCTTTGTTTCAGCTTCGGCTGCACATCCAAAAGAGAGACAACAGGAAAAGTCCCATTTTAATATCCATTGCATAGAACTGCCTCTGCTACTACACTATGAGCTCCTGTTAATACTGGGAATTAAGTTCCATTTATGTTTATGCTCTCCAACACATGGCATGGTACCTGGTAGAGGGAATGTGCTCAAAGAAACTGTGTTGACTCCAGTTCAATATCATGGACTGACTAGATACATGTATTGCTCCCAATCCCTCCTAGAAGCCACTAAAATAAAAGTACAGCAGAATAGAAAGGAATAAACCTCTAAAAGCAAAAAGAATGAAATGAAAGGTGAGAAGGTTACCAACAAAAGGGATCCCAACACATTTCTGGAGGAAGAAAAGTGGATGTGAGCAACATGGCAGGTGAAACAGATGGATAAAAGTGCACAGCCTGGAATACGATATGAGGAAGCTACAGAGGAGATGGGAGCCAGCCTGCCTGGCAGAACCCTGGAGATACTCTGGGCTCTGAGTCAGCAAGTACAGAAGGGAACAGAAATAAGAGCCAAGCTTTCAACAGGGGAATTAATTGAAGACTTGTAAAACAGCTGTAAAACAGCTCCACCACCATATTCCTCCCTAGTCCTTTGCCCAAAGTACCGCTTACTACCATTTACTAACAAGTTAAAAAATAAAAACAATAGCTAGCATACTTCTATCTGGAAAACATTAGCACTTGGGAGAAAATTAAAATTTTGTATAATGACTTCTCAGATAAATATTCTTCTCACTAGGCATTTAGAGAGCTCATAACCAGACTACTCACCCCAAAACGAAACTTTCAAACAATCAGCATCTCTTATCTTACCTCATAAAGACCTTCCTGTCAGGAATCCCAGTCAGTCATCTGAGGTAAGAACTAACTGGAAAACAAACCTGTATTATACAACAGCAAAGGGAAACCTCACAGCAGTTACTCAGTAATTTTTCTTTAAAAATAACTCAACAGGATAGTGACATCACTGAAAACAGCAGGATAGGGAACACCAATGCTCCATCCATGCTCAAAAGCAACTAAGGGGCTAGCAAAAACTGTCAGAAGCACCTTTGGCAGAACTCTGGAAGCTGCCCCAAACTTAAACCACCAGGGAAGGCTTTTTGGAAAAAGAAGTGGATGCAATGTGTTAACAGAGGGATGTAGTATTTTAAATTGCCTGCCTAATCTCTCCCAGCTCTCAGATAGGCAATGGCTTGAGGATGGCAATGCACACTGCTGATGCAGGTGGTTAACACTAGAGAGAGGAATATAGAACTTACTCTCAAAGAACTGTAGTTGTCCATTTCTGCCTGTATGCTGGCACCCTGAGGGTCAGGAATAGGGGCTTGTGTTTGTTTTACATGACTCAGAGGATTCTCAGAACTAGGGCAGCCTCTTAGACAGCATTTACCAAAAGCAGTTAAAGGTATAAGTATTAGCCACAGTAGACTGTGGCAAGGGACAACAGTGGGGACAAGCAATAGACAAAGATACATGGAAATGAAAAATTTAGGAAAGGAGCTATGTGTGGGTCTAATGGCTTTTTTTTTTTTTTTTTTTTTTTTTTTTTGAGAGAGAGATTTTTTCTATAGGGTATGTGAGCTCGCTGGAGAGACAGAGACAGAAAAACAGAAAGTGAGAAATCACCTCCCAAGGGGGATGAACAAATGGCAGTCCCTTTTCCTCTTAGGATTTTAAGCATGCACCCACACATGCCTGGCATGAGTTTCGAGCCATCAGTCAGGGACTCAAATCACAGTCATCCACGTGGGAGTCCAGCAACATAACCATTACACCATTTGCTGGTCGCTCTACTGGCTTTTTAAAGTTTCCAGATATACTGGGGAATAAAGAAGGCCATAAGAACAAAGTTGATGTATGTGCAGAAAATGCTATAGAAGACTCTAAGCTTCTAACTCTGGATGACCAAGCTCTGCACAAGCATGAAATGAAAGCTATGACAGAACAGAACATATGACCACACACAAGAAAGAATATCATCTTTACAAAAAATAGTTGCAAAAATTTATTAAATGAACAAACAGGTATGAATAAAACAAGCAGCATCAAAAAACCATGGGGAGCCCAGCATGTAGCATGGTGGTTAAGGTGCTGGACTCTCACATGCAGACTGTGGTTTGGAAACCAGACCTGGTGACTAGCTTTTTCACTTTCTTTCTCTCTCTGTCTCTCTCTGGTGAGCACATGTGCCCTGTAGCAAATTAAATAATACTAATTAATAATTAAAAATTAAATAAATAATTCTTTAAAAAAGAAAAAGGTAACAATCTGATCTCCAGAGCTACTATATTATAATATTGAAAATATCCAGTAGCAATAAAAAATTACAAAGCATGAGAACCAGCAGTTAGCGTAATGGCTATGTCGCTGGACTCCCGCGTAGTCGACCGCGGTTCACGTCCCAGACCCCGCGGCTTAAAACTCATGCCGGGCGCGTGTGTGTGCGTGCCCAAGATCCCGAGAGGAGAATGGAAGAGAAGGGATTGCGGCGTGACCATCCCCCCTGGGGGGTGATTTCTCGCTTTCTGTCTCTCTGTCTCTCTCTGTCTGTCTGGCGAGCGCACGCGCCCTATAGCGAAAATCTCTCCCAAAAAAAAGGAAGAAAGGAAGAGAGGAAAAAATAAGAATGAAGAAAGGAAGGGAAAAAAAGGAAGAAAAAAATTACAAAGCATGAAAAAAAAACAGTAAATTATGATCCATTTCCAGGAAAATATGAAACCAACAGAAATGCTTCCTCAGGATACCCCAGATAATAGACTGACTAGACAAAGACTTAAATAAATTGTCTTAAACATGCCCAGAGAGCTAAAGAATACTATGGACAAAAAAAACTAAAGGAAACCAAGGGAACATTTCATCACCATATAGAGAAAATCCAGTAAACCAAAAAGATCTAAAAAAAAAAGGAACAAAATAGAAATTCTGGAGCTTAAAAGAAAAATAACTAAAACAAAAATTTCCCTAGAGCAGTTCAACAAGAGATTGAGCAGGCAGTAGAATAAATGAGAGAACTTGAAGATAAGCCAATTAAAAGAATCTAGTCTAAGGAGCCAAAAGGAAAAAAAAAAAAAAGAAAAATGAATGAGAACGATCACTGAACTGTATAATCAAATGATAAATTTCATATTATTTATATAATTTTAACACAATAAAAAAATACATTGGTGGGACCAGCAGGTGGCATGGTGGTTGAGGCACTGAACACTCCTACATGGCCCACCACAGTTCGAGTCCTGGACCTGATGGCTTGCTCTCTCACTTTCTCTCTCTCTCTCTCTGTATGTGTGTGTGTAGGTCTGATCAAGTTAAAATAAGTGAATGAATAAATAAAATTAAATAAATAATTATTTGAAAAAAATACACTGGCAACTTAACCAATGATCTAAGTTAACAGTATCACTAAAGGATCAAAGCAACATCAAGTGCTTCCAGATATGATGTAGGACACATTACTTCTATTTTTTTCTTACCCAAAAAGCATAAGCTGAATTTAGTCATGAGGAAATATAAATTAAGTGGCATTGTACAAAATAACTGGTCAATCTTCTTTAAAAGTGTCAAGTCATGAAAGACAAAGAAAGGCTGAGGAACTGTCACAAATTAGACTCAGGAAACTTCACAAACTAAATAAATCATGTGGTCCTAGATTGTATATTGAACCAGGAAATTGTCATTAGTGATCAATTGGAAAATTTATTAAATTCTGTGGATGACAGTATTCATTAATAGTAATTTTCTGATTTTGACCATTGTACTATTGTTATGCAAAACATTTAAATATACACAAAAATTACTTGTACTATTATTACATTTACACTCTGAAATTATTTCAAAAGAATTAACTTTTTTGTTTAATTAAAAAATATAAATCATACAGTCAACTGATCTTTGACAAAGGATACAAGATAATCCAGTGGGGAAAAGAAACTCTCTCCACCAAATGGTGCTGAAAGAACTGGATATTCACCTCTATAAAAGAGGAAACTAGACCACTTTCTGTCACCATTAACAAAAATCAGCTCAAAGTGGATCAAAGATCTGGGACCAGCAAATGGCGTAATGGTTAGGTTGCTGCACTCCCATGTAGTCAACCGCAGTTTGAGTCCCCGACCCAGAAGCATAAATCTCATGACAGGTGCAAGCACGTGCATGCCCAAAATCCCAAGAGTAGAAGGGATTACGGCATGGCCATCCCCCCCTGCGAGGTGATTTCTCACTTTCTGCCTGACTCTCTGTCTCTCTGGTGAGCACACATGCCCTATAGCAAAATCTCTCTCAAAAAATAAAAAATCAAAGATCTAAACCTAATGACTCAAACTATAAAACTGCTGGTGGAAAACATAGGAGAAATTCTCAAAGACATCGGAGAAGGCACAGATTTCTTAAATAAGACCCCTAAAGCACAGGCAATCATCCCAAAAATAGACAAGTGGGATTACATCAGGCTGAAAAACTTCTGCCCAGCAAAGGACACAAGAATCAGAGTGAAGAGACAAGCCTCAGAATGTGAAAGTATATTTGCAAACTATGCTTCCGATAAGGAACTGATAACCAGAATATATAGGGAACTCAGAGCAGATGACACACTCACACACACACACACACACAAATCCAATTAAAAAGTAGGCAAATGAGTTGAACAGAAACTTTCCAAGGAAAACATATGAATGGCCAATGAAACATATTTCATGGCATATGAAAAAATGTTCAACATCTTTTAACATAAGGGAAATGCAAATCAAAACCACAATGAGATATCATTTAACCCCAGTCAGAATGGCTATGATAAAAAAAAAAAAAAAAGAATGACAAGTGCTGACAAGGCTGTGGTGAAAGGGAAACCCTCCTACACTGTTGGTAAGGATGTAAATTAGTACAACCATTGTGGAAAACAATATGGAGGTTCCTCAAAGACATACAGATCAAACTCCCATATGACCCAGTAATTCTACTTCTGGGTATCTACCCTAAGTACCAGAAAACACTCAGAAAGACACTTGCACATCCATGTTTATTGCAGCATTACTCACAATTGCTAAGACATGGAATCAACCTAAGTGCCCAAGAACAAATGACTGGATCGAAAAAGTGTAGCACATATACACTATAGAATACTATTCAGCCATTAAAAAAAAAAATGAGATCCTGTCATTTGATAGAAAGTGAATGGATATAGAAGACTATGAAAGACAGATTATGTATGTCCCTGCTCAATATATACAGAATGTCTGCACTTTATGGCAAACACTAATAGACTGGAAAATGTAATAGCAGAAATGGGAAGAGTACATACCATTTGCTGTATATGAGGGGTGGACAGTTTGGGAGGAGGGAGAAACTCGATGGGGAAAAAAAGACATTTAACAGACACAAGAACAGAAAGGTATTGCACATGGTAACATCTTTGACTTGCTTGACATGAAATACATTTAAGCTTTGAGAATCCATATCATGTGCTGTAAAAACATACAATGATTAAATGTAAATTTTAAAAAATTTTAATGAAAAAATATATATAAATGAACAACCAAGAATCCAGTATCAGGGATCTGGGCTTCTTATATCTTCATCTGTCCTAGGGTGTTTATTTTATATGCATGTTCTAAGTTGGCACACCACCACATACATATATGTTCCAGACAAGAGAATGGATGGGTTAAGAAAAGTACTGTTTGGAAATTGCAGGTGATAATTCCACTGACATTCCATTGGCCAGAACTTAGTTATATAGTTAATCTACCTACAAGGAAGGCCAGGAAATATCTTTATTCGTTCATTTCAAAATTAAAGGACTGGGCCAACAGATGGCAAAGTGGTTAAGGCACTGGACTCCCACATGGCTAACCACAGTATGAGTCCCGGACCTGACAGCTTGCTTTCTCATTTTCCCTTTCTCTCTCTCTCTCTAATCAAATTAAATAATAATAATAAATAAAATTAAATAATTCTTAAAAGAAAATTAAGAGACATTGCTATTTTAGAATGGAAGAATGGAAATCGAAGGGCAACTAGCAGTCTTGGTTACAATCTAATGTAAAAAACTGAACTTATCTAGGAGAGCAGAAGAGGGAAATTCTAGTATTATAACTGTACAGCAGGCCTCAAGATAATTGGTCAAGATCAAAGCAGGAAAACAGAGGTCATACAAGAAAAATGTGGCCTTGGTAGGATAAATGATATAATGGAAAATTTCAAGGGAAAACTCAAGATATTACAAAGTTAAATAGAATTAAGAAAAAAAGTGACAGTTCAAGTTTTTTGGTGTGATTAAAGGTTAATATCTACACATATACACAGACACATACATATACATACATACAAGACTATGATTAGTATATGGGTTTCTTTAACTGTAATTTATTTAAGTCAGGAGATTTAAAACATAGGTTTTTCTCCAACTTTTAAATTGAATCAACCAATGTTATTCTATTGATTAATCAGTTCAACTTATAATTTAACTAACTAAATTCTCTTAGACATTTTCAATTGCATTTGTAAATATATTTCATTTTCTTTTAAAATACTTTAAATTCCCCAAGCAGGCATTAAACAATTAAATGAGTTCATTAAGTAAGCACTTAAGGAATTCTAGTAAATTTAATAAATGAAATGTGTAAATATGGGTGAATCTTCAGTCTATGTAAATATTACAATACTGTTAGAAATAGGATTTTTCTTACTCCTTTCAAGTCAAAAAACAAGTCTAAAATCAATTACTAAACTGAAATCATAAAGCTAATCTAAGAGATCCTTTTATGTGTCAAATTCTGTTAAACATTACAAATGTTTAAAATATCATACATACAAATTGCCCCAATGATTACAAAAATGCCATTCCTGAACTTAATATGAAAGTATTGGTATTATGATTTTCATTTATTTCATGATTTCTATACTCAAGTCTTCACTTTCTCAAAGTTAAAAAGACACCCACAAGGGCCAGCAGGTGGCAGGCATGGTGGTTAGGGCATTGAACTCCCACATGGTAGACTGTGGTTTGAGTCCTGGACCTGGTGGTTCTCTCTCTCTCTCTCTCTCTCTCTCTCTCTCTCTCTATATATATATATATATATATATATATATATATATATATATATATACACACACACACACACACACACACACACACACATATATATATAGTGAGCACACATGCCTTGCAGCAATTTAAATAATAATAATTAATAAAACTAAATAAATGATTATTTTTTAAGAGAGATTTTTGCTATAGGATTCACATGTTCGCCGGCGAGACAGAGAGACAGAAAGCAAGAAATCACCCTCCGGGGGCGGGGGAAATGGTCATACAGTCACTTTTCCTCCATTCTCCTCTTAGGATTTTGGTCACACAAACAGGTGCACCCAGCGTGAGTTTCAAGCCTCTAGGTCCAGGACTGGAACTGCAATCGACTATGTGGGGGTTCAACGACATAGCCATTATGCCATCTGCTTGTCTCAATAAGTAATTCTTTTTGTGTGTGTGTGTGTGTGTGTGTGTGTGTGTTTTATTTTATTTTTTTTCTTTCATTTATTTATTTTTACATTTTTCCACAAACATTTACTTTAGATAGCAAAAAATTTTAGCTCATACTCCATAATTCTTGACAGTTTACAAACAAATTTCAAAATTTCAAAATACTGAATTTTAAAGATAATGTTCAAAATATGTCTTATAATTTTGTATAATTTTATAACTCTATAATAACAGAAGCAGTATGGTTTCATATATATATATATATATATATGTATATATATATATATATATATATATATATATATATATATATCAATAAATAATTCTTAAAAAGAAAAAAAGCAACAATATCTTGGAAGCAACAATACCTTCCCAAAGTTTGGGTCACCATCCCAGAGAATTTAGGTTGTTTATTGACCAGAGTTTTTGGCAGGGACCTGAGATCCTGATACTTTCTGCAAAAAAGATAGACAAGTTGAGTCTTTTTACCTGGTAGTCATTATGCCAATAGAATTCTTCATGTGCAGATTTCCCAAATGGTATGTCCTCATCGCCCATTACACTAAATTTGATTTACATATCACCTAATGCTTCCCTCTCACTTGAGTCTGCGCCCCTACATCCAGGTTGCTTCACTGCTTGATTGTCTGATTCTGTTCTCTTAATACTTTCCAAATTTCTGGAAGTAATACATAAATACAGCAAAGTTGCAGGATACAAAATCAACATACAGAAAACTATAGCATTTTCATATATGAACAACAGGCAGACAGAGATAGAACTGAAAAAAAGTTATTCCATTTACCATAGCCACAAAAAGTATAAGATATTTAGGGATAAATCTAACCAAAGAAGTTAAAGACCTCCACAAGGAAAACTATGAGAAGATAAAAAAAAGAAATTGAAAATGATACAAAAAATTGGAAGGATATCCCATGATTTGGATTGGAAGAATTAATATAATCAAAATGGCAATTCTACCCAAATTAATCTACATATTTAATGCAATGCCAATCAAAGTATCAGACATATTCTTCACAGATCTAGGAAAGACAATAATAAAATTTGTCTGGAATCATAAAAGACCCCGTATTGCCAAAGCAATTCTGCACAAGAAGAGTGGAGTGGGCAGTATCTCACTTCCTGACCCAAAAATATACTACAAAGCTGTGGTAATCAAAACAGCATGATACTGGCACAGAAACAGACACGTGGACCAATGGAACAGAACAGAGTCCCCAGAAATACATTCCCAAACATACAGTCAACTGATTTTTGACAAGGAGTACCAGTCAATCCAGTGGGGAAAAAAAAAAACAAAAAACAAAAAACAAAAACAAAAACAAAAACAAACAAAAAAAAAAAACACCTCTTCAGCAAATGTTGCTGGAAAAATTCGATTTCCATTTGCAGAAAGATGAATCTGAACCCCTATCTCTCACAAGCCAAGGTCGATCAAAGATCTAAATCTAAGACCTCAAACTATGAAACTGCTCCTAGAAAACACCGGGGAAACTCTGGGAGATATTGGAGTAGGGAAAGACTTCTTAAATAAGACCCCCAAAGCACAGTTGATAACCCCCAAAATAGACAAGTGGGATTACATCAGACTAAGAAGTTTCTGCATGGCAAAGGACACAGTTATGAGTGTGAATCAACATCCCTCAGAATGGGAAAATATTTTTGTAAATTATGTATCAGATAAGGGTCTGATAACCAGAATACACAAGGAACTCAAGCAGCTGTTCCGAAAAAAGATGATCAATCCTATTAAAAGATGGGAAAATGAGTTGAAAAAACCACTCTCTAAGATGACATATTAATAGCTAAAAGGCATATGAAAATATGCTCAACATCCCTCATTGTAAGGGAAATGCAGATCAAAATAACAATGAGATACCACCTAATCCCAGTCAGAATGACTAAGATTAAAAAAAAAAAAAAGATAAGTGCTGGTGGGGGTGTGGTGAAAGGGAAACTCTCTTACACTACTGGTGGGAATGTAAATTGGTCCAGCCACTGTGGAGAACAATTTGGAGATTCCTCAAAAATCTATAAATAGGGACCAGCAGTTAGTGTAATGGCTATGTCGCTGGACTCCCACGTAGTTGACTGCAGTTTGTGTCCTGGACCCGGTGGCTTAAACTCACGCCGGGCGCGTGTGTGTGTGTGCCCAAGATCCAGAGAGGAGAGTGGAGAAGAAGGGACTGGGGCGTGGCCATTCCCCCGGGGGGTGATTTCTCGCTTTCTGTCTCTCTGTCTCTCTCTGTCTGCCTGGTGAGTGCATGCACCCTATAGCAAAAACCTCTCCAGAAAAAAAAAAAATCTACAAATAGAACTACCATATTGACCTAGGAATCCCACTCCTTGGTATCTACCCAAAGGACAGAAGAATACTTAATCAGAAAAGTGCTTGCACATCGATATTTATTGCGGCACTATTCACAATTGCTAAGTCATGGAAACAACCCAAATGCCCACGAACAGATGAATGGATAGAGAAACTGTAGCACATATACTCAATGGAATACTATTCAGCCATAAAAAAAACCAGAACCCTGGCTTTTGACATGAAGTAGATGAATATGGAAGGTTTACTGCTGAGTGAGGCAAGCCAGGCTATGAAGGAGAGACATTGTATGTCCCCACTTAATATATACCAAGTGTCTGCACTCTGTGACTGAAACTAATTGACTAAAGGATATAGAAACACAGTATATAGTTGTAAATACCAGACATAGTGTGTGTGAAAGAGGAGGGTCTGAGGAAGGACATTAAGAAGAAAAATAGGGAGGCAAAGCGTTAATGGCACAAAGAAATGTGGTCTTATCTGTTGAAGATATTTTGTAGTTTTATCAACTGTACTAGGGCGAAGTGTTCACCTGTTGAAATATCCATTTTGCAAGTCAAATAATAATGTGATTGAATGTATAAAATAAAATGAAATTAAAAATGAAATTAAAAAAAAAATTCCTCCTGACAAAGCTGTAATACTTTCATCTAGCTCTTTGGTCAAAATTCTAATAATGAAAGAAAGAAGGGTGGAAGGGCAGAAGAGTAATTTAAAACTCCAGAAAAAATGTTTTAATGAACAGGAAAATCAAGACCCAAACATCAAGCAAACTAAAATAGGACACATTAACTATTAACTTATAAGAAACTGTTAGCTTGTAATACACAAATACAGAAAATCCATTTCACTTTGTTACAAAAACCCATAGAGGATGGGCTATCATTTTAGCACAATGATGGGACATTTCTTGACCCAACCTTATGTGACCTGGCATTGTTGCAAGATTGTATTAGTCAGGATTCAGTCAGGAAAGCTGAATCATTATGAGTATTACAGAGTTAAAGATTTTCTATAGGAATAAAGCTATCAGTACATAATTGTAAAAGAGGTTGGAGAAGTACAGATCAGAGGAAGTTGAAGGAGAAGAAGAGACTCACTAAACAGTAAGGGATGTCTAGCTACCAGTGTGAGAATGGACAGTATTGCTGATAGAAAAGTCTATGGAAGGCTGTTTTAACCTGCACATGGTGATAGGTCTGCAGTAGAGTTGCCAAATTTTGTGCACACATGTGTGCATTTGCACACATACACACACTGTACATATAGGTGTAAAGTGTCTATGTATAAAATAATGCAGAAAACATATATGCATATATATTTGTAAGTGTATATACAGCATAGCCATACTTATTCTTAAAAAAAAAACTTTATGATCTGATAATTGGAAAAAAAAATCATGTTTATCATAAAAAATGATTGGAATAATAATAATAATGATTGGGGGAAACATAGGAAAGATATTGAATGTTGAAGCGGGGAGATTAATGTCTCTGTACTGACTGACATGCATGGCATTCCCTTTTGAAAAAGCAATGTAATACACTGTAAAGTTGTATGTAATTCAATGTAATAAAAAAATAGATAAAAAAATCAATTTATAGAATATCAGTCAAAGAAAAAAGAGAGAGAAAATAATACAAACAACATGATGGCAACGATAATTTTAAGAATATTACAAAGCACAATAAATGAAAAAGGCTAAGTCCTTCTAGAAAAAAAAAAAAAAATTCACTGTTTACCAGAAATTAATTTAATTGGATGCCCTGCGTTTTATCTGGCAACCTACAGCACTAGCCTGGGATTGGTGGTTCTTAGTCAGCGAGGTTGGCAGTTGGGAAGAAGAGTTGGATGCTGAGTGGGTGGAAAGCAAAGATAAGGTGGAACTCACAGGTACCTCTGCGTCTGGCTCTCACTGCCTGTAACAACCTTCAGAGACTAAAATAGCTGCTTTATATCTGCCTTCTAACTCTTGCACAAATTTCTCTTTTGGCCAACTCTAACCTGGTACCATGGAGGCAAGGGGATTTTGGGAAACAGTTCCAGTTTAGCCAACCTAATAAAAATTGCAAAGATTTGAAACCTATCTATTGGGTTATATGCTTTTTGTTGTATATTTTCTATTCAAAAATGCATAATGACTTCTCTGACAACCCAATAATATCTTAAATCATATCAACTGTAGTACTGGGTAACCCAATAGGTAAGGGGGATTGCTCTTTATCAAACTATTTCAACTAATGAATATTAAAAAATTACATAATTAAATATCACAATTTTGCAATCTCCATAACTTAAGAAATGTAAGCATTAAACATAAATAGCTGCTAACATCATAAAATGAGAGATAACAAGATACACCATGTCTCCCATAATTTTGCCAAATACTGTCTATAATTTTGCTAAAGTAACCAAATCTGAGTCTGATCCAGTCTCTTGATCTACCGGCCAGTTTGCCAGAAACACAGAGAACGAAGAAACTTGTTAAACTTTACCATAAATAGGAAATTGGCAAAACCCAGACTACAGAAAATTACAGGTTTTATTCTCCAAGCTCATTGTGAGTTAAACTGCAAAGAAAAGAAAGTAATGAAGAGTGAATCTATAGATTATTGCCAATTTTAAAAGATAAATCCAAATGTGCACATTTAAATGATGAAACTATTTTTGAAATACAACAAAGCAATTACACTAAAAGGATAGTGTTTACTAGGACAGAAATGAAGGACTTAT
Source organism: Tupaia tana (assembly GCA_026018925.1). NCBI lineage: Eukaryota > Metazoa > Chordata > Mammalia > Scandentia > Tupaiidae > Tupaia > Tupaia tana. The sequence continues at coordinate 29,050,663 of JAKSZU010000009.1, forward strand.
GACTGGGGTGGGGAATGTGGAAGGGTTTCTAGTGCGGCTGGCAAAGTTCTGTTTCTTGGTCTGGGTGACAGCTACCAGAATGTTCTTGCTTCACAATAGTTCATTAAGTTATATATGTGTGATTTGTATATTTCCTGCATCTGTTTTTTTTTAAATAATTATTTTATTTAACTTTATTTATTTATTTATTTTAATTTGACGAGAGAGAGAGAGAGAGAAAGAAAGCCTCCAGGTCCAGGACTCGAACCACGGTCAGCCATGTGGGAGTCCAGTGCCCTTAACCACCATGCCACCTGCCAGCCCCCTGCATCTGTTTTTATGCACAGCAAAAATATGTTAGGGGCCAGCAGATGCTGTAGTGGTTACATTGCTGGACTCGGAAATGGTGGACTCCAGTTTGAGTTCTGGACCTGGTGACTTGAAACTCATGCTGGGCACATGTATGTGCATGCCTAAGATCCTGGGAGGAGAATGGAGGAGAAGGGATTGTGGTGTAGCCATCTGCCCCGGGTGGAGGGGAGTGATTTCTCACTTTCCCTCTCACTGTCTCTGTCTCTCTTCAGCAAGAACACACACTCTAAGGCAAAAAATCTCTTTAAAAAACTATATTTTTTTTTGAGAGGTTTTTCGCTATAGGGCGCGTGCGCTCGCCAGACAGACAGAGAGAGACATAGAGACAGAAAGCGAGAAATCACCCCCCAGGGGGGATGGTCACGCCGCAATCCCTTCTCCTCCATTCTCCTCTCGGGATCTTGGGCACGCACGCACACGCGCCCGGCGTGAGTTGTAAGCCACCGGGTCCGAGACGCGAACCGCGGTCGACTACGTGGGAGTCCAGCGACATAGCCATTACACTAACTGCTGGTTCCCTAAAAACCTATTTTTAAAAGCAGTTTGGAGGAAACACAGTATTTGGGGGAGACTTTTTAAAATTCCATTAATATCTTGATAGAGATAGGAGATTGCATCCATGAAATAAAAGAAGGTTCTATAAAAAGGGAACATTCAGAGAACAAATAAAAGAGAGGAGGACACTTAGAAATTAAAAACTGAGTAGCAGAAATGAATGTGTGTATGTATGTGTGTGTGTGCGCACACGTGTTTGTGCATAGAGAATGAAAATAAAGCTAGAAAATAAAGTTGAAGAAATTAGAGCCATAAATGAAAACAATAACAAAGTTTTAGATCAATGAAATATGAGTGGATTTTATCCTTTCAAAAGGCTGCCCTCTGTTGCTCATTCCTCCTTCTGACAGTTGGAAGGAAGAAGTTTTGGTGGTTATCCAGCACGAACCATGTAGACAACAGCCAACACTCTAAGATAGGGGTTAACAAACTCTCTCTGCAGAGCCGGCTCCATGGCTCAGGAGAAACTAGATCCCACATGGCAATAGAGGTTCAACTCTTCAGTATAGTCAGCCTGAAACACTCCAGGCACACATGCCAGTGCCCAGGATCCAATGGGTTAAAGGACCAGGGGAAGGGGATTGCTGTGGTATGACCAGACTTTGTGGAAGGGACCCCTCCCTTGCCTCCCACTCTTCTTTCTCTCTCTGTCATGTACACGTGGACACTCTCACAACTAAAGGGAAAAAGAAGTTTAACAATAATAATAATAACTTCTCTAAAAAAATAATAAATATTTCAGATTTGGGGTACAAAATAGTCTCAATTCCAACTACTCAGCTCTGTTGTTGTAGCTCAAAATTGGCCTTAGAGGGGCCAGCAGGTGGCATGGTAGTTAAAGGCACTGGATTCCCACATGGCCCACTGCAGTTTCCTTTCTCACTTTCCCTCTCTCTCTCTCTCTGTGTCTCTCTCTGATCAAATAAGAAATAATAATAACAAATGGAACTAAATAAATATATATTTTAATTGGCCTTAGATGATATGGAAATGCATGGATATGACAATGTTACAATAGAACTTTATTTGTAGACACTGAAAGTTATATTTTCATGTGTTATGAAACATTCTTCCTTTTTTTTACTTACTTTAATTTAAGCCTTTCATTTTCTTTTTTTTCCTTTTTTATTTTTTTATACATTAAATTACCTTTTTAGCTTACAAAGTGAATATTTCAATATGTGAACATTTCTCCCTAGTCCAGTTGATTAAACTATAAAATATCTTCAACAGATAATACCACATTTCTTTGTCCATTAATGCTTTGCCTCTGTATTTTTCTTCTAAATATCCTTCCTCAGGCCCTACTCTTCTACACACACTGTATCTGGTATTTACATTTATATGCTGTGTTTCTATATCCTTTAGTCAATCAGTTTCAGTCATAGAGTGCAGACACATGGTATATATTTAGTGGGGACATACAATGTCTCTCCTTCATAGCCTGGCTTGCTTCACTCAGCAGTAAGTCTTCCATATTCTTCCATTTTCTGTCAAAAGCCAGGGTTTTGTTGTTTTGTATGGCTGAATAGCATTCCATAGAGAATATGTGCCACAGTTTTTCAATCCATTCATCTGTTCGGGGGCATTTGGGTTGGTTCCATGTCTTAGCAATTGTGAATGGTGCCACAAAAAACATCGATGTGCAAGCACTTTTCCAATGAAGAATTCTTCTGTCCTTTGGGTAGATACCAAGGAGTGGGATTGCTGGGTCATATGGTAGTTCTATTTGTAGATTTTTGAGGAATCTCCAAATTGTTCTCCATGGTGGCTGGACCAATTTACATTCCCACCAGCAGTGTAAGAGAGTTCCCTTTTCACCACACCCCTGCCACACTTATCATTTTTTGTGTTTTTAATTAGACATTCTGACTGGGGTTAGGTGGTATCTCATTGTTGTTTTGATTTGCATTTCCCTTATGATGAGAGATGTTGAGCATTTTTTTCATATGCCTTTCGGCTATTTGTGTGTTGTTTTTAGAGAGTGTTTTTTTTTTTTTTTTCAACGCATTCTCCCATCTTTTAATAGGGTAGATCATCTTTTTTTCCAAACAGCTGCTTGAGTTCCTTGTGTATTCTTGTTATCAGTCCCTTATCTGATGCATAATTTACAAAAATATTTTCCCATTATGAGGGCTGTTGGTTCACACTAATTACTGTGTCTTTGGCCATGCAGAAATGTCTTAGTCTGATGTAATCCCACTTGTCTATTTTGGGGATTATAGAATGTGCTTTGGGGGTCTTATTTAAGAATTCTTTCCCTACCCCAATGTCTCCCAGAGTTTCCCCAGTGTTTTTCAGGAACAGGTTTTTTGGGTTTTTTTGTTTGTTTGTTTGTTTGTTTTGAGAGGTTTTTGCTACAGGGCACATGCGCTTGCCAGAAAGACAGAGAGACAGAAAGCGAGAAATCACCCGCCAGGGGATGGCCATGCAGCAATCCCTTCTCCTCCATTCTCCTCTTGAGATCTTGGACACACACGCACATGCGCCGGGTGTGAGTTTAAGCCACTGGGTCTGGGACTGAAACCGCAGTTGACTACATGAGAGTTCAGTGACATACATAGTCATTACATTAACTGCTGTTCCCTCAGGACCAATTTTATAGTTTGAGGTCCTAGGTCTAGATCTTTGATCCACCTTGACTTCATTTTTGTCAGAGGTGAGAGGTAGGGGTTCAGATTCATCTTTCTGCAGGTGGATATCCAGTTTTTCCAGCACCATTTGCTGAAGAGGTTTTCCTTTTCCCACTGTATTGACTGGTACCCCCTTGTCAAAAATCAGTTGACTGTATGTTTGGGAATGTATTTCTGGGGACTCTATTCTGTTCTGTTGGTCCATGTGTTTGTTTCTGTGCCAGTATCATGCTGTTTGGATTACCACAGCTTTGTAATATATTTTTGGATCAGGGAGTGAGATACCACCCACTCCACTCTTCTTATGTAGAATTGCTTTGGCAATACGGGGTCTTTTATGATTCCAGATGAATTTTATTATTGTCTTTTCTAAATCTGTGAAGAACGTGTCTGGGAACCAGCAGTTAGCGTAATGGCTATGTCGCTGGACTCTCACGTAGTCGACCGCGGTTCGCATCCTGGACCCGGTGGCTTACAACTCACGCCGGGTGCGTGTGCGTGCGTGCCCAAGATCCCGAGAGGAGAATGGAGGAGAAGGGATTGCGGCGTGACCATCCCCTCTGAGGGGTGATTTCTCGTTTTCTGTCTCTATGTCTCTCTCTGTCTGTCTGGCGAGCGCACGCGCCCTATAGCAAAAACCTCTCAAAAAAAAAAAAAAAAAAAAAAAAAAAAAAAGAATGTGTCTGGTACTTTGGGCTTGCATTAAGTATGTAGATTAATTTGCGTAGAATTGCCATTTTTTTTTGAGAGGTTTTCGCTATAGGGCACATGAGCTCACCAGACAGACAGAGGGAGACATAGAGACAGAAAGTGAGAAATCACCCCCCAGGGGGAATGGTCACGCCACACTCCCTTCTCCTCCATTCTCCTCTCGGGATCTTGGGCACGCACACACACGCGCCCGGCGTGAGTTCTAAGCCACCAGGTCCGGGACGCAAACCGCAGTCAACTACATGGGAGTCCAGCGACATAGCCATTATGCTAACTGCTGGTTCCCTAGAATTGCCATTTTTATTATATTAATTCTTCCAAACCAGGAACATGGGATGCCCTTCCACTTTTTTGTGCCATTGTCAATTTCTTTTTTTAGCTTCTCATAGTTTTCCTTGTGGAGGTCTTTCATTTCTTTGGATAGATTTATCTCTAAGTATCTTATACGTTTTGTGGCTATGGTAAATGAAATAACTTTTTTCAGTTCTATCTCTATATCTGTTTGTATATAGAAATGCTATAGATTTCTGTATATTGTTTTTGTATCCTGCAACTTTACTGTATTCATGTATTACTTCCAGGACTTTTTTTCATGGAAACAATTGGGCCTTCTATATATACAATCATGTCACCAGAAAATAGAGTTTCACCTCTTCTTTTCCTATTTGAATGCCTTTTATTTTTTCCTCTTTTCTGATTGTGTTGGCGAGGACTTCCAGTACTATATTGAAAAGGAGTGAAGAAAGTGGACATCCTTGTTTTGTACCCATTTTTAGTGGGAAAGCTTTCAGCTTTTCTCCATTCAGGATGATGTTCACTGTGGGTTTTCCATAGATAGCTTTTATTTTGTTGGGAAATGACCCTTCTATGCCGATTTTGCTGAGAGTCTTGATCATGAAGGGATGTTGCATCTTATCAAATGCTTTTTCTGCATCAATTGATATGACCATATGGTTTTTATCTTTCTTCCTGTTAACATGGTATATTACATTTTTGGTTTTGCATATGTTGAACCAACCTTGTATTCCTGGAATAAAGCCCACCTGATTGTGATGTATAATCTTTTTTATAAGTTGTTGGATACAATTTGCTAGTATCTTGTTGGGAATCTTTGCGTCTATATTCATCAGAGATATTGGTCTATAGTTTTGGGTTTTTTTTTTCCTTGTCCTGCCCTTATCTGTTTTAAGAATAAGGGTTATTGAGGCTTTATAGAATGAATTAGGGAGAGATTCACCCTTTCGGATCTTTAGAAATAACTTGAGCAGAATGGGGGTTAACTCTTCTTTGAAAGTTTTATAGAATTCAGAGGTAAAGCCATCAGGGCCAGGGCTTTTCTTTTTTGGAAGGTTATTTATTACTGATTCAATACCATTGCTTTTTATTGGTCTATTCAGGCTTTTTATGTCCTCTTGAAGCAATCTTTGTAGATTATATGTGTCCATGAATTTGTCCATCTCATGCAGATTTTCTTGTTTGTTGGCATGTAATCGCTCATAGTATCCTCTAATGGTGTTTTATATTTATGTTATGTCTGTTGTAATATTTCCTGTTTCACGTGAATTTGATTTATCCAATTCCTTTCTCTCTCCTTAATTAGTCTAGGTAATGGTGTGTCAATTTTGTTTATCTTTTCAAAGAACCAGCCTTTACTTTCATTTATTTTCTGTATAGTTCGTTTATTTTCTATTTCATTTATTTCTGCTCGTATCTTTATTATTTCCTTTCTCCTGGAATTTTTTTGGATTTTTTTGCTGTTGATTTTCCAATTCCCTAAGGCATGATGTTAGGTAATCCATTTGCCTTCTTTCCATCTTCCTTTTATGTGCACTAATTGCTATGAACTCCCCTCTTGTGACAGCTTTAGCAGTGTCCCAACCATTATGGAAACTCATGTCCTCATTGTCATTGGCTTCCATGAATGTTTTGATTTCAGCCTTTATTTCTTCAGTAGTTGTGGAGTCATTCAGGAGTAGGTTATTTAGTTTCCATGTATTTGAGTATTTTTAGGGATTTCTCTTGAAATTAAACTCAAGTTTAATTCCATCATGGTCAGAGCAGATGCTGGATATAGTTTCTATGCCTTTGTATATGTAGACGCTTGCTTTGTGCCCTTTGATGTGGTCAATCTTTGAAAAGGTTCCATGTGGGGGTGAGAAAAAAAGTGTATCTCATGGTTTTTGGATGGAAAGTGCTATAGATGTCTGTTAAGTCCATTTGATTTATGGTATCGTTTAGATCCTTTATCTCTTTATCTATTTTTTGTCTAGATGATCTGCCTAGAGGACATAGTGCAGTTTTGAGGTCTCCAACAATTAGTGTATTGCAATCTATCTCCCCTTTTAGATCTAACAGTCTTTCCTTCACATATTTGGGTGTTCCTGTGTTAGGCACATAGATATTTATAAGCGTTATATCTTCTTAATCTATTGATCCTTTTACTACAATATAGTGCCCTTCTTTGTCTCTTGGAACAGTTTTTGTTTTAAAGCCTATTTTGTCAGAAATTAGTATCGCAACTCCAGCTCTTTTTTGGTTCCCATTTGCATGGAAAACCTTTTTCCAACCCTTCACTTTCAATCTATGTATGTCTTTATCTATGAGGTAGGTTTCCTGTAGGCAACAGATAGAGGGTTTCTGTTTTTTTATCCATTCAGCCAATCTGTGTCTCTTGATTGGAGAATTTAATCCATTTACATTCAATGTTATTATTGCTGCTACTGGATCTGTCCCAACGTTTAAGTTGGCTATTTTCTTAGCTACTTTTATTCCTTTGTTTCTGGCTGTTAATTCTTTAGTTTTCCTGGAAAAGTACTTTCTTCAAAGTTTCTTGAAGAGCTGGTCTGGTGTTGGCAAATTCTTTCAGGTTTTGTTTGAGAAGATTTTAACCTTTTTTCCCATGTAAAGGATAATCTTTTTTTTTTTTAATAGATTTTATTTTTTTTCTCTTTGCTCTTCCTTTTTTTAATTAAATTTATTTATTTACATTCATTCACTGTACATCATTACAGCATACAAAGTGAGATTTTCCATCAAGAGTACACTGTATTAGCTCAATCAAGCACATCAACATACATGTTATCATCAACAAATAATTTTACATTTCTTGTTTCCTGTAAGTTTTGCTTTTTTTCCCCCATCCTTGATTCCCTATCTCTTACCCTCGGCCATCTCCCACTCTCCTCCCACACTGTCTCTGGTATCTATGTTTGCTTTCTATACTTTCCCCCACACACACATTTTTTTGAGTCACTAAAGATCTTAATTAATCTAAATATTTTCATAGCAAGCACAGCTGATATATACATTTCCATGAACACAAGTCAAACTTTAGGCATAGGCCTCAGTGAGTAGAATGAACATCCTATAAAGTAGCACCTAGCTGGGGCTATATATCTTACTGCAGGCATTGAATAGGTATTTTTAATGCTTTTTTTTTAATTTCAAGAAAAATAGTTTTAGGGTTTTTTTTTTCCTGAAACTTTTTTTTAAAACTTAATTTACATTCTTTTGGTTGAAATTGTTTCTCTCTTAACACTTTCGATACATCTTCCCACTCTTTCCTTGCTTGCATTGTTTCCACTGAGAGGTCCGGTGTTAGCCTGATGGGATGACCTTTGTAAGTCACTTCTCGTTTCTCTCTTGCCAGTTTTAGTATCATGTCTTTATATGTGGTCTTGGACAGTCTGGCTAAGATGTGCCTTAGGGAAGATCTTCTGGGGTTGAGTCTATTTGGGGTCCTGTGCATTTCTTGGGTCTGGATTCTTGAGTGCCTCTCTAGACTTGGGAAATTTTCTTTCAGGATTTCTTGGAATAGATTTTCCATGCCATTATTAGTTTCTTCACCTTCTGGGGTGCCAATTATTCTAATGTTTGGGCATCTTATGAAATCTAATATTTCTTGTATGTTATCCTCATGGTTTTTTGTTATTTTCTCTATCTTCTTGGTGGTTTTTCCTAGGTCAGAGGTTTTATCTTCTACATCGGAGATTCTATCTTCAGCATGGTCTAATCAACTTTAATACTTTCAAGAGTTTTTGATTTTCTGTATTACCGACTTCATCTCTAATAGCTCCATTTGATTCTTTCTCAGAGTGTTCATTTCTTCTTTCATATCATGGAAGGACTTCCTAATCTCCTGTAGTTCATTGTCTCTTTTCTGTTCCAACTCATAGAATTTGTTCACCAAGGATGTTCTAAATTCTTTCTCTGACATTTTGGTAATGTCCTTAGATTTTAGGAGACATGGAGGGGAGTTACTCTGTTCCTTTGATGGAGACATATCCCCTCGTTTATTTAGACCTGAGGCTCTTCTTCTACTTCTAGTTATTGGAAGATGTATTCACTTTTGAATATCTCTTACGAGAATGTTTCTTTGACTAGGAGCAAGTGTGTTTCCCTTTTGCTGTGAATTGATGTGTGCAGAAGTCTCTCTTCTGTTGTTTTTAGCAATGTGTTCTCAAGAGGTATACTCTATTCAGGTGTCTGAAGAGTAGTATCTTTGTATTCACAAGTGGTTCAGTACAGGGGAGGATCCCAGGGAACCTTACAATACTAGGGAATTTGGGAATTTCAGAACTGTGAATCTAGATCTGTCTAATCCCTCTGGCAGGTTGGAGGATGAGGAAGAGAGGATAATGTAAGAAGAAAGAAAAGAGTATGGAGGGAAATAAAGAAAAAGTCACACAGTGCGCAATTTCACCAAGGGCCTAGAGATGAAACTGGAGGTCCCCTGCAGAGCAAGGGCCACACTGTGGGACAGGGGAGAGCAGGGTATTAACAAAACAAAAAGGAAGAGCAAAGAAAGAAAAAAAAAAATAAAAACCTGCCTACCTCACTAGTGGGTGGGATCCTGATCTTGGGAGCCTGGAAGTGGGGTGGGGAGCAGTGGTGCCCCTGCCTCAGTTTCCCTTCCTGGACAGGAGCCTAGAGATGGAACTGGAGGTCTCCTGCAGAGCAAGGGCCACTCTGTGGGACCACACTCTTCCTTTTTACCAACTTTTAAAAATATAAGGACTGGGGTCAACGGGTGGTGTGGTTGTTAAGGTACTGGGCTCCAACAAGGCCAACCATGGTTTGAGTCCCAAACCTGGTGGCTTGCTTTCGCATTTTCCCTCTCTCTCTTTCTTATCAAATTAATAATAATAATAATAATAATAATAATAATAAATAGAATTAAATAAATAACTTAAATATATACATACATATATATGATATATATATAGAGAGAGAGAGGGAGAGAGAGAGAGAGAGACCACTCCTATAGCACATGGCTATAAACAAATAATAACGTGCAGGATTTGGCCTAAGGACTATGATTTGCAGAAGCTTGCCCTAGAGAATGCCAGAGCAATATGACAGAGGATCCTGGGCTCACAGAGCAGAGCCCTACCTGAACCAGACTCTAGACTGCTACACAAGAGAAATATACATCAGTTTTATTTGGGCCAGTGTGTTTTGTATCTCCATGATATTGATTTAGTTGAAATCCTAACTATTAGAGGGAACTCATAAATTCTCAGAGAAATTGAAGCTAAGTAATTGTTAATAAGCTACTAAAGCATTTGATGAGGAAGAGAGGGAGAAAGCACATATCCTACAACCTGGCAATTCCAATTGTAGATTAAAGCCCTAGAGAATCTCATCCATGTGTGCATAAGTAGACAAGCACACAAATGTTTATTGCTGCATTGCTTATAATTACAGAATTTGGATGAATAAATTGTGATACATTCATTTAATCCAATACTACAGAAAATTTAAAATGAATGAACTAGAGCTACATATATCAACACAGAAACTTGCACAAACATAACAGTTGAGCAAAAAAAACAAGCTACGAAATTTTTAAAAAATACAATGCAAAATTCCACTGCTTACTTAATAAGTAAAAACAATAATACATATCATTTTTTGATATGTATACATTGAACAAAACCAAATATTTAGTGAATACTGAATTTATGAATGTATGCATCAACTATCCTAAGATTGGCATGTGTTCCATTTCATCCTGAGGTCTACATTCACAAAGATTTCCTAGATAATTATTCAAGGCTAACTAATGTCAGAGCAGTAATATATTCACTCGCTGCCCTGTTTATACTTCAAAGAAACTTTTGAGCTTGAATATCCAGGAATGTCAAACCAGAATTTCTTCAACTAGGAAGGTTTTCTAACAAAATTAAGTAAAGTATATGGCTTGTATCATACAAGTCTAGAATAGTTATAACCAGATAGTGAGCACTGCCATCAGGAATGAGTACCTCAAATGGGAGAGAGGTTGCTAGGGTCATATCTGTTCTGTTTGTGGTGAACTCTGGTGGTTTGTTTATAGTGACAATGGACGGTGAAAGACAAAGATGATAAGGATGTGGAAGAAACCAAAACCAAAGAAAATGGCAACAAGTGGAACAAAAAAGTAACTTGCTCTTGAACAAAAGCTAACTGTAACCCAATGCTGTATTTGCACAGTGATGTCTAGGTTTTTAAGTGCACATTGACGGTTATAGTTTTTAACTCTACTTTTGCTTAAAATTCCTATAGGAAACAACCCAGAAACACTCATCAACTGGAAACTGGATAGGCAAATTTTAGTATATTTTAAAAATGAAGTACTACATGCCAATAAAAAGAAACAACTACTGAGATGTACAAGAACATGAATGAGCCTCAAAAATGTTATGCTAATTGAAAGGAGCCAGACATAGAAAACTGCATACTGTTTGATTCTATTTAAATGAAGTGCTATCACAGACAAAATTAAACTATGGCAGCAGAAATCAGAACAGCAGCTGTGGGTAGGGAAGGATTTATCAGAAAGGAAGAAGAAAACATTCTTCATCTTGATTGGGGTAGTAGGTACATGCATGTATAGATTTGTTAAAACAAAGAAACAAAAACTTCATTGAGATTGCAAACTGATCACTCACAAGTCAAAATCAAGCCACAGATGTCTTCATTTGGACTCAAATTTTGTTAACTTTATCTTTTTCTTCCATTACAAGGAGAGAGAGAGACAAAGACACAGACACTGTACCCCCAGCAAAGTCTGGATGCCTCAATCCACTGCAGCCCCAGCCAGCCTAGGATTGTGGGAACACACATGCCTAGTGTACTCAGAGAGGTCCCCGGACACAAATTCGGAACTTACCCATATAGGTCAGCCTCATGGAACATCACATGTTACTACCATGCCATCATCTAACCCTATAGACTGCAATTAGTTATTTTAACTGAATTAGTTGTTAACATTTGCAAATTTATATTAAAGTTGGTTTATTTTTAATGTCCAGATTCTCCTGAAAAATATTAAGATCTTTTAATATTGGACAAGAATTTTTGCATATCAATAACTTGCTGGTATGCCAACTCATTGAATAAAGCATGTACTCTTTTATTCTTCACAGCTCCCATCACAAGACATTGTCTTATACCAAACCATACAGTTATGGCAGAACAAATTGTTACAACGGAAATAGGGAAATTGTGAAGAAAAATGGTAATGGAAAGTTGATGAATTTGGTTGTCAAACATAATGAATTTGAGAAGTTAAAAGGATAGAAGGGGAACAGCTGGTGGCATGGTGGTTAAGGAGGCTGGATCCCACATGACGAGATGAGTGGTTAGAGTCCCAGACTCAGCAGCTTATAAAACATGCCAGGGGACCAGTAGTTGGCATAATGGCTATGTCGCTGGACTCCCATGTAGTTGACCGTGGTTCAAGTCCCAGACCTATTGGATTAAACTCACGCCAGTTGAGTGTGCGTGCATGCCCAAGATCCCAAGAGAAGAATGGAGGAGAAAGGACTGCTGCATGGCCATCCCCTCTGGGGGGTGATTTCTCACTTTCTGTCTCTCTGTCTCTCTCTGTCTTTCTAGTGAACACACGTGCCCTATAGCAAAAACCTCTCAAAAAGAAAAAAAAAAAAAGCATGCCACACACGTGTGTGTGTGCCCCAAATCCCAAGAGGAGGACTGGAGGAGAAGGGATTGTGGCTTGGCCGTCCCTCCCAGGGGGTAATTTCTCACTTTCCCTCTATCTCTCTCTGGTGAGCACACACACCCCATAGCTTAGCAAAACTAAAAGATAGAAGGATATCCACCAAAAACATCCAGTAGTCAGTTTTCAAACCTGAAGTTCAGGAGTAGTCCATCCTTGACACATGGATTTGAAGCCCAAAGTGAAGTAACATTTCTTGATTACCACCATGTGATAGTCACAGTAGGAACTTTCACAGACAGCATCTGTATAATTGAAGACTAAGAAGTGAATTCAAATATTAAGGATGTATGAAGAAGAGAACAGAACTGACCACCATAGCACAGTGATTAAAGGAGTCAGAACCTGGGGCCAGCAGGTAGCATGGTGGTTAAAGCACTGGATTCCCACATGACTGACTGCAGTTCGAGTCCTGAACCAGCGGCTTGAAAATCACCGCAGGCACATGTTCATGGATGCCCAATATCCTGAGAAGAGAATGGAGGAGAAGGGACTGCAGAATGACCATCCCCCTAGGGAGTGATTTCTCACTTTACCTCTGTCTCTCTCCAGTGAGCCCAAGCACCCTAAGGCAAAAAAATACTTTAAAAACAATAGAAAGGAGCCAGACCCTACATAGACACTGCAGTTTGAATCCCAGCCCTGGTGACTTAAAAGACACGTTGTTGCATGTGCATGTGTATCCAATATCCTGATGGGAGGAAGAAATGGCACATAGAGAATTTCAATATGCCCATGCCCCATTGACGGCAGTTTCTCTCTCTCTCTCTCTCTCTCTCTCTCTCTCTCTCTCTCTCTCTCTCTGTCTGTCTCTGTTTCTCTCCCTCTTTCTCTCTCCCTCAAGCAGGCGCACCCTCTAATAGTAAAAAATAAAAAGAAAAGGGAACCAGCAGTTAGCATAATGGCTATGTCGCTGGACTCCCACGTAGTCAACCGCGGTTCGCATCCCGGACCTGGTGGCTTAAAACTCACGCCGGGCGCGTGTGCGTGCACGCCCAAGATCCCGAGAGGAGAATGGAGGAGAAGGGATTGTGGCGTGACCATCCCCCCTGGGGGGTGATTTCTCGCTTTCTGTCTCTATGTCTCTCTCTCTCTCTGTCTGTCTGGCGAGTGCGCACGCCCTATAGCGAAAACCTCTCCAAAAAAATAAATAATAAATAATAAAAAGAAAAGAGCAAAGGTTGAAGAGAAGACCTAATGAAGGAATGTTCAAATTTTAAAGATTTTATAAAAGATGAAAATTGAGGAAACAGGAGACAGGAATGGTAGAGGTGGAAGAGCAGGAAAGGACATCACACAGTCTAGAAGCCAAGAGAAGAGATCATTTAAAGATTTCAATTGTATCAATAACTACAAAGAGACCAAGGAACATAATCACAGAAAAAGCCACCTGGGCAATGACAAGGTCACTGGTAGGCATAGACCTGTCCATAGATTACTGAGAATGGAAGTGAGATTACAAAAGGTTAAAAAAATAAAGGAGTAGTTAATAAATGAGAAACAAGTGGGAGAAGGATGATGGAACATAAAAAAATAAACAGTACTAGTATCTAAAGCCCATCATCAAAGTTTCTGGGTTATGAAATAGATTATTTCCACCTTCATGTTCTTTCTTATTTTCAGTTTTTTTTATAGGGTACATGAATTTGCTGAAGAGAGATGGAGAGACAGAGACAGAGAGAAGGAAAGTGAGAAATCACCCCTCAAGGGGGATGGCCACATCACAATCCCTTCTTCTCCAGTCTCTTCTCATGCACGCATGCGTATGAACATAGGTGATTTTCAAGCCTCTGGGTGTGCTGGCCCCATCTTCATCTTCTTACATCTCTGCTCCAAATTGCTGAGGATAGAATGGGGAGCAAACGTAAACCCTATCCCCACCTTCTTAGAGCTCATGGTCCACTGACATGGGTACCAGGGAACAGTCACTATGAGGGTGAGCTAAAACAAGAATGCAAAACCAAACATTAACAAAAAAAAAAAAAAAAAAAAAAAAAAAAAGAAGAAGAAAAAAGAAATCAAAATGACAGTTACATAATAATAAATATCCCTACAAAAATAAAATTGGAAACTAAGAGAAAATATAATGGAGGAGAAAGATCTCATTCACTTAACAAATATATGAAATAACTAGGAAAAATCTCACTGAGAAGTATGCAACTGTTTGAAGAAAATATGAAAAAACTGACAGATAAAAAAGAAAAAGTCTGGGGCCAGCAGGTGGCACAGTGGTTAAGAAACTGGAATCCTACATGGCTGACTATAGTTTGAGTCCCAGACCTGGCAAACCTGGCAAATTGCTTTCTCACTTTCTCTCTCTCTCTCTCTCTCTCTCTCTCTCTCTGGTAAATGCAAATGCCCTGTAGCAAATTATAAAATAATAATGATAAATAATTCATTTTTAAAAAATGAAAAAGACTTGAATAAATAGAGAGATATACAAAGTACCTGGATGATAAGTACAAAGCTGATAACCATAAATATCTCAGTTCTTCTCTTTATAGATACAAGGTAATTTCGATTAAGTTGATAAAGGAAAGATTGTTTAACTATTAGAAAAACAAAATACAGCCATGAACTGCTTAATGACACTTCCATCAACAATGAACCGCACATAAGGCAGTGGTTCCATATGATTATAATGAAGGTGAAAAATTCTTATAACCTACTGATATCATAGCTGCAGTGATGGCATATAGCAATACATTACTCACGTGTTTGCTGGTCTAAGCAAACCTACTGCCCTGTCAGTCATAAAAAAAGATACCACATACAATTATGTACAGTACATAATACTTGCTGATGAGAATAAATGACTATATTACTGGCTTATATATTTATTATGCCATACTTTTCATCATTATAATGTATACTCCTTCTACTTACATTTATTAAAGTTCATTGTAAAACAGTATCTCATGATACAGCCTCAAACCACTCATCTCCTGACTGTGTTTTTCTCTTGTGTTTGATTTAGTCTTACGTTGTCTTGTTCATTATGATCCTTCCTGTGGGACAAGGTGTAGAGGTGGAAGAGAGTGGCACTAATGGCCCTGACCCTGTGTGGGCATGGGCTAATGTAGTGTGTGTGTATGTCCTCATTTTTAACAAAAAAATTTTAAAGTTTGGGCCAGTCAGGTGGCATGGTGGTTGGGACAGCTAGATCACACATGATCAAGTCCATAGTTCAAGTCCTAGACCAGGAGGCTTGGAAAACACACCAGGTCCATTTGCCTGCATGCCCAGAGTCCCAAGAGGAAACTCAAGAAGGGATTGTAGCATGGCCATTTCCCCTGGAGAGTGATTTCTCACTTTCCCTCTCTCTCTCACTGTTTTCAGCAAGCACATGCGCCCTGTAGCAAAACTGAAAAAAAAAGTTTTAAAAGTTTAGAAATTTTAAATTTTTAAATAAAAAAGCTTATAGCATAAGGACATAAAGAAAGAAATTATTTTTGTACAACTGTATAATGTGTATGTTGAGCTAAGTGTATTATGAAAGAGTCAAAACATTTGAAAATACTTCAAGTTTCTAAAGTAAAAGTAACCTTAATCTAAGGTTCATTTACATTTTTTTTTCAAAAAATATATTTTATAAATTTTTTTTTTAGAGGTTTTTGCTATAGGGCGTGTGCGCTCACCAGACAGACAGAGAGAAACATAGAGACAGAAAGCGAGAAATCACCCCCCAGGGGGGATGGTCATGCCGCAATCCCTTCTCCTCCATTCTCCTCTCGGGATCTTGGGCACACACGCACACGTGCCCGGCGTGAGTTTTAAGCCACCGGGTCCGGGACACAAACCACAGTCGTCTACGTGGGAGTCCAGCGACATAGCCATTACGCTAACTGCTGGTTCCCATGTTTTATAAATTTAACATAGTTTAAATATACAGTATTTACAAAGTCTGTGATGTTGTATTGTAATGTCTTAGGCCGTCACTTGCAATCTTCACTCACTGACTCACTCAGAGCAACTTCAAGTCCTGAAAGCTACACTCATGGTAAGTGCCCTATACAGGTGTACCATCTTTTATACCATATTTTTACCATACCTTTTCTGTGTTTAGATAAGTACTTACCATTGGATTACAGCCAGCTAAGGTATTCAGCACAGTAAGACACTGTACAGGCTTTTAGCCTATGAACAATACGCTAGAACAATAAGCCTATGTATGTGATAGATTATGCCATCTAGGTCTGTGTCAGTAAGGTCTGTAATATTCACACAGTGATGAAATTGCCTAAAGATGAAATCACCCAAAGAATGGATCCCCGTAGTTTAACGGTGCATGACTTTAATATGTAAACTTTTCTTCAAAATGAATTCCAAACATATTCAAAAGTTAATTTCTTAAATCTCATGTATTTTCTTCTTCTTTTTTAAGTTTATTTTTATTTCTTCCATGAGAGAGAGTGACAGAGTACCAGAGAGAGAAGCATTCCCAACAGGGTCTCCGCACCATGATTCACCCCCAATATTAGCCAGCCTGGATCACGGAGCACATATCAGATACACTCAGGGAGATCCCAGGACACAAATCCAGGACCTTTCTCTGGTGGGTACAGTTACATTGCCAGTGAGCCACCACCTAGCCTTAGAAAGTTCATTTTAAAACGTAGTTTTATTGCCAGAGGTTGTGTGTGCTCACCAGAGAGACAGAGAGAGAGAGAGAAAGCAACCCCCAATGGGGCATGGTCACACTGCAATCCTTTTTGCTCCATTTTTCCATCCTGTAGGGATTTGGGACATGCACACACATGTGCCTGGAGCATCTTTCAAGCCACCAGGGCTGAGATTAAAACTGTAGTCAGCCATGTAGGATTCAGGTCCCAATACATAGCACTTAACCACTGCACTAAAGGACTATGCCAAAAGTTAATTTTTCAAAAATAAAAAACAACATTCAAATGCTGGAAGAAAATATAAGGTAGATTATAAATATGAGATGGGCTATCAATCTCATTTCAGGATGATGAAGGGCTTATCTAGCATAAAAGCAATGAAAAATTGGCAGAGGAAGGTCTGTATAGACAGTTGAATGTATAAAATCTGTAATGTTATATAAAAAAGACAATAAACAAAATGCAAACAGGAAAAATTGTTTCAACAAATACAATGGGCAAAGGATTTATATACTAAGGGTTCTTAATGAGCACAGGACATAAACAAGTCACAAAATAAGATATAGAAATGGTGATTAAGCAGGGACCAGCAGGTGGCGTGGTGGTTAAGGCACTGGACACTCTCACATGGCCAACCATGGCTCAAGTCCCAGACCTGGTGGCTTGCTATCTCACTTTCTCTCCCTCTCTCTCTCTCTGATAAAATTAAAATAAATCAATGAATAAATAAAATTAAATTAATTTTTAAAATAAATAAATAGGGACCAGCAGGTGGCATGGTGGTTAAGGCGCTGGACACTCCCACATGGCAGACCAGGGTTCGAGTCCTGAATCTGGTGGCTTGCTTTCTCGCTTCCTCTCTCTCTCACTCTCAACGTCTGTCTCTCTCTGGTCAAATTAAAAAATAAATGAATGAATAAATAAAATAAAATAAATTTAATAAATAAATAAATAAAAGAAATGGTGACTAAGCATACAAAAAACAATATTCAGGCTCTCTAATAATCAAAGAACTACTAGTCAAATTATTAATATGCCAGGGCCAGTAGATGGTATAATGGTTATGTCTCTAGACTCCCACATGGCCAACCACAGTTCTAGTCCTGGACCCAGTGGCTTGAAAATCACGCCCAAGCACGTGCATTTCCAAGATCCTGGGAGGAGAATGGAGGACAAGGGTTTGCAGCATGGCCATCTTCCCTGGAAGAGGTGATTTCTCACTTTCCTTCTCACTGTTTCTGTCTCTGTCTCTGTCTCTCTCTCCAGTGAGCACATGCACCCTAAGGCAAAAATCTCTTAAAAAATTAATATGCCCTGGGAACCAGCAGTTAGCGTAATGGCTATGTCGCTGGACTCCCACGTAGTCGACCGCGGTTCGCGTCTCGGACCCGGTGGCTTACAACTCACGCCGGGCGCGTGTGCGTGCGTGCCCAAGATCCCGAGAGGAGAATGGAGGAGAAGGGATTGCGGCGTGACCATCCCCCCTGGGGGGTGATTTCTCGCTTTCTGTCTCTCTGTCTCTCTCTGTCTGTCCGGCGAGCGCACGCGCCCTATAGCGAAAAACCTCTCAAAAAAAAAAAATTAATATGCCTTTTCCCCCAATAAGTTGACAAATGTTTAAAAAAAAGAGGAAGAAAAAGGTAATACTCAGTGGTAACAAGAGTTTATGACATGGTTTATCTCATTCACTGCTGACCAGAGTATAAAAGTGTATAATTTCTGGATGGGAGATTGCATTTTGTATGCTGTGATGAAGCTTAGGGAAGGAATGTAAATTGAGTTACAAAAAAAAAGTTTCAGAAAAAAAAATATATATCTATTCAATGACTGCAGTAGGATATGTAGCCACAGCTAGGTGCTACTTTATAGGATGCGTAAAGTAAGACTTGTGTTCATGGAAATGTGGGTATCACCTGTGTTTGCTATGAGGGTATTTGGATTGATTAGGGTCTTTGGCGTTACAATAAAATGTGAGGAGAAAACAGTATAGAAAGCAAACATAGATACCAGAGACTGTGGGAGGACAGTGGGAGATGGCAGAGGGTAAGAGAGAATCTAGGATGGGGGGAAAAAAGCAAAACATACAGAAGATAAGAAATGGAAGATCATTTGCTGACAATAACATGCTTGTTGATGTGCTTGATTGAGACAATATATAGTGTAATTTGGATGGAAAATCTCATTTTGTATGCTGTAATGATGTTCAGAGAATGAATGCAAATAAATAAATAAATAAATAAATAAATAAATAAATAAAAAGTGTATAATTTCTGGAAAAAAATTAAAACTTGTCAATGTGTATCAAGAACCTCAAAATATGTTTCTGTTCTTTGACCCAGAAATTCTATTTTTGAGGACATATCTTAAAGAAATGGTCCAATAAATGGACAGATATTTATGTCCAAAAGTTAAAAATAGGATGATATAATTATCCTCCAACCCATGATACTTTGAGAGTTAAAGAGGGCATCATTAATAGTTATTCCCAGACAAGAGGCATTGATGAGGATGGTCCCAGACAAACTGCATCATATGGTCATAACTAGTTTAAGGAAATTGCCTCATTAGAAAAAACTAAATGTGGGACCAGCAGTTAGCATAATGGCTATGTCGCTGGACTCCCACGTAGTCGACCGTGGTTCGAGTCCCGGACCCGGCGGCTTAAACTCACACCGGGCGTGTGTGCGTGCGTGCCCAAGATCCCGAGAGGAGAATGGAGGAGAAGGGATGGCGGCGTGGCCATCCCCCCTGGGGGGGGGGTGATTTCTCGCTTTCTGTCTCTCTGTCTCTCTCTGTCTCTCTCTGTCTGTCTGGTGAGCACGCGCACCCTATAGCCAAAACCTTTCAAAAAAAATTAAATGTACAAAGAAAGGGAAAGTGTTAAGTAATAGTACATTCATATGATAGACTATTATGTAGTCAAATTAAAAGTCATGTTTCAAAATGTATTTAAAATATAATATTGTGTGTATTTTTCAATTAGGATAATAAACTACACATAGCACAATCCAAAATGGCTAAACATCTATATTTTAGTTGATTGTCTATCCAGCATCCAGCACTCTCTGTCCCCTTTCTAAAAGCATCTAGATGTCCTTCCTTCCTTATTGTAGTTCATGGACGGTAACATTAAGCTAAGGCAAGGGTCCACAGCAGTCACCTGGCCAGCTCTTAGTTCACATTAGTCCAGTCCCAGTAGAAGTTAGGACATTTATTCAACACTTCTATGTGTCATGGAAAGTTATGTTCCTTTTTCTTAGATTTGAACCATGAGGGAAGCTGGCACACAATCAAGAGAATTTCAGAGAAACAGCAGAATTCTAATCCCACAGTGCCAGAAGACCTCATTACCTCTAGACTTTTCAACTAACAGGAACCAAAAACTATTATCTTTTAAACCAGTTTCAAGTTTCAGTAGTGTTTCTGTTCCTGGCAACCAAAAAATCCAAATTATTCAACATGTAAGTATATTGCAGTAGTATTCGAATTGCATGTTAAAATTGCCTGGAGAGCTTCTTAAAAATATCCATGCCTTTGGGCCAGCAGGTGGTATAGTAGTTAAGGCACTGGACTCCCACATGGCTACCACCGTTTGAGTCCCAGACCCAGCAGCTTGAAACTCACTCTGGGCATGAGTGCATGGGTGCAGGTGGGCCCAGATTCCCAGGAGGAGGGTCTCTACTCTGCGGCCATGGCCAACCCCCACTGGGAGGGATGATGTTTCTCTTTCTATCTCTCTGTCTCACTCTGTCTCTCCAGTGAGGGCATGAATGCTGTAGCAAAAATCTCGCAAAAACAAACAAATATATCCATACATAGATCTCTCACCCAATGGTTCTGATTCAAATAGTCTGGATGTGGGATACCAGCACTGGTATTTTTAAAAACCTTCCTCAGGTTAATTTTCAGGAACCAGCAGTTAACGTAATGGCTATGTCGCTGGATTCCCACGTAGTCGACCGCGGTTCGCGTCCCGGACCCTGTGGCTTAAACTCACTCTGGGCGCATGTGCGTGCGTGCCCAAGATCCCGAGAGGAGAATGGAGGAGAAGGGATTGCGGCATGACCATCCTCCCTGGGGGGTGATTTCTCGCTTTCTGTCTCTGTGTCTCTCTCTGTCTGTCTGGTGAGCCCACACACCCTATAGCGAAAAAAAAAAAAAAAAGAAAAAAAAAACCTTCCTCAGGTTAATTTTAAAATGAGGTGAAAGCTAAGAGACCTGAATATATTATATAATGCAGCATATAAGGGATCATCAAAAAGTTCATGGAAATTGGTATTACAAAAAGACAATATATGAATTTCAAAACATTTTTGCACCAAAAAAACTCTTACTTTAATTCTATTCTTCCACAAACTTTTTTAAGTCCCATCATATCCTTTAGGTCTACAAAAAAGAGTTAAAGGAAAATACATCAAAAATTAAGAATAATAATCTCTGACTGGAATAATATTTGTTGGAATTGCAGAATGTGTCTGTTTTTTTCTTTTTAAATAAACTTTTTCAAAATTTATTTTGTTACTAAGTCTAACTTATCTGGTCATCATCACCAAAATAAAATATGTATCTTTTCCTTCTTGGGCTTTAATTTCAAAAGCAATAAAAGCTCAAAGTAACAAATTCAAAGACAGAAATACAAAATGCAAAAGGTGAAAATTACTTTAAAAATCAAAAGTTGTGCCAGATAGAGGTACAACAGTAACATGCGATGCTTCGCAAGGCAATCCTGCTGGAGAGGTTCCCAGTTCAAGTCCAGAGGCCTCCTTGAGTATGCCAGGCACACATGTGCCCATGATACTGGACTAGCTGAAGATTAGAGGTAGATCATGGAGTCAAGACTCTGTTGGGGGAGCTCTCTCCCTTTTGACTCATGAATGAAATAAACTTTTAAAAAATTTAAAGTTCCTTCCCATTTCTTTTCTACTTTCCATTTCCTACAAAGAGCAAATATAACTTCTATCTTGAGAAATAAAGTGTTTTAACTTCTAAAAATATGTCAAAGAAGTTGTACAAATCCCAAGTTATTATATTAGAAATGATCCCCACAATCTATCCAATTTGAAAATTAGGAAGTCTAAGCTGCATTAAAGATAAGAAAAATCCAACTTTATCAGTAGCATGTGCTATGTGAAGACTGGAATCTCAATCAGGAATATGAATAAATATTTGCTTACAATTGACTTTGTTATAAGGAAGATTCATCTGTCTAAAAAGCATTTTATGTAGGCTAGACCCAATTGGAAATATACAATGAAGATGCAGTACTTTTCTGTGGGCAGATTTTACTCATAGTATTTGACTTGACATATGTGGTGAATATAATAGAACTTTTTATTAAATGCAATTGTCATGGCAAGTAATAATTTTTCTCAAATTCCAAAGCAGAAATTTACTGACTACTTTATTTCACTGTTGTTTACTTATAAAATATGTTAATAACATTGATATAGGGGCCAGTAGATGGCATAACGGTTATCTTGCTGGACTTCTACATGGCCAACCATAGATGGTGACCCAGACCCGGTAGCTTGAAAATCATGCTGGGCATGTGTGTATGCCTGCCCAAGATCCTGGGAGGAGAATGGAGGAGAAGGGGTTGTGGTATGGCTGTACCCCCAGGGGTGATTTCTCACTGTCTCTGTCTCTGTCTTTCTCTCTCTCTCTATGGTGAATGCAAAAGCCCTAAGGCAAAAACATCTGAGACAATAAATAAATAACACTGATATAAATATAAGTATAGATCTATGAATAAATTATTTATAAAATATATATTTTATAACTTTACATTTATTCCTAATTTATTATACAAACAAATGTATAATTTAATTAGTATGATTTGTAACGTTATAAACAGACTTTACTTACAAAGTACTAAATTAATAAATATATATCCTATAACAGATATTATTATTTATAAAATTAGTTCTGAATACAATTTTATTTCTAAAATAAATTATTTTACAAATGATTGAGGAAAGAAGGGGAGAGAAATATTTTGAGATATTTCTTTCTGGATTCCTGTTTTCCCATTTTGGTCTCCAGTGAAAAGCAAACATTCAACCAATAACGAACAAATCGCTTCCTCATTGTTTATACTGCAATGGACTATTCTAAAGCCATATAAATGCGATTCATTCTAGGGACTCACTAAATAACAGATGAATGGGGAACAGGGGAACTTGTTATTATGTTTAACTGCTCCAATCCTTCCACACTAAAAGTATTTTGGCAACAGAAAGCAGTAACAGCATATATATGGTGGAATAATGTTTCATCTCGTCTTGAAGACTTTGAAGCTCGTTAAAAAATATATTGTTCAAACCATCTAGCAATTATCTTTATAGTGTATCAATGGAGTGAAACTTATTCAGATAGCATGTCAACAAAGTGTCAGGCCCCATGAGAAATACTTGAGAATTATTTAAACCACTCTATTCACTTAGTGGGAATTTTTTTCTTACAATTTCTTTCAAAAATTTGATCAAAACATTGGCTATTTCTGAATGCTACTCCTGGTTCATAAAACCACATGGCTGGTTGAGAGGAAGATGTTTGACTTATGAGTTTATCCAACATATTCTATAAGTATTACGTTATTTGAGTGGAAGATATAGAGAAGGGCTTGGAGGACAAAGTCCTGCTTTATACCACTTCCAATTATAATTTAATCTGTCAAGTATTTTTACCCACTTAGATTCATGGAGACCTGTGTATTTTTTCCCAGGAAATGTAATATATATATAATACTTCAGAAGATAATGTAAAAAATGCCTATATTTACAGTATACAGAACTGAGGATTGTTAATATTGTCATCAGTGCTTCAAGTGTTTATGCACACATGCACACAACATTGTACTCTACAGTCAGCTCGTACTTATTCTTGAGAGCTGTTCGTTAAATTTTCAGAAATGTTGTCAATTGACTGCTAAGCCTTTGGTAGCTTAAAATTGGCCATTGTGGGGCTAGCAGGTGACATGGTGGTTAAGGCACTGGACTCTCACATGGCTGATTATGGTTGAAGTCCCAGATCTGGTGGCTTGATTTCTCTCTCTCTCTCTCTCTCTCTCTCTCTCTCTCTCTGGTCAAAATATAATCAATTAATTTAATTAAATAAATAATTCTTCTTTAAGAAAAAATGAATGGGCCATTGTGAGAGTATTACACCAGAGAAATACTCAAACACTAAAAATCAGGGCTTTTTACAAATTATTTATTTCCCAGAGAACCAGTCATTAAACATTTATCAGCATACTACTCCTCATATACAACAGAGAAAACCTCCTAGCTCTTGGACCCACACTACCAATCCCAATATCTTTTCCCCCTCCTCAGAGGCAATCATCATCAATTTGGTATGCAATATTCCAGAATGTCTTCTATACTTTGAATACATTCACATGTATCCATTAACAATGCAGAGTTCAGTTTGGATATGTTTTAAAATGTGCATGTATGTTCATATACTGCAACTTGCTCATTAGCCTACCATTTTGTTTTTGATTTTTATTTTATTTTAAATTTATTTACTTTACATTCATTTACTGTATTTCATTGCAGCATACAAAATGAGTTTTCCCATCCAGAGTACACTGTATATTGGCTTGATAAAAGATATTACCATACATGTCATCTTCAACAAATATACCATTTTGTTTGACATGAATCGATACCATTCCTTTCATCTGCTATATAGAATTCTACCATATCTATCCATGCTATTAATAGCCACCTAGAAGGTTTCCAATCTCTCACCATAAGAAACAATGCCAAAATGAATAGTCCTTGTCCACATGTAGAAGAGTATATTTTGGTGTGTACCCAGAATTGCTGGATAATACACACTGCTGAATTTATTAGATATTGTCAAATTCCCCTCTAAAATGTCTAAAGCCAGTTTATAATCCTGCTCGACAGTGAGTGCAAACTCTCTTGTGTTTCGCATTATGGCTATTGAGTACTGTCAGACTTTTCATTTCTGTTAGTCCAATAGGTGTAAAATGACATCTCATGTGGTTAATCTGCATTTTCTCAATTACAAGTGAGGTTGAGCATTTTTTTCTCATATTTATCAGCCACTTGTGTTTTCTACCCTATGAATTGCTTTCCTTTTCATATTCTATTTGGTCTCTTGCTTTTTTCTTCTTGTTTACAGGAGCTCTCAGTATGGCCTGTATGTTAACACTTAACTGTTCATTTTGTTTAAGGTGTTTATTTGCTTTATGTGTATGTGTGTGTCTGTGTGCACACATGCATGCATACTGTTGAACAGAAAGATAGGCAGCTTGAGTCTCTGTAGGCTCTTTGAGGATATGGCCTATGGGTCTAGTGGTCAAAGGGTTTGTCTTACCTGCCTGGAATAATGGCCAACCCGGAAGATGTAGTTTTCAAGGTCCCAAGTTCTGACTTGCAGCAGATCTAGATATTATAGACTTATTTTCTGTTCCAAACTAATTTTTTTCCAATTGCTCCATATAGTCTTGTCTTCAGACCTTTGTCCATGTCCAGACCTTGACCTCTACCTGGAATGTGCTTCAGCCCTCTGACTGCTTGTGCCACCAGGAAAGCATTTACTTTCTATTTCTAAATACTAACCATGCTACATTTCAACAACCTGTTGGCATATCTTTTCCCTCCACCAGACAGTGAGCACCAAGGAAGAAGAGGGTTTTTTTGGGTGTTTTTTGTTTCTTTTTTGAGAGAGAGTTTTTGATATAGGGCACGTGCACTCACCAAAGAGACAGAGAAAGACAGAAAGCGAGAAATCACTCCCCAGGGAGGGGATGGCCACATCACAATCCCTTCCCCTCCATTTTCCTTTTGGGATCTTGGGCACACACACACACACACACACACACACACACACACATGTCCGGCATAAGTTTTAAGCCACTGGGCCCAGGACTAGAACTTCAGTCGACTATGTGTTTTTTTTTTCTGCCTCTGTAGCCTCAGCACCTAGCAGAAGACATAGAGTAGTTGCTCAAAAAGATATTTGTTGAATAAATAAATGAATGGGTAGGTGAATGAGTGTGGTAAGACAAAGGTCACCCATATTGAGGCTTAGAGAACATTTTATTCATTCATCCAACAACAGACCCCCATCACTGGCCAGATACCTGCTAATGATATGGGTCGTTCTCTCACTAAGCTCACAGATGATATATAGGGAAGGTAAACTCATTCTTGCCAAGCACAGTACACCAACATCAGTGTCTTGATGGAGAGAAGCATGGAGTACTATGAGCATGCAGAGAAGGGTCATCTATTCCTGCCAAGGGTGGGAAGGCATTTGGGAAAATACCCCTCTTGCAGATAGAGATAAGCCAAGAAGAGCTGAGCATTTGATAATCAGTCCCTCAATTAAAAATCTAAGGTAAATTTTCTCTAGCAATTCCAGGGGCTGCTATTTGGCTTTCTTAGATTATGACAATAAATGAGTTTGACCTGGTGTTTTCCTCCTTAGTTTGAGTTAGATAGAGCAGCACCAATCAGTGAATTCCCAGGACTAGAGCCCAGCTGCATGCCTCAGGCTCTGCTCCTTGGATAACAGATAAAATCCAAG
Source organism: Tupaia tana (assembly GCA_026018925.1). Lineage (NCBI taxonomy): Eukaryota > Metazoa > Chordata > Mammalia > Scandentia > Tupaiidae > Tupaia > Tupaia tana. The sequence continues at coordinate 29,077,101 of JAKSZU010000009.1, forward strand.
GGGCACCAACTGCCCCTCCCCTGCTTTCTCTGCTTAACATTCACTCCTTCCAGCTACAAAATTCTTTCACTTTTATATTTATCTCCATTCCCAAACCTGACCTCTCCACCAACCCTCTGTAGGCCAAAATCAACATAGCTTCCCTACAACAATCTGCTCTCACTAAATGTTTTCTTGTTGCCAGGTATGTAGTAGGCACTGGCTAGGCACTGAGAACTGAATGAGTAAGAACCAGTCTGCAAGGGCCTTAGTGAAGCAGAAGGAAGGGCTACTGCCAAATCTCTGCCCTAAGATAAAGCCAAGAGTGTTCTAGAAACTGGAAGAAAGCCAGGAAGATGAGAACATAATAAGTGGAAATAGAATAGAACACAATGAGCTAGAGGGACAGGTTTTAGAGACTGCTAGAAGCTTCAAAGCAAGAAAGTGATAGGTCTTCTACAAGCATTTTATTCTTCCATGGCACCATTCTGTTCCCACCACAAAGTCAGGATCGAATAAAGTGTATATTCCAACCCCTTTTTTTGGGGGTGGGGAGTGGAATCCATGCATAGTCAGTGTTTTCTAGGAGAAATCCACAGATAAGTTCTAGGAATGAGCTGAATAAATGACTCTCTAAGGAAAACATATGAACAGCCAAAAGCATATGAAAAAATGCTCAACATCCCTCACCATAAGGGAGATGCAGATCAAAACCACAGTGCGATACCATCTTACCCATGTCAGAAAGGCGAAGATTGGGACCAGCAGCTAGCGTAATAGCTATGTTGCTGGACACCCACGTAGTCGACCGCGGTTCGCGTCCCGGACCCGGTGGCTTAAACTCACGCCAGGCACGTGTGCATGCATGCCCAAGATCCCGAGAGGAGAATGGAGGAGAAGGGATTTTGCAGCATGGCCATCCCCCCTGGGAGGTGATTTCCTGCTTTCTGTCTCTCTGTCTCTCTCTGTCTGTTTGGCGAGCACACACGCTCTATAGCAAAAAAAACCTCTTCAAAAAAAAAAAAAAAAGAAAGGAGAAGATTTTTTTTAAAAAGTGCTGGAGGGGATATGGTGAAAGGGGAACACTCCTACACTGTTGGTGGGAATGTAAATAGGTCTAGCCACTGTAAAGAATAATATGGAGGTTCCTCAAAGACCTATGATCCAGCAATTCCGCTGCTGGGTATCTACCCAAAGGAGAGGAGCATGCTCAGTCAGAAAAGTGCTTGCACATCTATGTTTATTGTGTTATTATTCACAATTGCTAAGACATGGAACCAACCCAAATGTCCATGAACAGATGAGTGGATTAGAAAAGTGTGACACATGTACTCCATGGAAAACTATTCAGTCATAAAAAACAAGACCCTGGCATTTGATAGAAAGTGGAGGAATGTGTAAGATTCACTGCTGAGTGAAGCAAGTCAGGTTATGAAAGAGAGACATTGTATGTCTCCACTTAATATATACCACTGTCTGCACTCTATGGTAGAGACTGGAAGACATAAAAGCATTGAAAATAGTTATAGACACTGGTGACAACGTGGAAGGAGGGCGGGAGAGGGATAGAGTGTAAGGCAGGAAATTAGGGAGAAAAAAATAGAGAGGTAAGACATTTGTGGGACACAGAAATGGTTTATTACCTGTTGATGATGATGTGTATAAGTATTCTCAACTGGACTGGTCTTAGGTGTATTTCATGTTGGGTAAATTCTCTGCACAAGCTAAGTGATATATAGCAACTGAGTGTATAAAATAATTATAATAATAAATTAAAGGTTCTTATCAAGGGAGACGTTGGTCCAGGGAAAGCAGTCTAAGAAAGCACAAGGCTGGGAGAACTATAAACATGCTGCCCAGGGACCAGCAGATGGTGTGATGGTTACATCGCTGGACTCCCACATACTTGACCACAGTTCAAGTCCCAGATCCACTGGTTTAAAACTCACACCGGGCGCGTGTGGTTATATGCCCAAGATCCCTAGAGAATAGAGAAGAAAGGATTGTGGTGTGACACTTTCTGTCTCTCTGTCTCTTTCTGTCTCTCCAACAAGAGCACATGCTCTATAGTGAAAATCTCTCGCTAAAACCAAAACAAATAAACAAACAAAAGCATGCTGTCCAAGCTCCATCACCACCCTCTCTCTGACCCTGGTTTTGTTGCCTCTTGCTGAATCACATTTCAAAGCTTTCTCAGTCTCTGTCCCCAGAGTAATCAACATTCAGGAGTTAAGGCCAGTCCCCAGACTGGGCCAAAGAGACAGACACAAACTGAAGCAAGCAGAGGTTTATGTGGGACTAGCTGTCTGGGACTTAGGTACCTGCACCTGCACGGGAACACTCTTCACTCCCAGGGCAAAGGACAGCCCACCCTTCTCTGGCTGGGAGCCATTTCAATTCAGCATTACATCAATGACACAGCCTCACAGGCTCATGGGGCCCTTTGCTATTACTCAAACAGCTGTTTTTTCCTCCCACCCCTTGCCTCCTTCTGGGACCAGAAGCCTTCTTTTACACATGCCTCCCTTCCTGAAAAATTAATCATTCTTATTTATTTTCCTGGAACTAAAGAAGAGTTACAGAGTCTGGCCCTCTCCCTCCTGGGATCAGCCTCTGAACTCTTAAGGCCTCTGACACCACAAAGCTGTTGGAAACAGTGGAGTGTTCTCTCCTCTCCGCTCATCCTGGGGATGAGAAAACCTCTCGGAGCTCTGGTTATGCTTCTGCTGTGCTCCCAGTGGCTACTGTTTGCTTGAACATGGAGGTTCTTGCCCAGGGCCCAATTTCTTGATCTCTGCTCTATTTAGAGCTAGCACAGTGTATGTCTCTGGTGGCCACATTTTGCAGCCAGCTGAAGTTTCTTCGAGAGTAGGGCAGGCAGGCTGCTGTGAGGCAGAGCATCCCAGGTAGACCAGACCAAAGAAACAATCCTCCTCCCAAAAGGAGCTGTGGCTTCGCTGTCAGGAAATATACCAGAGGCCTCTGAGTTCACAAGAACAAACTTACACTACTTACCAATGAAATGCAAAGTTGAAATCAAACCATAGATGATGCTTATCTATTTTTAATTTTAGATCTCCTAAAATAAAGGAATTACATTTTCATTCAGTGATTTTTAAAGTCAGTACACAGCTCTCTCCAGCTCCTCCTGCATCTGATAGGAAGCCAGTACTTCTCAATACTACTAGAGAAAAACCAAGCAAGAAATCTGAGGCGGTAGCAACACATCAAGTACGCATATTTTTTGTGATTCTATGGAGCTAAAATTCACCTCTCCCTTTAACTCCAACTGAATCTGCTGGGAAAGCAGATACAAGAGGAGAAATGCACAAATTTCTCACACAGAAAATCACAGAAAAATATAATTCTATCCCCAAGACCAGAAGTACCCCCATTTACCTCTTTCTTACTTATATAAAAATATCTAGGTCTAGCTCTAATGGAGAGGATGCACTCTAAAGCTTTTATTTTATTTTATTTTTTCTATAAGAAGCAGAGTCACCTAACTCTCAGCATGGAATTTGAGATAACTCAAAACACATTTCATCTCAAAGCCCCCTCAACCCATGCTTTTCTTTTCATGGGCAAATTTCTTCATGTCCTTCTATATACTCACACATATTCGCAGTGCCATCTATGAAACATATCATGAAAGAAAAGAGCTATCAAGGTTGTGTGTATTTTAAAGCAGTGAGGGAAACTACTAAATTGTAGCCTTAAACTATTTGGATTTTTCATTTCTTTCCATGTTCCTTCCATGTCCTCACTAAAAGAGGAATTCATTTTATTAAAAATCTCTCCCATCCTCAGGACACTGAAGCACTTATTCGTTTGGTTAGTCACTTCCTTGTACCAGCTTGTCTCATCTGATTTTAATACTGGGTGTCATGATCAAGTCTGCCCTTCTGCTGGCCTCGAAGGTGAACCTTCTTTGTGTAGCATGGTCAAAGGCATGACTGGTTTTCAAATAAACGTAAAAACTAGAAGAGTAGATACAAACCTACCCCGTGAAAGAAAAGAGAACAAAGCCTATGGGCTTTTTGCATGGACATGGAATTCAAGAGGAAGATACCTGGTTGTTTGTGGAGACCTGAAACTAATAATTGCTGCTATTAATTGAGCACTTGTATGTGCTAGCAATTGCAAACACATCATCTCATGGGATTTTTCGAACAACCCTGTGAAGATAGTTATGCTTTTAGCTCCAAAAGTCTCCAGCGATCACCAGGTATAGCTGATTTTGATTAAAGCAAGGTGGGGGCGGGGGGGAGCAGGCAGTGGCACAGTGGTAACCAACCAGACCCATATGGGAAGGAGCCTGAGTTTGCATTTCAGGACCTCCCTGAGCACACTGGGTATTTACACAAGATCCAGGCAGGCTGAGACTGGGAGTGGATGGGGGTGTGAAGATCCTGTTGTGGGTCTCTGTCTTTGTCTCTTTCTTTCTCAGAAAAATAAATAAATAAACTTTTTTAAAAAAAGTAAAAGAAGATGGGAGACTGGGGCTCTATCTGTTGTCCACCCTCTCCCATAACCCCAGTGAAACTCCTCAGAACCCTTAGCATTCCATAAAACACAGTTTCAAAAAAGGCAATTCTGCTTCTTCCACTTTCGTCCCTTCTCCTTAGGTTGGGCCTCTGTTGGGTCTGTTTGGCCTCTTGTTTATTTTAATTTATTGAGTTGAAATTAATATAACAAATTAACCATTTTAGAGTGAACAATTCCACAGCATTTAACACATTTGCAATGTTGTGCAGCCACCACCTCAGTGTAGCTCCAAAGCACTCTCACCACTCTAGAAGGAAACCCCACATCCATTACTCACTTTTTCCCATCTTCTCTCCCCCAGTTCTCCATTACAACCAAGCCACTTTCTTTCCCTTTTTCTTCTTCTCTTTCTTTAGTTTGCTATAGGATGTGTGCACTCACTGGAGAGAGACCTACAGAGATAGAGGGAGAGAGGGAAAGTGAGACATCAACCTCCAGGAGTATGGCTATGGCATAATCCCTTCTCCTCCATTCTCCTCTTAGGATTTTGGGCATGCACACATATGTGTCTGGAATGTTTTCAAGCCACCAGTATGAACTTGTACCATGCAGTCGGCCATGTGGGATCCATTTGCCTTAACCTCCACACCACCTGCTGGCCTCCAAGCTGCTTTTTATCTTTACAAATTTATCTATACTGAGCATTTCATATAAATGTAATCATACAATATGGAGCTTTTGTGTCTGGTTTCTTTCATTTAACTTGTTGTCAAGGTTCATCCACACTATAGCATATATCACTACTTCATTCTTTTTCCATGGATACGAACATATTCAACTGTGTGGATGTATCATATTTTGTTTAGCCATTCATTCACTACTGGAAATTTAGGCTGCCTCCCCTTTAAAAAAAATGCCAGATGGTACATGTGCTCACTAGAGAAGAGGGAAAAAGCACACCCTAATGGGGTGCAGTCATGTCACAATCCCTTCTCCACCATCTCTCTCTCCTTTTGGAGTTTGAGCATGCACACATGTCTCTCAAGCTGCTGGGGCCAAGACTCAAACTACATAGTTAAACATGTGGGACAGCTCCCTTTAGAACTTAAGTCTGCACTGGCCTCTCTTCTTGGTCCTCTTCCCCTAGTAGTCATGGAAGTCTTTGGATCCCATCTGTCAAAATGGGTGTGGTAGAATCACATAATCTATAAGGGACTAGAGTCAACTCATGTGAACTCTGAACCTGTACCATCTTCCAATCTAGTGTTTCTCAACCAGGGGTAAGTTTGCTCCTCTCTCTACCAGGTCATTTGGTAATGCCCAGAGATATTTTTGGTTGTCACAACTGAGATTGTGCTATTAGCATCTAGTGGGAAGAGGTCAAAAATGTCATTAAACACTCTACAATGCAAAGGACAAATCCCACAATGAAAATTATTTGGCCTCAAGTTATCAGTACTACAGTGCCAAAGTTTAGAAGCCCTGTCAATCTAATAGATAAGTTGAATTGCCAGAGGTTCTAAAGAGATTAGATCAGATGGATAACTGTTCATAGACATGATTACTTTATCTTAAAATTGTACTTCTATATAGGATGTTCATGGATTCAACATACATGTACTGAGCACCTATTGATGGGCCAGATTCTGGTCTGCCTCAAAGTATTCGTCATCAAAGCATCATATAAAACTAATCATTTAAGGAATGTGTGGCATACATGAGATGTTTGAGAACTAACAAGCTGCCTCCTAAGAATGTAAGGTTTTTGATGTTAGCTTTTTAAACCATGGAAACACTGAGGAACTGTTTCATACATCTACAGTATATTATGTTAGTACCATTTCAACACAATGAACCATCTTATTTAATTTGGAGTCCCTAAATTTACTCATTTCCACTTCAGTGGTTTAGTGCCCCAGATTTCAGCCAATTGTGAAAGAGGTTACACAAAGGACTGTATAAACCTTAAATCCCATCATTTTAGACTGTACAGATTATTTTTTAAAGTTAGAAAGGCTATGCTTTTCCTTGTCTTTACTTCCTTTTGCCATGGTGGTTATTTTGTTTGTTTTGAGTTTCCTTGGGTTTTGTTGGTTTTGTTTTAATGATAAAAGAGGGAGGTTCAATGGCAAGGAAGAACACAGCATTATATTAAAATCTAAACTGCTAGCATAGAACATGTCAAAGCTACCTACTCTCTACTAAACTACTCTCTAGCCTCTGTGAAAGACAATTACATAAATGGGTCCCTGGGAAATTCAAAATGTCAACATCTACCACCCTCCCTTTCCCCAGACCCATGCCACATCGATTTATGATTGAGAAGAAATCTTGTTTAGGCCATACTTTAAGTGTTATTGTGAAGCAGGCAGTTTGGTCCTGTTGAGATTTATATAATTTATTTTACTGCTGCCATGGGAGATTAAAAATTAAACCATAATTTTAAATATTTTCATAAAGGTTAGGTAGGTATGTTTGATTTCTTTATTGCTTCACTGAATGTCAGAGGCTAGAGCATTCACAGAGGACTGACAGTGAGGAATGATGGTATTTATGAAACAAATGTCATTAAGTTTACCTTTGAAGAAGATGCATTCTAGATTTTACCTAGAAAAGTATACACAAATTAATTCCTTTGATAACAGGTTTTTTTTTCCCCACCACACAAGATTGTTGTACTCTACTTTTAAAACCATGGCAACAAAATATGTCCAAAATACTGAACACTTTCCATTACAGGGTTTCTTCTAAACTGAGAACACGTACGTGCAAGCCCCCAAATGTCGGAAGGTTCCTGAACAGTTTTGGCTGGCTCACACAGCCGAGAATAAGCAATGAGGCCCTCAACAAGACTATGAAGCTTTTCTTATAGGCCCAAATCTCAGATTTCTATATTCTTTGTCCCCAAAGGGAAAAGTGAAAGTCAGCCACTATAGAACCTGGCTCAATGACAGAACCAAAGCATTCAGCAAAGTTGGTCACGTGAAGTGAAAATAGAAATCCCAGACGGAGATAACTCAGATAGAAAGGGTGGAGCTTCAAAACAGAAACAGATTTGGAAGATACTGTGTGTGTACATGTCTTTAGTGTAGGACTTCTCAGGACCTTTAATATTTTCTTTATTTTTTGCCATGAGCAAGAGAAACAGATAGAGCACATACCTCCAAGAGGGTCTTGTTCTATTTTTTTTTCTTGTTCTTGTTTTGCTATAGGGAACACATGCTCACCAGAGCGAGACATCAAGAGGGAGAAAGAGAAATTAAGATATCACCCCTCCAGGGGGATGTCCCCATTGCAATCCCTTCTCCTCCATTCTCTTCCTGAGATTTTGGGCATGCATACACATGCACCCAGTGTGACTTTCAATCCACCAGTCCGGGAATCAAACCACTCAGTCAACTATGATCCAGCTGCCTTAACCACCAGGCCACTAGCTGACCCCCCAACAGGGTCTTAATGCTACAATCTACTTCCAGCCTTAGTCAGGCCTGGATCATGAGCTCACGCATGCCTAACATACTCAGAGAGGTCTCTGGACATGAATCAAGAACCTTCTCATGGGAGATCGCCTTGCAAAGCATCACAGTTTACTACTATTCCACTGCCTGGCCCCATCAGCACCTTTAACATTCTAATGTACACCGTGACTTTCTAAGAAATAGGAAAGTTTATTCTGTAAGTAGAGTTAACCATATATTAAGGTGTATTCACATCTAGTAAGAGCCTATGATTTCATGGAAGATGGTTTCAGAAATGTTGCCACAGACAAATTATGTCTAGAAGGCAGCAAGGCATCTGATAAAGTTCTTATAATATCCTTGTGAAAAATTGAGTAGTGAGAATTGGATGAAAACGCTCTCATAAAGTTTCTAGATAAAATACAGGACATCAAATATTGCATGGGACATTATAAATTTAAAATTTTAAATTAAAAAATAATATTTAAATTTAAAAATACATTTAAAAGTTCACTGTTTATCTAAAACTCAGAATTCACATTTAACCAGGCACCTGGTTTTTGTTTATTTTTGTTAAATCCAGCAATTCTACATCTTGATGAGTATATACTTGTGACAAGTATATACCTTTTTCTGTCTTCACAAGATACATTTCATTCTTTACCAACAACCCATTGTTCTACTACCATGAATCTCAGTCCAGAAAATTAAATCCTGCTCAACTTTATAAATGTAGTCCCCTGTTAAGTTCCTGTATTTTCCAGTCTCAGCCTAAGTCATTCCTCTTACCCTAGGAAAGAAACAAAAATGCTACCTGTACTCTCAAGCACTTCAAGTTTCACGTCCAATTTTAGAATCACTAAAGAGACAGCTTAGTCTCTTTTGATTATATCATTTATTTCCACATGAATCAGCAGAAGTGGATAGAGGTCAGTGAGCTCAACAAATCTTGGCAGGCTTTTCTGTGGTACACTCCAGAAAGAACAGACACTGTGACAGTCCTCCATTGCCCTCTGTCCTTCTTGTTCATTTCTCGAACAAATAGCTCTTGATCACCTAGAATGCACCCAGCACTTGCAAAGTACTGGGTATATACAACAGCTGAACAAGATAGACATGATCCCTGCCTGCAGCAAGGCTACATTCTGATGGCAAAGGAAGAAGGGAAAAAGCACGTGAATAAAATAGACCATTTCAGGTAAGTTAGATAAGAGATAAGTCACTGTGAAAGAAATTAGAGGAATACAATACAACAAGTCACTGGGCTTTAAGGTCTGGTGGCTACATTAGATACTTTAGAGGTCAGGGTGGGCCTCTTTGAAAAACTTGCATACAGGCTGAGGCATTAAGAACTAGGAGTTAAACATGCCAAGAGCCAAAGGAAAAGAGATCCAGACACAACACACGTCATGATGCTACCTCGTAGAGTTGGACCAAGGTTAATATGGCCTGGTTTAAAAAAAAAAAAAAGTGTCCAGCAGCCCCTGAAATGTCAGTCCCCACCCAATGCCTGCTTCCACACTCTTACCACTGAGGGAGAGCAACTTGAAGTCAGAAGTTAAAAAAAAGAGTGTTGAAAATAGGCTGTGAAAGAACAGAGACACAAATGGCCTTTGACCTCTACTGCCATTTAATATAAGAGAAAACACAGAGAGAGTGGCTGGAGAGTAGTACTTTCATCACACATAACCTTTATTTTCAAGGAAGTTCTTCCCTAGAAGTTTTCATCCTAGAACCTACTGTGATCTTTCAGATTCTCTCTTCTTGGCTTATTTTTTAGGGAAAATTTGCACTTGCGTTTCTTGGGCTGAGCAAACAGACCAGATGATCTGGCTCTGCAGAATGAAATGAAAAGGATTCTCAAATAATTTTGGGACCTTTCCCTTCCTAGAACAGATAGCAGTAACAGCAACAGCAATTAGTCCCTAAATTTGCTTTTAGGCTCATCTTGGGTTTGAGTTTTTTCACACTTACTTTAAAAATAACTCCAAAATTACCTGCTTTCTGAAGTGACAGAATGATCAACTGTTTTCTCATAGTTTGGTGTGGTTTACTATGAAGCTGCTAAAAGTGAAGAAGGTGGCCAACTGAAAATTTGAGTGTCAAATACCACAAGTAAGAGATGCAGACTGACTAACCACGTAGGTTGAGTGATATTTACAAAATGTAACAAAGTAAATGTGGGCCAGATAATAGAGAAGATAAACTAAAATTCAGTGTCTTAATGATGTATGAAAAATGCATAAAATTACTTTGGCTTTTGGATAAGAGGGGAAAAATGTTATTACTGACACAGAAACATAGAAGTTTCAAGTAGAAAAGGACAGACTGAGGACTCCTCAAGAACCCAGCTGGGTGTTTTCCAAGAACCCTTTTGGGTTAGCAGTGACTTAGTGAATCTGCCACTGTCTGACCTTCAGACTTTTGGTCCCAGGAATCTTAATTTGTGAGCATATCTGGAGTAAATTCAACTCTCCTGAAGTTTTACTGTTCATTCAACAGATTTTAACATTCGTTAAAATCCTTCTGGGTGCCAGGCTCTGTATTCTGGGGCCAAGATGCAATGGTGAGTAATACGGATACTAATAAGTCACGTCTGGTGGGCATTTTTCGTTCAGTTTGGTTAGTGCACTTACAACCTAAATATCTCTGATTTCACAGGTTTGTGAGGCCACACGGTGCTTTAAGGACCAAATATGAGCATTCATCCCGCTTACTTACAGGAAATCTATTCTTTTACTAAATTCTCCTCCCCAGAAATTATTGAGAGCCTTTAAAGAATACTTACACATTCCTTAGATCCATTCTAGTTATCCAGCACAGTAGGTACTCACTAAATGATTATGATATGTGTGAGTGAATTATGATAATATTTTACATTTAAATTCATAGAGCACTTTTATGGTTCTTTCATCTTAATCACTTACTTTTCAGAATACACGAAACTTGAGGGATAACGGAGGACTCTCTCATGGCCCTCAGGCTGGTCAAATCTCATGCGTGGAAAACAAATCTACACATGCAACACTCATCTAAGAATCCGAATGACTGATGTAGCTAATGAGCCATCTAAAATAACTCAATAGGGCGTTAGCTAGGTAAAGCCTCATACTTGGGAGTGAGCGATCCTAACCTAGCAAAAGGAAAAGTTTACAGTTTGAGTTGGGCAGAGTTTTTAGAAGCCAGTGGTAAGACCCACCTGGCTGGAGCAGGAGGCGTAGTGGAAAACAGATTTAGATAGATCAGATGGGACTATGTTAAATGCCAGGCCTTTGGTGCTAGGTTCAAGATTTTGGGCTTCACTGACAGGAAGGAGTCATTTATAAATGCTATTTATTTAGCAAGAAGAGTAATGATATTGCTAGCATTTTTTCATTAGGGTTGAAGGAGAAGACAGAGTCAACTATTTCTAACTTTATTGATTAAAAGAAAAGTGACATTACTGATGGAATTAAGATTTTTATTTTCCCCCTAAAGGGATAAAGCTTGTATAAATATATGAAAAGAGTTGTTGCAACAAGATTTGGGGTTAGAAAAAAATTAGAATGCCTTTTGAAAATAAGTTATTTCAGCAGAGAGAGAACAAAAGTAAATTAGTTCTTGCTTTTAACTACTACCCCATTATCCAGGGCTTACATGCATAAAACAATTAAGGAACAATATAAGATAATATACCCTTCAGCACTTCTCATTCCTCTTTGTGGTCTCGTGTGCTTTGTGTGACTGGAAGCAGGTTCATAAGTGGAATAAGATGTGCAGTAGAGTATTACCTTGGGATGACCTTTTTTTTTTTTTAATTTTGCTATAGGACATGTATGCTCACTAAAAAAAGACAGAGAGAGAGAGAGAGAAAGAAACGGCATCCCCCACGAGAAAGGATTATGCTGCAATCCCTTCTTCTCCACTCTCCTGTTGGGATTTTGGGCATGTATGCACACACCTGCCATGTTTTTTGAGCCACTAGGTTCAAAACTCAAACCCCCAGTTGGCGCATGGGATCCAGCCACCTTAACCACCATGCCACTTAGTTGGCCTGGGATGATCTTTCTAAGGTTTAAAAGTGGGTCAAGCTGGAGATGAAAAGTGTCACAAAATTTCAGTTCAATACCTTGATTCATTTCTCTCTCTCCTATTATTGGCTTGTACACAGTTCCTAACAGCTTTATAACTGTCCTCTTTCACCTTGATCCATACTTAGACAACCTAGACCTGTATGTAGCTTTTCAAGTGGTCTCACTTGAGCCAAGGCTAGAATACATATAACTGTGGGTTGAAGTGGGGGGGGGGAGCATGTCCCTTACTAAATATAAGTTCTCTCAACCAGGCTGTTGATAGGAGCAATAGCAGACAGCTCAAGGTGATGTTCAATATCAAATGTCTAGAGCAACTAGCAATCTGGTTCAGTGGCCACTACATTTTAACATAATCAGTTTTCTATTTAAAACAAACAAACAAACAAACAAAAGACATTCTGGGCCAGCAGGTGGCATGGTGGTTAATGCACTGGACTCTCACAGGGTGGATGACAGCTCAAGTCCCAGACCTGGCAGCTTAAACATCATTCCAGGCACATGTGTGTGTATGCCCAAAATCCTGAGAGGAGAATGGAGAAGGGATCGCAGTGTGACCATCCCTCCTGGGAGGAGGGGTGATTTCTTACTTTCCCTCTCCCTGTCTCTCTCTGCCTCCTCTAGTGAGCACATGAGGCCTACGGCAAAAACCTTTACAAACAAAGGGGAGGGGCAGGCAGGTGGCATGGTGATTAAGATGCTGGATTTCCACATGGCTGATCCAGTGGTCCAAGTCCTGGACCTGGCAACTTGCTTTCTCACTTTCATTCTCTCTCTCTCTCCCTATCTATCTCTGGTCAAAAATTTTTAAAGAATCTGGAGCCAGCAGATGGCCGAATGGCTACATTGCCGGACTTCATGCCCAAGATCCCAAGAGGAGAATGAAGGAGAAGGGATTGTGGCATGGCCATCCTCCCTGAGGGGTGATTTCTTGCTTTCTGCCTCTCTGTCTCTCTCTGTCTTTCTGGAGAGCCCATGTGACCTATAGCAAAAACCTCTGCAAAAAAAATTTTAAAGAATAATAATATATACATAAAATTAAATAAATAATTCTTTTTTTATAAAGCCCATCCCAGGACCAGCAGATGACACAATGGTTACATCACTGGACTCCCACATGGTCGACTACGGCTTGAGTCCCAGACCCAGTGGCTTGAAACTCATACCAGATGCATGTGAATGCATGCCTCAAATCCCAAGAGAAAGGGCTTGTGCTGTGGCCAACCCTCTGGGTGATGATTTCTTGTTTTCTGTCTCCCTGTCTCTGTCTCTTCAGCAAACACATGCACTCTTATAGCAAAACTCTATAAAAAAAAAAAGCACATCCCTCCAAAAATTAAATATAGATTTATTTATTCACAAATCACATACACATACTATAACCAATGTTATATGTTATTATATAAACATACATAGAAATATACATTTTTTAGAGAGAGATTTTTGCTATAGGACACATGCATACGCCAGAGAAACAGAGAGCAAGCAATCATCCCCCCCAGGGGAGATGACCATGCCACAATTCCTTTGCCTCCGTTCTCCTCTTGGGATTTTGGACATAAACACACATGCGCCCATCATGAGTTCTAAGCTGCCAGGTCCAGGACTCAAACTGAGGTCAACTACATGAGAGTCCAATGATGTAGCCAATACACCATCTGCTGGTCCCAGAAATATATATTTTTAAAAGGATAAGAAAAAATAAAATAAGCAGTATTTAAAATAAGACTTTATTCTTTAATTAACAGTACAGTAATAGTTTTGTTCTTACCTAAAATTATCATTCAGTATAATTTATTAACTGAAAGCAATATGATTTAACATTGTTCTTAAATTTTTAAAATTTTAGAAACCAGAAATTTGAAGGACTCGTACTAAATTATGTTATTTCAGTACCAGGTTTTAATAGATATTTTGGTTTAAAAAAGGGAGCTCGTGAAGATACATAAATTTGAACGAAAGAAGCAAAACATTGTCTGTGCTTACTATATCATCATGAATGCACTTTTTAACTTTATCTTCCAATTATTCAAAGATTTTTGCTGTAATTTGTCTAGTAAATGTCTTTACTTCCTAGTATAAAATAGTCGTGCCTGCAAAGTAATCAAAATGTGTGATTGCTTAACATATTTAACAAATGTGTTCAAAATTGACTAAAATTCTTCACTTGGAAGTTTTAAAGAGGTTAGAAATATTCTTTCTGATTTTTTAAATTATACAGATGCCAAAAGTTTCTATGATTTGACAAAGATCAAAACCACATAAAAGATGGAAACATTTTCCAGTATCTATTTTTAAAATGCACTTTTAAGCAGTTCTTTTTCACTCATGTTAAAATTCTCCCTGAAGGGATAGATTAACTCTTTGTTCAAAAAATAGTATTTCCTTGGTATTGTACTATTGCTAACTACTTGGCAAGAAAGGATCGGCAAATTTGATATAGTTCTCTTTGTTTAAAAGAAGAGAGTCTAAGTCATCTCTTCAATAACTTTTAAAATCTTTCCTCAAGATAATTAATGAGCCCTCTGGGTGGCACTAAAGAGTTCCATGGTCATTCTCCCACTCCTTACAAACTCTCCAAAAGATTCCATAATTTAAGATTATATAAACCATAACCTACTCCTTGTACAGGTAAACCACAGTATGGTGCAATATACTAAAAGTGAAAAAACAACTGAAGCCATTGCTGAAAACCACTTTGAATTATGAAACACCTACTCTTTCTTCAGGGTGCTAAGGGATATATGTGACGCATCTAACACAGAGATCCAAGTGAGCGGGCAGTATTAATCCAAAGGTAAAAAAATAAATGAGGCTTAATTTCTTTCTTTTTAAAATAAAAATTAAATATAAATTTTAATGTTTTACCCACACCCAAATAAATCATCTTGCATGCCCCCTGGAGAGCCATACATATTTTTGAGACCACTAACCTATCTTACTGATTAAGTGAAAGCCACGAGCTTTGAAGCCACATAAGTAGGTAGGTGGTAGACAATGCACTGATTGAAGACAGCTAAGAAGCTCACTCATTTTCCCCAACCAGGGGAAGGCCACCAGGTCTGCTCAGAACTGGGCTGATGGAGATAAAATAGGATCAGTGGCCTTACTTAATGCGATTGTGTGCTAGAAACAATATTTTCAATTCCATATTGTGAGACATACTTGATAAAATAATAGACATATTTCTGAGAGAAGCAGTTAAGAAAGAAATTTCGTATAAAATATGACACATCTGAAATGTAATTATTGTTCTCTATAAACTTAAAGCAGTCTCCTAGTTCTTAACCTGTTTAATCAACACAACAAGTCTATGAGGTAGATATCTTATCCTCACTTTCTAAGTGAGGAAACTGAGGCCCAGAGGGAAGACTGAACTTGCCCAAGGTCACACATCTACAAAGCACCAAAGCCAGGCTCAGGATTCAAGTATTGCTGCCCTTCCTTCTGCCCAGAGATTAACATGGCACATAACAATGCCAGTCTAGGACCAGCAGCTCAATTCCACTTCAATAACTCTTCTACTCAGATCATCTCCATGGCCTAGTGGTTATGGGAGCCTGATCCCACATGGCCAACTGCAGTTTGGGTTCCAGCCCTGACAGCTTGAGAAACATGCCAGGTGTGTGTGCATGTGTCCCTGAAATCCCAACAGTGGGAGAAATGGAGAAAAAGGAATCACAGCATGACCAGGCTCCATGATGGGGGCTGAGGGTGCTAGTGGTCATTCTTTCTCCCTCCCTATCTGGTAAATTCACACTTCCTCTGGCAAAGTAATTAATGGGGAAAAAAAAGAACTCCAGTAACTTTCCTTGGTATCTCGCCTTCAGATCCTAAACTGAATGCTATACTCTGACTCCCTGACTTTCCAAATGCCATTAAATTCCCTGAAAACGTACACTGTATTGTCTGTATTCCTCAGCTCTCCAAGGATCAGGATCAACTCTAGAAATGGGGGGCGCAACAACCATGTACTGCATGGTTTGTTTTCACCTGCATGTATTTGTGCTTTTTCCTCCTCCTAGACCATAAAGGCCCACAAAGCAGCCAGACACCCATTCACTGGGGATATGCAATGGCCCCTCTTAGATACCATCTAGCTAGTCCCTAGGACAGAGAGACAATGCACAGAGTAGGAACTGCTATAAAATTTTATCATCTATGACATATGTGGATAAAATAAA
Organism: Tupaia tana; assembly: GCA_026018925.1. NCBI lineage: Eukaryota > Metazoa > Chordata > Mammalia > Scandentia > Tupaiidae > Tupaia > Tupaia tana. Next base: position 29,093,280 of record JAKSZU010000009.1, read on the forward strand.
GGTGAAAATATTAAAACTTCTTGGCTTTAGCACTTTGAAACTTAATGTAGCATCCAAGATAGAATTAATTTGCTCTTATTAATGGAAAAGAGAAATGAAATATTCCTAAGGGAATCATTTTCATACAGATGAAGGCCAGCTACTCTTTCCTTTAGAAAGTGTTAACACCTCGGCTGACACAAAACAGCACGGCACACATTTGGTGAATTTACTCACACTCATTTCCTGATGTGTCTGTGTGTCTATGTACACACATATATGAAAAATGTACAAGAAAGTTAGAGACATCTAAGTGATCAGGGAAGCTACAGGGTATTATAGAAAGATATGGGTTAAACTAACAGTGTAAACCTGGGCAAATTAACTCTGAGTTTCAGTTTTCTAATCTTTAAAATAGCCGAACAGCACCAGCCACAGTCTATGCCTTGCTAGAAACTGTGCTCTGTAGGCTCCAACAACACAGGAAGCCCAGATTCAATCCCTCGTCCTAAAGGTCAGAAGCAGTGGCGGTCACTGTAGTCCCAGTGACCCAAGGAGGCCAAGGCAATGAGACTCTCTTCTGTTTTTTTTTTTTCTTTTTCTTTTTTTTTTTTTTTTTGAGAGGTTTTTCGCTGTAGGGTGTGTGCGCTCGCCAGACAGACAGAAAGAGACAGAGAGACAGAAAGTGAGAAATCACCCCCCTGGGGGGATAGCCACGCTGCAATCCTTTCTCCTCCATTCTCCTCTCGGGATCTTGGGCACGCACGCACACGCGCCCGGTGTGAGTTTTAAGCCACTGGGTCCGGGATGCGAACCACGGTCGACTACATGGGAGTCCAGCGACATAGCCATTACACTAACTGCTGGTCCCATGAGACTCTCTTAAAAAAAAAAAGGCAAAATAAATTCCTCCTCTCGCTGGATTATCAAGAGGATAAAATAAACCAATACATGTAAAAATCCTTTGCATGTTGCCTGGTGGTTAGTAAGCACTCAATATAAATTAGCTTTTTTTACATGATGACCTTAGCTATTATTATTTTTTTTATCATTATTACTGCACTAGCACAAAAACCTAAAGACTCATTTCTTCTGGAGTGAATTGGAAAAAAGTCTACATTGTCACTACCAAAAGTTATTTCACCTGGTGAAGACTTGAGACGTATGTTCAATGGTACATTAAAGGGCTTTGTCAAGAACAATGTAAGAAGTTAGTCTCAATGCAAATGACACACTGACCAAGGAAAAACAGACAAAATTCAAGTAGAAGAAGCATTATTGGAGCTAAGAAAGTTTCTTGACTTCCCTCAAAATGTACCAAGCTACTGAGAAATCTAGTGGGGTCTCTGTCCCTAGATACTACCCAAAAGTTACACCCATTTGTCCTGCAGAAAGTAGATCTCAGGGCCCAAGACTTCTATTAATGCATGTCCAATACATCACACGCCCACAAGCTGTAATGGGAAATGTCCACTATTAATCTACAGGGAAATCACACCAGAACCCTGGTTTCTGCCCTTTGACCAAAGCCAATTCCCATAACTGCAACAGCAGCTCACTGCCCCGGCACCATAAAGACCATGATGCCCAGGTACACCTTCCCAGCACCATTATCACTTTCACCTTTAAATGTCATTGTCTGAAGAAATTAACAGGCACATTAAATTTTCCATCTGCAAATGAGCAAATCCAATTTTTTTCAGATGACTCAGGCTGAGAAATAGTATGAATTTTCCATCCAACAATGAGCCTCAAAAAGCTAACACCACACCCACATGGGGTTTTGTGATTTTTATTTTTACACCAAACCAATCTGAAAAGTGCATTGCTTTCTTAATTAAAAAAAAAAAAAAAGGAGGGAGCTTACTTACAGAATTACCAAAATGAGATGGGATGTGTGATAAATTAGTAGTCATGTCAGAGGTATCAAATGAACATAACATTAGATTGGGCCCTAGATTTTAACTTCTGTGAAGTTTCCTCTCTCTAGATCCAATGCTCTTCCATGTTCTTAGAGTTGAACAAGTCATCAAACTGATTTTACTTGCACATTTCAAATAGTTCAGTCCAACATCTATTGAGCTGCTGTCTATCTTCATAGTTTTTTAGAGCACATTTTCCTTCATTTTCAAAAGAAAAAGGGGCTTCCTATGTTTTCCCAGCTTAGCGAGGTTGGACTGATTACTAAAAATAGATTGGAAAGAGGGCTTGAGAGGCAGTTTTGTGTTCAGAAGTAAAGCCCGTTTTCAAGACGCAAGGCAGGACCTTGCCTACGGCGCAGCACCTAGAGGACACAGTCAGAAAGCTCTGCTTCCCATCACCTCATTTGCTTGGAAAGGGCAGAGCTCTGGTTCTCATCACACAGACACCCCTGCTTCTGGCCTAAATACATACATTACTTCTAGAGAAGTGACAACTTCTCTAACAGCTAATCTCTCTGTTCACATCGTGGGCTTCACACTCTTGACTTTGTCCCATTTTCAGTGAGGGCTGGCTGGAGGATGTTTCAGAAAGCCCTTTGAGATAGTCAGGCCAAAGATGCTTCACAAGGCTATCTTCTTGATCAATTCTTAGCAAACCTCTGCAGCCATTCTGTACCCTGGCTATTGCGATAGAGGCTTGTTGCTACCTCGCAGAGAAAACCATTGAAGGCACCCAACATTCAGCTAATGAGCTGGAATATGTACAGGTGCATTAAATGCTACCATTCAAATCTGAATGGGGCCGGAAAGAGCATGTTTTTGAAAACACACTGACTGCCAGCATGCATGCACATGTGCATACTCATGCACACATCCACAAACACACAGACATACCCTATCCTGTGGGCCCTCCCTCGTCCCTCTGGTTTTCCATGGCTAGTTACATATACCACTCTCAATGAAGGCACTGATAGCTTGTTTCCAGCTTAATGGATTAGCATCCCTCCCTCCTCCCTATATTCTAAAGAGGAGGTCCAGAAGATAAAATATTTTGTTTCTTTCTCTAATGGAAAGTTCAGGCTTGGGGCTTGCCTTCAGGGGAAGAATTTGGCAAAGGAAGATCCTTTCCCCACACCCTACAAATCACAAGTCTTGGGTGACTGCCTACTCCCTCGACATAAAGCTGGCTCCAAGTCTAAACACACACATATGGTGTCCAGCTGCCTCTCACTTTAAAGTCAGAAACTTGGCCTTCCTCTTGTCTTCTCCAACCTACATTCCATCACCTCCTCCTAGATCTGATGGGAGCCATATGTTCAGAATTTACATGCACTGTATTCATAATGGAAAATTCTAGTCAGACTTGTGCAATAGATATCTGGATGTCAGCTTCACTAAATTTCTCTGGACACAGAGTAAAGTCATTTGGCAATAATCCGTCTCGCCACATCTTATAAAAATAAGTTTTTTGTACTTAGGTAGAATTCCTGGACTGTAGGTTTGGAAGACTTTTGTAAATAGTCTCACAAGTATATGATTCCCTTTCGTCTGTTTACACTAATACATCACTTTCAGAAGTGAAACTTAACTCAACATTTCTAAATACATTCCAGTCTGTCGTCACACAGAAAAATATATACGCATACAAGTAGTGTGTCATTCAGTTGCAAAAGCCTATATTCTAACCTAGACAGATGTTTCCTCATCTCCTGATCTGTACCAATTTAGCACTTGCTTATACAGTGCCTTATATGGTCCTGTAATCATTTCCAATGTGGTAAGCTGATCTTGCCAGCCATATTGTAACATCCTTGATATCCTAGTCCACATATGTTACTCCTTACTAGCCTGCAGAACCTACCACAGCAGGGAACATACAGTAGGAACTCTATAAAGTGAATGGTTAGATCAAATTAATTTTCTTCATGTATTCTTCTAAAACGTTGGGGAGGACATTTTCAAATAAATATATCAAGGCGTATGTGTTGGGGGGAGAGTGTGACTCTAAAAAGACAGCCAGGGGATGGGACCAGCAGTTGGCTTAATGGCTATGTCGCTGGACTCCCATGTAGTCGACTGTGATTCGCGTCCCAGACCTGGTAGCTTAAACTCATGCCGGGTGCGTGTGCGTGCATGCCCAAGATCCCGAGAGGAGAATGGAGAAGGGATTGCGGCATGGCCATCACCCCCGGGGGATGATTTCTCACTTTCTGTCTCTCTGTCTTTCTGGCAAGCGCATGTGCCCTATAGCAAAAACCTCTCCCCCCAAAAAAAGACAGCCAGGGGGAGCTTTCTAGGGAGACAGAACTGTTCTATATCCTCACCATGGTGGTGGTTACATGAATCACTAATCATGTTAAAACTCACAGAACTGTACCCTCATGAAAAAAGTCCATTTCAGGGACCAGCAGTTAGAGTAATGTCTATGTCGCTGGACTCCCATGTAATCGACCAAGGTTCACGTCCCGGACCCGGTGACTTAAAACTCACGCCGGGCGCGTGTGTGTGCATGCCCAAGATCCTGAGAGGAGAATGGAGGAGAAGGGATTGCAGCATGGCCATCCCCCCTGGGGGGTGATTTCTCGCTTTCTTTCTCTCTGTCTCTCTCAGTCTGTCTAGCGAGCAAAAACCTCTCCAAAAAAAAAAAAAAAGTCTGTTTCACTCTGATCATTTGTAATTTAAACATTACAAATCAGAAAAAATAAAGGGAGACCAGCAGATGGCATAATGGTTACATCGCTGGACTATCATGTAGTCAACCATACTTTGTTCAAGTCCTAGACCTGACGGCTTAAAACTCACGCTGGGCACATGTGCATGCATGCACAAAAGCCCAAAAGGAGAATGAAGAAGAAGGGATTGCAGTGTTCCATACCCCCGGGGGGTAATTTCTTGCTTTCTGTCTCTCTGTCTCTCTGGTGAGTACACGTGCCCTACAGTAAATATCGGTCTAAAGAAAAAAAAAGTGATAGATTTTACTTTCTGTACTATTCTTTTACTAATCTTAAAACTTAATCCAGGTTTCCTATCTGGAATTAAGTAAAATGTTCCTTTCAAATCACCCTGAATCTCTTAGTCATGTTCCCCAAAATACATTTTAATAAGAGATCATAATCATATAAGCCTTCAACTATCTCTATAGTCTTTAATGAAAGGTATCTTTTGAATCGTGCTGGAGATTACACTAACACACTGATCAAAATAAACTGAAGTTCAAAGTCTATTAAAGTAGCAGAGATTAGACTAGAATTTATTCCATGCCCAGTGCTTTTTCACCATCCCACAAATAACACAGGAGGGGTCAGATGGTGGTACAGCAGTAAAACACGATGTTGAGTAAGGCAATCCCACATGGAGAGTTTCCTGGTTTAAGTCCAGAGACCTTCTTGGACATGTCGAGCACACATGTACCCATGATCCAGGGCTAGCTGAAGCTGGGGGGTGGATCACAGTGTAAGGGCCCTGATGGAGGTGCTCTCAATCTGTCCATCTGTCTCTGTCAATCTGTGACTCTGTCTCTCTGTCTGTCTCTGTCTCACTGTCTCTGCCTTATCTCTCTGTCTCTTGCTTGTAGAAGGAATGAACATTTTAAAATATAGTCTTTGTCAGGCATGTGTGCGTGTGTGCCCAAGATCCCGAGAGGAGAATGGAGAAGATTGTGGCGTGGCCATCACCCCCTGGCGGGGGTGATTTCTTGCTTTCTGTCTCTGTCTCTCTCTGTCTTTCTGGTGAATGCATGCGCCCTACAGCAAAAACCTCTCCAAAAAAAAATAATAATAATATATATATATGTATATATACAGGCTTTGGGCCAGCAGGCGGCATGGTAGCTAAGGTGTTGGACTCCCACATAGTTGACCAAAGTTTGAGTCTCAGACATGGTGGCTTTCATTCTCACTTTCTCTCTCAGGCAAATGTGAGAGAGCAAAATTTAAAAATAATAATAATAAAATTAAATAATTCTTTTAAAAATATATAATAGGATATATAATAGGTTTTTCCTATTTATATGTTGTACTTTTCCTCATACCACAAAGGATTTGAATTCATTTGTAATTTATACAATGAGTTACATATAAAAATTATATTAATTAAAAATCAAGGGGACCAGCAGGTGACGTGGTAGTTAAGGCACTGGACACTCCCACATGGCTGACCAGGGTTCGCGTCCTGAATCTGGTGGCTTGCTTTCTCGCTTCCTCTCTCTCTCACTCTTACCCTCTGTCTTTCTCTGGTTAAATTAAAAAGTAAATGAATGAATAAATAAAATAAAATAAATAATTATTACTTTTAAATTCGTTAAAAATCAATACCAGGAGGGGCCAGCAGGTGGCATGGAAGTTGAGCTGCTAGACTCTCACATGGCCGACCACAGTTTGAGTCCCAGACCTAGTGGCTTAGTTTCTCATTTTTCCTCTCTCTCTCTCTCTCTCCCTCTCTCCCTCCCTCCCTCCCTCCCTCATACACACACACACACACACACACACACACACACACACACACATTTGCCCTATAGCAAACTTAAATAATAACAACACATAAAATAAGTTTTTTAAAAAATCCAAACCAGGAATAAAAAAATGAAGGCCAGAGGAAGGGTAGGACATAGATATTCAGTCTGACACAGTTAATAAAGCTGGGGCTGCAATTTTGGCTCTGAACATCCTGGCAGCCAAAGCAAAATGATCATGTTTCCACATGGTCATGTACCAGATTTGTATTGTCCATGAGGAATAAAAGCATACCAGTTCCTCAGGATAAACAAAATTTTTCCTGGCACTTAGTTCTAAAATTTCTCAAGTGGGATGTCATACAGAGGACACTGAATAATAAGGTGAGTAAGTCTTCAACATCCTTATAATATATTTAACTTGTTCTACAGGAATCTAAAAAGCACCCTATACAAAATGTTCCTGAGCCAAACAAGTTGTGGCTTTAAGCAATTAGCTTCCTCTCTCTGAGCTTTCGGTTTCCCCTTCTGTGAAAATTAAGTGTTGGACTAGTTGACATCCTCCTAAGTTCCTGCAAGCCTGAACATTCTTTGCCTCTGCACTTTAATTGTGGTTGTCCATCAACCTGTGTGATCTCTTCCAATCTGTTTCTGTTGTTCATATGTATGTATTTATACTGGATCTATCTTCAATGGCCCAGGACATTCAGTTTCTCTTCCATATCCTCAAACAGAGACAATCTAAACATAAATATAACAGACAGTGTATGATCTGATATAACATTACTAAAATTTTGCTGTAGGGTGCATGCCCTAGCCAGAGAGAGAGAGAGAGAGAAATAGAGAGAGGGACAGTGAGAAAGCCCCCCGCCCAGGGTGCAGGGGTGGGAGGGTAGCCGAGCCACAATCCATTCTCCTCTCAGGATTTTGGGCATACGTGCACATGTGCCCAGCATTTTTTTTTTTCTTTTTCTTTTTCTTTTTTTTTTTTTGGAGAGGTTTTTCGCTACAGGGCGCGTGCGCTCGCCAGACAGACAGAGAGACATAGAGACAGAAAGCGAGAAATCACCCCCCAGGGGGGATGGTCACGCCGCAATCCCTTCTCCTCCATTCTCCTCTCGGGATCTTGGGCACGCATGCACACGCGCCCGGCGTGAGTTATAAGCCACCGGGTCCGAGACGCGAACCGCGGTCGACTACGTGGGAGTCCAGCGACATAGCCATTACGCTAACTGCTGGTTCCCTGCCCAGCATATTTTTCAAGCCACCAGGTATGGACTCAAACCACAGGGTCAGCCATGTGGGATCTACCTGCCTCAACTGCCACAACACTGGCCGGCCCCAGAGATAATTATTTAATGATAGAAAAAAAGAAAAAAAAAACACAAAAAAAAAACCTTGTCGCTATCCCCACAGCACCAGCCCAAAAGTAAATAAAACTTCCACAAGCCCTGATGTTTGAAATTATGCTATTTAGCCAAAGAGTAGGAAAAAGGAAGGAAAAATATTATTGAGTGGTTACTATGTGCTAGATACGTTTTTTTTCTTTTTTTTTTGAAGAGGTTTTTGATATAGAGCGCGTGCACTTGTCAGAAAGAGCGAGACAGAGAGACAGAAAGTGAGAAATCACCCCCCGGGGGGATGGCCACGCCGCAATCCCTTCTCCTCCATTCTCCTCTCGGGATCTTGGGCACGCACGCACACGCACCTGGCGTGAGTTTAAAGCCACCGAGTCTGGGACGCGAACCACGGTCGACTACATGGGAGTCCAGCAACATAGCCATTACGCTAACTGCTGGTCCCATGTGCTAGATATTTTTACATGGATTATCTCATTTATATCTCACAACAATCCTATGAGTTAAGAGTTATACCCATTAAGAAACAGGCTTGGGGTGGATTTGTCCTCTGTCAACCTAGGTAAACTGGGCCTAGGATCTCTCTAATTCTCTAATTCCACATTGCCAATTGTTAGGTTTAGCAAGGGCCATGAGAGTTATTTTGCACGAGACTTGGGAGGCAAAAACAAAGCAGCAGCCACCATCCTCTGTGCCCAGAGATGACTGGAGCCACCAGGCACTTCATGGCTTAGGCATGTTGTCTCTCCTCCCCAGGCTCTCCATCTGGGTGTGGGGCATCTCTGACCCCAGAGCAACCGCTATACCTTTTTTCAGCTTCTCTGAATTCTGGGGAAACACACAGGCCACAGCTCCTTCAGTTGCCATGGGATCTCCTCTTTCAGCATCTCCAACTCAGAGGCCAGGTGTGTGTTTAGTTCCATGATGGAGCACCAGCTTCCTCTGCAGGACATTTCCATCTTGGAAGTTGGGGCCTTAGAGGCTCTGAGAGATTGCAATGGTTCCAGTTTGTTCCCATAGGTTCCAGCTGGTCCATATTAGCTCTATTTTGATCTCTGTCCCTGCTACTTCACATTCATCTTTCCTATATGTCCTGCTGCCTTCAGGCCCAGCACCAGACACAGAATGGTTGCCGTATGTGAATTGTTTAAGAAGCACCTACAGTTATATGAGGTCAAATTCCCATAATAAATCCTTTGCTTTATATCACTCCTAAAGCTCCTATTCTCTGAACACTGGCTGATATAAGGCTCAAAGAAGTAAAATTACTTGCCTAAGTCTACAAAATTGGAAGACAGAGTTATTTATCAAAATAGGTCTGTCTGGAGACCAGCAGATGGTGTAATGGTTACGTTGCTAGACTCCCACTTAGTCGACTGCGGTTCGAGCCCCAGACCCTGTGGCTTAAACTCACACCGGGTGCGTGTGCATGCGTGCCCAAGATCTCAAGAGGAGAATAGAAGAGAAGGGATTGCGGCATGGCCTTTCCCCATGGGGGGTGATTTTTGCTTTCTGTCTCTCTGGCAAGCTTTATAACAAAAATATCTCTAAAAAAAAAAATAAGTCTGTCTGACTCTGAAGTCCACGCTTAATTGCCTCAGTAAGAAATCTGTTACCTAAGCTCTGAGGAATACAAGTATAAGTTTTCCCAGTACACAATTATACTTGGCACTCCTAAGCCTGCAATTCTGCTGTATTTTCTGCCATTTATCACCATTTAACATACTATATGTTGAACTGCAACATTTTGTTCATACCCTGCCTACCTCCACTAAAATATAAGCTCCATGAGGGCAGAAACATATGACTGTTTGCTTCACTAATATATCCCCAGTGATTAGAAAAATAGTTCGCACATAGCAGGCACTCAACATTTGTTTGAATGAATAGAACTATGTCATATTATTCCACAAGGATGTAACTTTAGGGCAATAAGAATCCAAATATGGGGCTAGCAGGTGGTATGGTGTTTGGGGCATCAGACTCCCACATAGTCGACCACAGTTCAAGTTCTGAACCCGGCAACTTGCTTTCTCACTTTCTTTCTCTTTCTCGTGGGTACATGAGCCCTGTCACAAACTATAAAATTATAGTGATGTGATGATAAATGAAACTGGATGAATGATTTCTTAAAAAAAATATTTAGTCCAGGAAAAATTACAGTTAAGTATTCTGGGTTTCAGTATGTCTTAAAACAAAAGCTAGGCCCCACTGTGGTGGCTCAGAGTGCTAAGACCCTGTGCTTCACAGTTTGGAACTACATGAGAAGCCTGTATTTAATTCCTGATCCAACCCAAAGGCAGGTTAAAGTGGTGGGTACCTGTAATCACAGCAACCCAGGGAGGCTGAGGCAGAGAATTGTAATAGCAAGATCTGTCTTAAAGACAACAACAGAAAAAGCTAATGCTAAGGATGAAATGTCTTCAAAGTCAAAAACTCAGATCAGTGTAATGAAAAACCACCACCACCCAAAAAAATCAATCAAATGTATGGTCCATGGTAACCGGCTATCTCTGACATTAACTTATTTATATTTTTAACTATTCCTATTTGCAAGTCAGTCATTATTGACTTTTGGTCTTTTACCTCCTCGGCAAACACCACCCAGAAGACATAGGAAGCAGGTCAGACACATGAAATCATAGACGGTCCTAGCCAAAAGTACTTTAAAGTTAACCTTTCGTTTTACAGGTGAGGAAACTGTAGAGAGAAGTAATCAGCCTACGATCACACTGCTAGATCTGAGTCTCCTGTTATATAGAAATAAGTCCATTCTCCTGTGACCTTGAGCAAATGGTTTAACCTCTCTAAGCAGTAAAAGGAGAATAGTATCTACTCAAAGTTAATATGAGAATGCAATGATACAATATATGAAAAACACTTAGCACAGTGCCTGACACAGTAAACATCAGTGAATGTTAGTTACCTCTTCCTGTCAGACACACACATGCACACACACCATAACCCATCAGTACACATCTGTCCCCTTTTCTCCTTTGTTCATATACACATATAACTCGTAGTATTTAAATCAGCTTTCCCGTTTATTTTAAATATCTTTGTGATAAAAAAAATGTTTGAAACTGCTTTAAGAATCTATGAAACACCAATAAAAATGCAAACTTCAATAACAGGGGCCTTTATTCGCTGAATAAACAGATTCATTGCTGGATTTCTTTAGCTAGCATATTCCACTGGCACATTTAAAATGGGAATTGTTTACCAGAAGTGCATTTACTGACTACCATTTTAGGATGAGGAGCAATGGCAGAGTTCCAGGCACACCTGCATTCATTTCAAGCCATCTGGAAAGTTCCTTACATCCTCTTTTCCCTAAGTGTAAGTTTGATGGTCCCCATGCTGTTGTCTGCCCTCCAAAAGTTGATGGAAAAAAAAAAGCAAGTCACTTTTTGGGGAGGAGATGTAATCTTCAGGGGGAGTAGAAACGCTACCAACCTTGGCATTTTGCTAGAAGTTTCTCGAAGGCACAAAGAAATTGAGAAATTGTGGAATGGCTGGCAGTGAACTTGGGAAGAATGGTGCACTGCCAGCTGCTTCCTCAAATCTCATTCTGAAGATGACAACATCTTCACCATCTCTTAAGGCTAACTCTGTGAGTTTAACTTAAAGATGTTACTAGAAAGCTGAAAACATTGGATCGTCAGAAAGTCATGATATATTTTTCTATGCAAAAATGTGTCATGATTTTTCCAACAGCCAAATTCTTTCTCTAGTCTATAAAAAAGTCTGTCCAGAAAGCCGTGGTATGAGCAAGTACCTGACTTATACTATAAGGGAAAAACTGAAATCGTGTTCCCAGCTATTTCTAGTAGTCTATCACTAACAGCCCAATTTAAAAAGCTGTCCTTCTCCACTTCTATCAAACACAAGTGCATCTCATCTTGTGTACATAAGTAGGGCCTTATGACTGACAAGAGGAACTAAAATTCTGAGCAGGCACTGTTGTACTCCAGTGATAGCAAAAGGAAAAAGAAAGTAAGGCTCAAAGTCGATTTCTGGCCCATTCTCAGGCCTCGCAATAACTAAAGCCACTAGTAGATCTTCCTAGACAACTCCAACAGAGACCACTGCTGCCATTTCCTACAACCCTCCCATATAGACTTGAGATTTGCTGTGACAATTTTGCGAGAGGACCAAAGGCAGGTAATAAAGCCATCCAACCACATTCTACCCATGTGCTAGCCTTCAACCATTAAGAACATTTGGACCAGGGCCAGCAGGTACCACTGTGGTTAAGGTGCTGAAATCCCACGTGATCGACTGTGGTTTGAGTCCTGAACCTGAAGGCTTGCTCACTTTCCCTCTCTCTCTCTCTTTCTTGTCTCTCTTTGGTCAAATTAAAAGAAAAAAATAATAATAAATAAAATTCTTAAAAAAAAAATTCGGACTTCAGAAATATCTTTTAAAGGCATCCTTCACATGACAATATATATATATATATATATATATATATATATATATCATAACATAGATGCTTTTGGTCAGAAAGTAAGGCTTAAGGAATGTAGAGCCTGGGCCCACTCCATGGCAAAGCATCAGTGTGCTGTTCAGGACAAGCCAGATCCCACATGGCAACCACAATTCAAGTGTCTGACTCAGTCAGCCTGAAATTCACTAGGTACACACATGAGTGGCTAAGATCCGGTGAACTGAAGGCCTGGAGGAAAGGGATCATAGCATGATTATTTCGTGTGGAGGGTGTTCATCTCTCTTTCCCCCAGAGTCTGTGTGTGTCTCTCTCACATGTACATGCACACACTCTATTATGAATAAACAGGGAAATCCTTTTTGTAAAAAAAAGAAGATATGGGGAACCAGCAGTTAGCATAATGGCTATGTCACTGTACTCCCACGTAGTCGACCACGGTTCGCCTCCCGGACCCGGTGGCTTAAAACTCACGCCAGGTGCGTGTGCGTGCGTGCCCAAGATCCCAAGAGGAGAATGGAGGAGAGGGGATTGCGGCGTGACCATCCCCCCTGGGGGGTGATTTCTCGCTTTCTGTCTCTATGTCTCTCTCTGTCTGTCTGGCGAGCGCATGCGCCCTATAGCAAAAATCTCTCCAAAAAAAAAGAAGAAGATATGGCATCTCACAGCATTGGTTTTGAATCCAAACTTTATCAGACCAACCAGGGATATGTTTGTTAAGGCAGTTGTATCCCACATGGCCTACTGCACAATTCCATTCCCAGACTCAGCGGCTTGAAAAACACACCAGGCACCTGTGTGTGTGTGCCCAAAATCCCAACAGGGAGAAATGGAGTAGAGGGGATTGTGGCATGACCATTCCCCATAGGGAGTGCTTTCTCATTTCCTCTACTTTTCTCTTCCCATCTAACTTCCCCCCTCACCCTCATGAGCACACTTGTTCCCTGGCAAAAATTTAATAAAAGAAAGAATTCAGTTCAAGGTCTACCACTTACTAGCTGGGTACTCCTAAACAAAATCAATTAATCTCCCTGAATTTCCTCATCTATAGCATGGAGATAATTATAATACTTTTTCATGGGATGTAAATGACATAATATTAGGTTGTCAGAAAAGTCATGACATTTTTTTTCTATGTAAAAATGTATCATGACATTTCCAACAACTCGGTATATGTGCTGTGATGTTAATCATTTATTTGATAATATTTCATTTTTTTAGAGGTTTTTGCTATAGGGCGCGTGCGCTCGCCAGACAGACAGAGAGAGACAGAGAGACAGAAAGTGAGAAATCACCCCCCAGGGGGGATGGCCACACCACACTCCCTTCTCCTCCATTCTCCTCTCGGGATCTTGGGCACGCATGCACATGCGCCCGGCGTGAGTTTAAGCCACCAGGTCCGGGACGCAAACCGTGGTCGACTACGTGGGAGTCCAGCAACATAGCCATTACGCTAACTGCTGGTCCCGATATTTCATTATTGACAGTATGAATACTATATATGTGTCAGTGTATTTCATATTTACTTTTAGGGTCAGTCAGATGCTCTTATCAGGATGCACGGATGGAGACAGGGAGCCAATATTTTATCAGAAAGAGCCACACTGCAGAAGTGATGACCACAAGTGCGTCTTTTACCTATATCTCAGACACAGAACCACCGATTCTTTGCTAATTAACACAATAAATGTCAAGAATTGGTTTTAATCAACTGGCCTGTTAACTTACATGATAAATATTAAAAATGGGTTCTCCCTGGTTTAAAAAAAAAAAAAAAAAGACTAGCCTAGGGGCCAGCAGGTGGCGTGGTGGTTAAGACGCTAGACTCCCACATGACCTGGCAGCTTGCTTTCTCACTTTCCCTCTCTCTCTCCCTCTGGTGAGCACACATGCCTTATAGCTAATTTAAAAATAATAATAGCAACCAGCAGATAGTGTAATGGTTACGTCGCTGGATTCCCATATAGTCTATCATGGTTTTAGTCTTGGACCTGAAGGCTTAAACTCATGCTGGGCTCATGTGCCT
>JAKSZU010000009.1:29107561-29344369 GCA_026018925.1 Tupaia tana
CCTCTCCTTTCCTCTCCTCCCCATCAGAGGGGATTTGCTCAGACTTCTTTCATGAAATCAAACAGAACTAGGAAGGTAAATCTCCTGGGTGGAAAAAAAAGGCAACAAAAAACCACCACCTCTGTACAATACATTTGAACACCAAATAGAAATGGTTGAGAGATCTCTACTGTTCTAGTTATCTGTGACACCCCTTCCCTCCCTGCCCTGTCCTCTGCCTCCTCTCCTTTCTACAGAGGTGGCTAGGGTTGAAAAAACATTTGTCTCTCAACTGATCAACTGGGACTGAGGGGAAGGCAAATGAATTATTTCAGGTCCTCAGCAAGTGTGAGCATGTGTTTTTCAGTGCAGGGAGGGCACCCCCCCCCCTTTTTAATTAATGAACAATCTGGCCTATTGCTGCTCCCGTAAGTATGCAAAATAGCTTCCTCGTTTGAAATCCTGGTTGTTGAATGTACTCTGTGGGGCACAATCACATTGCCACCTCCTGTTTTGCATAAGAAACCGCTGTTTCCAAGATAAGAATCTTTTCATTTAGCTGTCATGAGCTCATCCTTTTTCCTGTGCATTGTGGCTCCTGCTCCTTTGAGTCAATACCCAAACAATGACTGCCTGCACTAGGGCACCCTCCTGCCCCCAGCCTGGCCCAGAAGACAGAAGGCTGCGGCCTCCGGAAGCCTGCCTAGGCAGAAAACCCAAGTTCTTTTCAGGCCCCTGATGTCAAGAGGGCAAGAAATAAGATTTGAGATCTCTGAAAAATCTTCCACTGGCTTTAAAGCAGACCCTGAGAAAAAAAATGCTGAATGGCATGATGTGTGTGGTAGGGGGCAGACAGGCAGTGCCCTGAGATCATGAACTTAAACAACCTGGGAAATCGGAGGGCAGGGGGCGAGGATCCACAAATGTGCAAAGCTGCTGGGCCACTCCTCCTCTGTCCCTGATCATCACACTGCATCTTGTCCCTGCCCTTTGGTTTGGAACAACCACGCCCACAGCCAAAACGTCACACTGGCACTGCACTCCAATTAGAAACTAGAAGGTACCTCAGAGTTTGTGGAATCCAAACCCTTTCTCTTTCTGTATGTGGGTAAATTGAGGCCCAGGAGGGGTAGCAGCTTGCCCAAGAACACTCAGATAGTTAGTTGAAGAGGTGGGTGCTAAAACTTCAGTCTCATGCTGTTTGTTCTACCACACACGGCTGCCCCCGGAGAGAATCAATAACATTTGTGTACAAAGCACTGAGAAAAAAGACAAGATAGGAGATTAAACAAGATCATGGTAAACTACAAAGCCTATACAAACAGTAGGGGTTTTATTGTTAGCCACCTCATTTGTAGGAGATATTTTCAAAAGATCCAGGAGAATAGCAGAATTTAACCTTTAGCAGTGTGAAAGAATTCTGCAGAAGACAGTGGGTTTCTAGACAAAATGTAGGTAGTCACTTTGTCTTGAGGGACAGGGCTTCATGTTGGCATCCACTCAGCATCTGCTCATTATTACCACTTTGGGGAGAGGAAATACTGCAACGATGAGGCTTTCATCAAACTGTAGATAATGAATGAATGTGTTTCCACCAGGAGGCCAGGTACAGTGAGGTTCACAAGAAACGGGGAAAACTAATGTCTGCTTTTAGAGAGGTTACAAACTGGTCAATAGGCTGTGTGGTCTGCAATTTGATCATAAGCCCCTTCAGGGCTAAACCCACACATCCCTGGTAACTTTCGGCATGGTTGAGAGCACACAGTAGGTACTTGGTCTATCTTTACCAATTGGCTGCTTAACTAGGGTAGTAAAGACCTCCCACAATGACTCTCAAGTGTTCCCAGCACGCCTTTTTCTCCGTGTTTTGCATAAAGGAACCTTTACTACATTCCAGAAGAACAGTTCCCCTGTGGCCCTGAGAAAGCTCCTAGATGAAAATTAGCAGTAGAGCAAGAAGCAGAAGACCTGACTAGATCAAAGTTTCATAAACTGAGGTTCTGAAATCTAAATCTTTTCAAATAAGGGGGGGGGGGGGCACGTGAGGAGAAGGATATATAATAAAAAGGTGCCCCGGTAGTGAAAAGACAAGAACCACTGGACTGAATGAACATTTCTAGTTAAAATACATCACAAGTCAATGAAATCCAATTTCTGTTCTGCTTTAAAATGGACCAGTTGTCTGTTACTTAATACAATTTCACTTCCAGTTAAATCTGGCCAATTGAACGCATGCATTTATCTATACCGCCCCCCAAAAAACAGGAAGGGAATTAAAAGGCCAAACACCTGAGCACAAAGAAAACAAAGGAAGAAGCTACAACAGGGAAAACAGTAAACACACACACACACACACACACGCACACAAGATATGGAAACTGGAAAATATATAAATGAGTAGTAACTGATTCTGCAAATTAGCTATTTGGACTGCAAACCCCCAAGGCTCAGAAAATGAAGGTACCAGGTATCTCTGAGAGTTTGGGTATAGACTTGAAGACAGGATGATTGATTGAACATTTTTATAAGGAGCAGTTAGTCCCTCCAGCTCCATCCTCTAGTCCAGCAGGAGATGGGACACTTAAAACAAGCACAGCTGAGGGCCCACTGAGATGCCATGGTGAACACAGGGATTAAGTTCAGTTAAAGTCTGCATTCTGAACATTGAGTCCTCCATTCCTCCTCCTTGGCTCAGGTCCTAAAATACTGATAGTCAGGTTTACTTACACATGCCAAAGCAGGAGACTGGGAGATTCCACTTTGGGAAATTGATTGAACCCAGAGAAATAAACCAGAGAGGATACTGGAGATGCAGGTAGGGTGTCAAATTATGTAGGACTTGTAGACCATATTAGGGTTGGGGGCTTTTAGCCAGAAAGTCATCCTAATGTTTAAAGCAGGGGAACACTCTGATCCAGTTTGCATCTTTAAAAGATGGTTAGAAAGAAACTACTGTGGATGTTCAAAGGTGGAGGACTCTTTGCCATGTTTTGCCCCATTTCAAATATGTTAAAATACAATAACTACCCTTCCTACCTTCCCATCCAAACTTGGAGGAGTCAGCGACAGGGAAGAAGGCTGCCATGTAGAAGCCCATTAATGGTATGCTTCTAGGTGCCTGAGGATGTAGGGTGCTAGAGGGAGACGGGGTGCTGCATGGAAGGATGTCAGTGGCATGCCCACTGGCATGCACAGACATGTGATGGTCAGCAGGGAAGGAGGGGCGCTGCACAGAGAGATACACTGGAAGTGTGACTACTGGTACCCAAAGACACGGGGTACTGAAGTGATGTAGCATGTCACATGGTAGCACATTGGCAATGTGTTGTTGATATCTGAAAATGTAGAGTGCTGGTGATGGGGTGCAGAAGTGGTAGGTGGAGGAGAAGGCTGGTGTGGTTGGGAGACTGGTTAAATTAATTGTGCTAGTAAGTGAGGATTACACTGAAGATAATAACAGGCTTCTCACTATTGGAAAACCTACACACACACACACACACACACAATGATGGAAGACTGGACTGAATACTGAAAATCTGCTTTGAAATTGGAGGTTTGGGCCAGCTTTGTGGCCTAGTGGATAAGGCAGCTGGTTCCTAACTATACAGTTTAAGTGCCAGGCCTGGTGGCCTGAGAAATATGTAGATGCATGTGTGTGTGTGTATCCAAAATCCTAAAAGGGACGAGAGATGGAGAAGGGATTGTGGTATGACCATTCTCGAAGGGAGGTGCTTCACCTCTTCCTATATATCTCTGTCTCTCTGTCTCTCTGACAAGTGTATGTACCCTCTAAAAAAAAGAAAAGAAAGAAACTGGAGATTTGGGTAGGAACTCGTGGTTTTAAAATGTATATAACACAATAAATGTAGAAATAGTTACAGATGTATGTATGCATGTGATATCTGCCTGCTAAAAGGGCCTAGAAGCAATGATAGTCTATTAGCAATGAGTGCACCAAATGTCCAGATTATGGTTTCTATATATCACCGTCCACTAAAAGAAGTGCTCAAAGACTATGAGAGCATGTCAAAAGGATAGAGACACTACCTTGTAAAAGGTTCCCAATGGTCAAATCTGGGACAACTGAGATCAGAAGATGGTGTAATGGTTACATTGCTGGACTCCCATGTAGTTGACCGTGGTTCAAGTCCCAGACCTGGCAGCTTAAAACTCAGGCCGAGTGTATGTGCAGGCATGTCCAAAATCTTAAAAGGAGAAAGGAGAAGGGATTGCAGCATGGCCATCTCTCCAGAGGGTGGTTTCTCACTTTCTGTCTGTCTCTCCAGTCAGTGCATATGCCCTATAGCAAAAATCTTTCTACAAAAATCTAGGACAATTTAAGACTCAAAATAAATAGTAACAGTAATAAATTACAACCAATTATATAAAATAGAAATTCATGAGTGTATATTGACATAAACAAAGACAAGAATGATAAATGGAGGATACAACAGGCTGTATTTTTACAAATCTGTTCACTACAATGTATTCTATCTTACAGGCTGTTCTGACAATGTGATATTAACAATTTTCCATTGTGTGGTAAGAGTTATGTCCCTTTCCCTTAAACCGACATGGATATTTGTGACTGCCTTAACCGGGAGAGTACAATAGAAATGAAAGTTATGTGACTTCTGAGATGATATCAGAAAAAGGTTGCGCAATTCCACCTTGCTGTCTTGGGATACCTGCGGTTGAATCTCAGCCATAATGAAGGATAAAATCAAACACCCACATGGGAAGGCCTCATGTAAGGGTTCTGGTTAACAACCACAGCAGAGGTCCTAGACAGAAACCAGTACCAACTAGTCAGCCACACGGCCACATGAGTGAGCCCCTGGAAGTGGATCCTTCAGCCTCATGTGACTGCCCCAGCTGATATATCAGCTTACACAGACTGCAGATTCATGAGCTAGATAAATGATCGCTATGTTTTAAGTCACTAAATTTGGGACTAGTTTTATATACTGCAATAGCTGGAACAGAGAAGTCCTTTATTTCCTTTGTATAATACTAACAAATTAATGTAGAAAGATTGATGGAAATAGAGAATCACCATTTGGCCACCATGATAGGAGAGGTTGATTCAGTAAGCCAAAGAGGATTGATAAGGATTGATGATGTAGACATAATCTGGGAATATCTTCCCACAAAATATTAATCAATTATAAAGAGGAAAAAATTAAGTCTTTATGGAGGAGAAATCTGCAGACACGCCCACATACCAGGTGAGCAAGGTTAACATTACCAGTGACAAGACAAGTGAGCATCGTGTGCTCTTTGATGCAATGCACTAAGAAGAGCACAGCATCTTTTCTGCCAAAGAAAACATGGCCTGAGTCTAGTTATGAGAAAATGTGTGGCTCGTCATGTAAAATATAAAAACAGTAGTATCTAAAGTGGTTGAGGAGATGAAAGACAACAGAAGACTAACCGCCAGCCAGCACCATGGCGGTTAAGGTGGCTGGATCCCACGTGGCCAGCTACACAGTTCAAGTGCTGGACTCAGCAGCTTGAAAAGCACACCAGGCACATGTGCATGTCTATGCCAAAAATCCTGAGAGGAAAAGGTAGGAAAAGGGATTGAGGCATGGTCATCCCTCTGGGGAGTACTTTCTCTCTCTCTCTCTCTCTCTCTCTCTCTCTCTCTCTTTCTCTCTCCCTAAGCCCTATTGCAAATTTTAAAAAGAAAGAAGAGAAAGAAAGAAGGAAGGAAGATTACCAAAGTATCTCAGATTTGAGGAGCCAAAGAGATATGACAGCTAAATGCTGGACAAACATTACTGACAACTAATTGCTGACAATGAAATGTTCCTTCATGAATCCCTGGATCAGAAAAGAGAGAGAGAGAGAGATGTTGAACCAGTCGGGAAAGTTTTAATGGCTCTACAAATTGAATGGTAGTGTTGTATCAATGTGGATTTTCTGACTTTGAGCGTTGTGTGGTAACAGGCTAGGAGAGTGGACTTGTTTGGGGGAAAATATACCCTAGAATATTTAGGGATGATGGGGTGTCATGTCTTTGTCTTACTCTCAAGTGATTCAGGAAAAGACCAGTCTATGCATACAGCAGAAAGGAGGGAGGAAAAGCAGTGAAATATAAGCAGGAATCTTAGGTGGAAGAAATATGGAAATTCTTTGCACTCTATTTGTAACTTTTCTGTAGGTTTGAAAATATTTCAAATCACATTATTTTTTAAACCCAATTGCTTATTTTACCAAACCATTTCAGATTAAAGGTTCATTGCTTATTTTCAAGCATTCGATCAATTCTATTCTTTGGGGAAAAGGGGTAAAGATAAGGTACGCTTAACCTCAAACCACAGATATGCAAATCACGTTGCAAACCAGGCCCCAATTCATACTAATTCATCAACATTTCCATGCCCAGTGCTACATCAGCGCTCTCAACTCGAACCAAGACACCTGGGTTTGCTGATTTCACTTCTACCATTGCAGGTGCTCACTGCACAAAACGGCCCCACCCCTGATGTGATGTAACGAAGAGGTATTCCTCTGTGGTAATAGTCTTTATCTGTCATCTGTTCATTTGGCAAAACTATAACATCTGTCTCCAATGCACTTCCTTTTGTTTTCTGCATTGCTCTTCCTTCTGTTATCTCATTCCCTGCTGATGCTCTGATGGCTTAGGTGGTTGTTTCGGGGCTTGCTCTCCTAGTTAACACCCTATGTGGACATCCTTCCCTGTCTTCCCTCCAAATTGTCCTGGTCCACAACATTTAAGTTTGATAACAGGGATATCCAAATAGTAAATAACTATATGAAAGAAACATAATGATTTTCATAATTAAAGAATATAAATTACGGGACCAGATGGTGGCATGGTGGTAACACACTGGACTCAAATCGGAAGGTGCCCAGTTCATGTCTCAGGATCTCCCTGGACACACCAAGTGTGTGCGCAAGTGTGCCTGTGATCCAGGCTGTCTAAGGCTGGTGGTGGATCATAGCATGAAGACTCTGTTGGGGGTGTCTGTCTCTCTATGTCTCTCTCCCTCTCATGAATAAACTTTAAACAAAGAATACAAATTGAACTATAATGTAGTAGTCATTCATTTTTCCTAAAAGATCTCAATTGGCTTTATTTGTAATTTGAGAATCAAGTCACACTTCATTTCATGAAACAGAATAGGTGTTCTGATGAACTGAGCAGAAGAGGTTGGTTTTATAGAGAAGGACTGAAGAAAGCCAAAACGAAGAGCAAAAAGTGGATTGGCCCACTCAACCACATGGCATGTGCTGCTAGGACATTGTGTTCCATAGGCTGACACTACACGGGAGGTCTGGTTATGATTCCTGGACCGACTGAAAGACTGAGTATGATGGCATGTGCCCCACTGACACTGGAAGCTGAAGCAGGAGGATCAAGACTCTCCAAAACCTAGTTCAGTGCTCCCCCCCACCACCCAGCTTCCTTGGATTTATCCCACTGAACTCTGAACACTGTGGAGTTGGTTGGTAGCCTTGAGATTTTTGCACTTGCTGACTGGTCATTGGATCACATTTTTGCACCACTTTCTACTTCCCAGAGACGACTATAATATTCCACGAGGGCAGAAACTATCTCATATGTTCTTCTCCATCTTTGCACAGTATCATATTTAGAATTCTGGTGTATGAAAGTCCTAGGATGTCCTCTTCTGCTGTAGTCATTAGTTTTAAATTAGTGCCAGTCCATGGCAGCATGATGGTAACATACATTGAAAATCATGAAAACATTCCCACCTTGTGTCATGCATTTTGATACAATAATCTGATCTTCAGAACTTCTGCCAGAAACACTATTCACAAGATTAAAAGAATGTTATTTGTAATAGTGAGAAGATGCAAATAATATAAACATGATATCCATGCATCCTTTCAACAAATACTTAATGAAAAATCTACTAAAAACCAGGTATATGATAGAATAGAGCAATGTTTATGTATTATGATAAATTGACACAATGATATTTGCATAATAGCTAAAATACTGAATAAAAACACTCATAGTTAAGTGTTTATGAAATGATGTCAAATAGATCACAAAAGTTCACAGGTACTATGTAGAACTATATACAGACTATAAAGTACAATAAACAAATAATAAATAAAAGTTGGTATAGACTGTAAAATATAATGCAATTACAATTTTGTAAGCATTCTGTAAAACTATTACAGTCTGAAAATTAAAAATAATAAGCTTTGTTAGGTTCTTAAGTATCTCATCAAAAAACTCACAGAAACTCTAGTATTATTGTCCCCATGGTACAGATAAGGAAACTGAGGCTCACAGGGATTATAACACTAAAATGTTAGTTCCACAAGCTAATGTTTTTCTCAGTCTTGTTTATTGCTATATCCCCAGTGTCTAGATCAGCACCTCGCATATAGTAGGAACTCCATAAATATTTCTTGACTTCCTGAAGTTGCTAAGCCATAATTTGGACCCAGTATCCCTTTATGAGCTAATATCATCAATTGAATTAGCTAGACCCACTGGGTTCTCTGGGGAATGGGCTCAGAGATGGGTTTAGGTAGCTCTGAGTTCTTTCTTGGATCACAAGGGCCTCACATCCTCACCTTTCCTTTGCTTTCTCTTTTACTGCCTGCCCTCTGGTGGAAGTACTAATGAGTAGCAGGAGTCGGGGAAGAAAGGGCCAGGGTCATCACTGACTGCACAGATGACTTATATCTTATATGTATGTAATTAATACCCACTTTTGTCTGTTTCTCCACGGTGTGGAAACAGCTAGACAGATTTTCAGTAAATTTGAGAGTTATGCTTGAGATAGTCTGACTCAAAATACATTGTATTGACAAAATTTACTTTGGGGACTGTGTAGGGCACTCTGGGGTTTTTTTGGTTGTTTTTTTTGCTTTTTTTTTCTTCTTTCATTGTAAGTTTTGTGACTAATCATTTTATGGATGTGTATGGGTTGAGTTCAGAAATTTACACTTTTAAATTTATCTAAATTTTGTAATATATTTTATTTTAATTCCTCTTATGCATTCAATTATTATATATCACTTAGCTTGTAAAGTGAAATTACCAACATGAATATATTCCTCACCAGTCCAGTTGGGGATACTATACATGTTATCATCAACAGATAATAATCCAGTTCTGTGTCCCATAAATGTCTTGCCTCTCTATTTTTCTCCTTAATGTCTTTCCTCAGTCTCTTCTCCTTCTCCCACCCTCCTCCCACACTGTATCCAGTATCTATAACCATTTTCCATCAAAAGAAGTATTTTTTTTCATTTATCATTATTATTTTTTCAATTAGACCAGAGAGAGAGAGAACGAGAGAGAGAGAGAGAAAGCAAGCTTCTAAGTTCAGGACCGAACCATGGTCAGCCATGTGAGCATTCAGTGCCTTCACCATGCCATCTGCCAGCCCCAAATTTTGCTAAATTTAAGAGGATATTCGATGGATTAATTCTTTTTTTTTTTTTTTTTTTTTTTTTGAGAGGTTTTTGCTATGGGGCACATGCGCTTGCCAGAAAGACAGAGAGACAAAAAGCGAGAAATCACCCCCCAGGGGGGTGGCCATGCCACAATCCCTTTTCCTCTATTCTCCTCATGGGATCTTGGGCATGCACATACACGCACCTGACATGAGTTTAAGCCACCGGGTCCAGGACTTGAACCGCGGTCGACTACATGGGAGTCCAGTGACATAGCCATTATGCCAACTGATGGTCCCTCAATGGATTAATTCTTAAGAATGATAGATTTTAATTTTTTCTCCACAAGCTGAAAAAATAAATGCCACAAAATTCATCTCTAAATTGACTGAATCCTAGTTTCCAATCCCCAAGAATATTTTTAAATGAGAATCTCAATTTGAAAGGGACACCCATGCAAGCATCAATGGGAAGGACAAGATCTTTCAAGGGCAAACAAAAGTGCAGTAAGAAGAACACTTGGTGGAAGACAGGAGAATCACGTGCTTTCACAGGCAACTGAAACCAAAGTCCGGTTCAAAGAGACATTTGGCTGCTGATCAGGAGATACATGAGATAGGAATTCAGATGCTTGTTAGAGAAAATAGTGCCTTTAAATTTGAGCTCCAATTCAATGCCAAAGAATCCACGCCAGTTCTATGTCTGGAATCCTAAAAGAGAGCCTAAATGTTCCGATGAAAAGGTCACATTGGAAGCAATTACTAAGCCCCCAAAGCGCTGAAATCTTTATTAATGGAGCAGCATCCACAATTACAGTATCTTCAAATTAACAACTGAGCTTACATTGCATATTTCAAATGAGGACAAGAAAGGAATCAGTGTTTACCTCCCCCAAAGCACTGTTTCTCTCAAAACTACAACTTCATCTTTTAAATGCCTGAAATACCAAATATATATCCCCCTTCCATGGCTATGAATAAATCCCAAGTGCAGATGCCTCAGATAATTGGCATCGGTTTTGTAGAGCTGCTTCTCACATAGGCAACACTATGTAACATGGTCCTGTGTGGTGAGCAACAGGGAAATAACCAAACATGCTCCGTAATATAACAATAAATATGACCTCTAAAGAAACTTGTTACAAATGTGGAAACCATTATAGCTCTGAAGTAACGATTTCAACTAGAGAAAATTATTTTAATTTCAACATTAATGTTTTCATTATTTCTATTAAGCTTTATTTAATGGAAGTTAATTATTCTCATGTGAACACGGAGAGTTTTCTGAAGACTCTCTCTTTCCTGACACTTATAATAAAGACATACAGAGATAATGCCCAGTTTTCTTTTTTATTGGTCAAAAAGATCAGCCTATTAAGCACTTGGAAAGCCTTCCTGAATGACTAGCACAGCCATTGGCAAATACTCAATAAATATTTGCTGAATGACTTAATGAATCACCCTTCTAGGACTTGGGGTTTCTTAGTTGTGAGTAACAAAATCCAACTTTGGCAAGCTTAGGAAAAAAGTGTAATTTGTTACAAGGAGATAGGAGAGTAAACAGATTTAATTATAAAATGAGAAAGCCCAGCTCTTCAAAAACCAGAGCATAAGCCAGGCAGCTCCAGAAGGTGTCAAGCAAGAACTGCTTAACACCCGACACAGTCTTTATATTGCTCTATTCATGAGTCAAGTTCAAGAGGTAGCTTCTAATTGACCTTACTTGGGTCGACATCATTGCTGCTAAGCTAAAAGAGGGAAGGACATCTTGATTAATATTTCTGCCAGACTTATCCAGCGTGGTGAGAGAGAATTTCCCAAAATGAAATGCTGCTATTGCCAAAAGAAGGTAGAATCAATGCAAAATGGGAAGGAAACATATTTCTCCAAGTACTAATAAAGTACTCAGAAAGTAAATACTTAGTAAGGAAAATTACTAAGTAATATTTTAAAGTTTTGCTTTAAATATCTGGGCTCCTGGGAATCCCCACTGGAGACCAGTCATAGGTTCTAGAACAGGAAACTTGCTTTAAAGGGGATACTAAAGTGAGGAGGCCTCTGCCATTTACTGTTTATGTAATCCAAGGAACTTAGAAGAGGTATGGCTGGTTGGCATATAGTCGCTCATAGTATCCTCTAATGATATCTTGTATTTCTGCTATGTCTGTAGTAATATTACCCGTTTTGTCACATATTTGATTAATCTGGTTTCTTTCTTTCTTCTTCTTGATCAGTCTAGCCAATGGTGTGTCGATCTTGTTAATCTTTTCAAAGAATCAGCTTTTGCTTTCATTTATTTTCTGTATGGTTCGTTTATTTTCTATTGCATTTATTTCTGTTCGAACCTTTATTATTTCTTTTCGCCTGGCATTTTGGGGGTTTGTTTGTGTTTTTTCCAATTCTCTGAGGCATGATGATAAGTTATCTATTTGCCATCTTTCCATCCTTTTCTTATGTGCACTAATTGCTATGAATTTCCCTCTTATGACTGCTTTTGCTGTGCCCCATAGATTCTGGACACTTGTGTACTCATTATCATTTGTTTCCATAATTTTTTTTTATTTCAGCCTTAATTTCTTCAGTAGTGAAGAAGTCATTCAGAGTTGTTCAGTTGTTCAGTTGTTCAGTTGTTCAGTTTCCATGTGTTCGTGTATTTTCGGGGTTGTTTTTTGAAATTAATCTTTTTTTAAATAATTATTTATTTTATTTTATTTATTTTATTTATTGATTATTATTCTTCAGTTTGGCCAAAGAGAGACAGAGAGAGAGAGAGAGAGAGAGAGTAAGAAAGCAAGCCACCAGATCCAGGACTTGAACCATGGTCAACCATGTGGGAGTCCAGCACCTTAACCACCACACCACCAAGCCAGCCCCTTGAAATTAATCTTGAGTTTAATTCCATCATGGTCAGATAAGATGCTGGATACAGTTTCTATGCCTTTGAATTTGTAAAGGCTTGATTTGTGTCCTAACATATTATCTATCTTTGAAAAGGTTCCATGTCGGGGTGAGAAAAAAGTATATGATGTGGATGTAGGGTGGAAAGTTCTATAGATATCTGTCAAGCCCATTCAATTTATAGTATCATTTAAGTCCTGTATCTCTCTATTTATTTTCTGTCTAGAAGATCTGTCTATAGGAGATAATGAGGTGCTGAGATCTCCAACAATTATAGTATTTCTCCCTATCTCTCCTTTTAGCTCCAGCAGTCTTTGCTTCACATATTTAGGCGCACCTGAGCTGGGTGCGTAGATATTTATAAGGGTTATGTCTTCTTGTTGGATTACTCCATTTACTACTATATAATGCCCTTCTTTGTCTCTTCTTACAGTCTTTGTCTTGAAATCTAATTTGTCTGAGATCAATATCGCTACTCCAGCCCTTTTTTGATTTCCATTTGCATGGAATATCTTTTTCCAGCCCTTTACAAACAAGATAACTTGGAGGAGATGGACAAATTCCTGGATGTATATAATCTACCAAGATTTAATCAGGAGAACATAGAAAACCTGAATAGACCTATAACAAGCCAGGAGATTGAATCAGTAATAAATAACCTCCCAACAAAGAAAAGCCCAGGCCCAGATGGATTCACTTGTGAATTCTACAAAACTTTTAAGGAAGAGTTAACCCCTATCTTACTAAAATTATTTCTAAAGATTCAAAAGGAAGGAAACCTTCCAAATTCATTTTATGAAGCCTCCATCATCCTCATCCCCAAAACAGATAAGGACATGACAAAGAAAGGAAAACTACAGACCAATATCATTGATGAATACAGATGCAAAAATTCTCTACAAGATACTCGCAAATCGTATCCAACAACATATAACAAAGATCATTCATCACAACCAGGTAGGTTTTATACCAGGGATGCAAGGGTGGTTCAATATACGCAAGACCATAAATTTAATACACCACATTAACAGAAAGAAAGATAAAAACCATATGATCATCTCAACTGATGCGGAGAAAGCATTTGATAAAATACAACATCCTTTTATGATTAAGACTCTCAGTAATCTATGAAAAACCTACAGCTAACATTATACTGAATGGGGAAAAGCTGAAAGCTTTTCCTCTGAAAACAGGTACTAGGCAAGGCTGCCCACTTTCTCCACTGCTCTTTAATATAGTACTGGAAGTCTTAGCTATTGCAATCAGAGAAGAGAACAATATTAAAGGCATTTGAATAAGCAAAGAAGAGTTGAAAATATCTTTATTTGCAGATGACATGATGGTATACTTAGAAGACCCAAAGGTATCCATGAAAAAACTGCTTGAAGTAATAAGTGAATACAGTAAGGTGGCAGGATACAAAATCAATATCCAAAAATCTATAGCATTTCTGTTTATGTTGGGGTACAACTTCAACACTCAGACAGTTTACAACTCGGCCTGAGTCTTTACTGCCAGTTTGAACAGAGCCTAGAGGTGAGTCAGAGGTGAGACTTAGGGCATTTTCAAGTCTTTCCTGAGTGTGTGCACAACTCTGGGCATACACATGGCCTTCTATTATAAATTCCTGAAAATATGTAGGAGCTTTTCAAAGCCCTTATTCCCCAAAGTATCTTGCCATCCTCACTTCCCAAGATGTGGGATGATTTTTTGCCCCCACTACTGTTCCTTACCCCATGTGGGAGCAGCTAAAAATTTGCCTTTAAGTATTTTTGGCAAACACACCCCTGCTCCAGAGTAGCCATCTCAGCCCTAGGCAAGTTCCAACTTAGGTAAAAATAAAGGCTCGTCCTTTGGGCCAGTCCTCAAGAGAGTCACCAGTCAGGTCAAAGTAGTGAATTCAAATTATTTGAAAATAAGATCAATTCTATTCCTTCCAGTACTGGGTACTTGTACTAGGAATGAAGGCTATTTTTCTTCGAAGCCACTGGAAAGCATGGGGATTAGGGATGGTACCAGGGTAAGTTCTAATACCACAAATTTATATATTTTCTTGATTAAGCATTCCTCTGGTTGCTTTTAATTAGCTTCCAGAATTCTGAAAAAGTTGATTCTGACAGTTTTTGTTAGATTACTCATTGCTTTTTATGGAGAGATGATGGTTTGGAGTTACTATTTTGCCATTTCACTGATGTACCAGGCAATTACTAAGATTAAAAAATAGTGTCATAAATCACTGTTCACTTTACTAGTTATTAGTGAAATGCTCATTAAAATAACATTATTATTGGTCCATTTAATTAACAGAATTGAAAAGACTGAGAATATTTAGTATCAATAATGTGTGAGGAAACAGAAACTCAAATTTTTCAATGTACATTCCTTTTGACTCAGTATTCACTTCAAGGAATTTAACTTATAGACATGCTCACACATGTGTAAAAAGATATGTTTACTGGGGTGCTCTTTGCAAGGTTAAATGGAGAAAATCTGAAGACAGACAGGGATTTTAATAGGGGAGTAGTTAAATAAATAATAACATCACAAAACCCTGCAATGTATACCTTCTGGTAATAGAAATTCCAAACTTTGGTCAGTCAACACAGCACAGGCAATAGCACACAGGTCTGCAATGCTGGAGCCACGTGACCAACCGGGTTCAGATCCCAGGTAACCTAAAAATTTGCCAGTTGTGTATGTGTGTGCTCATAATCTTGTCTGGCTAGAAGACTGAGAGAGTGGATTGCAGAATCAGGAGACCTTATTATGAATGCCTGTCTCTCTCCCATTCATTCTCTTTCATTATCTCTCTCTCTTCTCTCACATGAAAATAAATTTTAAAAAACACTTAAGAAAAAAGAAATTTCAATTTTATATGGCTGGCTATTGGCTTCTTTTTCTACCTTAATCTTGAAGAGAAGGGCTATATATTCTTATAGTTTGGGGAAGTGAAGGAGTTTGGGACTTGGAGGGGTAAGCAAAATCAGATAGAAATGTCATAAGCTACCACATAGAGGGAAGTGGGAAGTTGGAGATGAAGCCCCTACCTCCGGTATTCTTCTGGTTCAATCTCCATAGACTCAAACCAGAAAGCAAGTAATAAGCTGTGTATTATGATCCCATCTGTGTGGAGGTGGGTGTGTGTATATGTGTGTGTGTATGCTGTAGTCTTGTACAGTCATGCATTGCTTAACAATAGAGATATATCCTGAAAAATGTGTTAGGCAATTTCCTCATGGTGTTAACATCCAGTGAAATTACACAAACCTAGGTGGAATAGCCTACTATATACCTACTGCTCCTGGGGTATAAACCCGAAGAGCATGTTACTATACTGAATATTGTAGGCAATGGTAACGCAATGGTAAGTATGTGTATACCTAAACATATCTAAACAAAGAAAAGGTACAGTAAAAATATGGTATAAAAGGTAAAATAATGTGGGTCAGCTTTGTGGCCTAGTGGGTAAGTAGCTGGAGCCCACGTGGCTAACCACACATTTCCAGTCCTGGACTTGACAGCCAGAGGAACATGCTGAATGCATGCACATGCATGCCCAAAATCCTGAAAGGAGGGAAAGATGGATGAGAAAGGATTGACGTGTAACCATTCCCCATGAGAAAGAGGTGCTTTCTTCCTCCCTCTCTGTCTCTCTCTCTTATAAGAGCACATGACATTTTTTTTCTAGTTTTGCTATACGGCATGTGTGTTCATCAGAGAGAGAAAGAGAAAGTGAGAAATCATCCCCCAGAGGGATAACCATGCCGCAACCCCTTCTCTATTCTTCTCCTAGGATTTTGGGCACATACACATACACTCAGCATAGTTTTTTTTTTTTTTTTACTATTTTTTGAGAGAGAGATATTTGCTATAGGGCTCACATGCTCATCAGAGAGACAGAGAGAGAAAGCAGGGATGCCACACTACAATCCCTTTTCCTTCATTCTCCTTTCGGGATCTTGGGCATGCATGCACATGCACCTAGCGTGAGTTTCATGTGACTGGGTCCAGGAATTGAACCACAGTCGACTATGTGACAGTCCAATGATGTAACTATTATGCCATCTGCTGGTCCCTCCAGCATGTTTTTACAAGCTGCTGGGTCTGGGACTTGAACTGTGCAGTCGGAAATGTGAGATCCAGCTGCCTTAACCACCACACCAAGCACCACACCAGCAACTGGCACCACATATGTCCTTTAGTAGAAAAAACTTGTTAAAAAATGGTAAACCTGTATAGGACAGTTACCATAAATGGAGCTTAGAAGACTTGAAGCTGCTCTGGGTGAATCAGAGAGTGAGCAGTGAGTGAATGCGATGGTCTAGGACATTTCTATACACTACTGTAGACTTTATGAAGACTGCACACTTAGGCTACACTAAGTTTATAAAAAAAATTTTCCTTCTTGGGACTAGCAGTTAGCATAATGGCTATGTCGCTGGACTCCCATGTAGTTGACCGCGGTTCATGTCCCGGACCCGGTGGCTTAAAACTCACGCCGGGTGCGTGTGTGCATGCCCAAGATCCCGAGAGGAGAATGGAGGAGAAGGGATTGCGGTGTGGCCATCCCCCTGGGGGGTGATTTCTCGCTTTCTGTCTCTCTGTCTCTGTCTGTCTGGCGAGCGCACGTGCCCTATAGCAAAATAACCTCTCCAAAAAAAAATTTCCTTCTTCAATTATAAATTAATATTAGAAAACTGTGACATTTTTACCTTATGAAGTTTTTAATTTTTTCAAACTTTTTGGCTCTTTTGTAAAAACATTTTGCTTTAAAAAACCACATTGTGTAGCTGTACAAAAACATCTTTTCTTGGGACCAGCAGTTAACATAATGGCTATGTTGCTGGACTCCCATGTAGTCGACAGTGGTTCGAGTCCTGGACCCGGTGGCTTAAACTCATGCCGGGCGCATGTGCGTGCGTGCCCAAGATCCCAAGAGGAGAATGGAGGGTGATTTCTCGCTTTCTATCTCTCTCTCTCTCTGTCTCAAAAAATAAATCTTTTCTTTATATCCTTATAAGTTTGTCTTCATTTTTAAATTTTTTTCATCTTTTACTTTTTGATTTTTTATTATTATTCATATATTAAATCACTATACAGAATTTTTTTATCTTATAGGATCACCATCATTTATGTAGCCTATGATTAAAACATTGTTATACATCACATGACTCTGTATGTAGTTACATATATAACCATTTTTTCGAAGAATTATGTATTTAATTTTATTTATTCATTAATTTATTTTAATTTGACCAGAGAGAGAGAGAAAGTGAGAAAGCAAACCACCAGAGACTGGTGGTCAGAGGCTCGAACCACAGTTGGCCATGTGAGAGTGTCCAACACCTTAACCACCATACCACCTGCTGTTCCCCATATATATATGCATTTTAAAAGACCTTGAAGGTGGGCCAGCCCAGTAGCCTCAGCTGGATCCCATATGGCCATCATAGTTCAAATCACAACTGCGGATACTTGAAAAAAACAAACAAAAAAAGCAACAACAACAAAAAAAAAATACGTATGTGTGTGTGTTTGCATTCCCAGAATCTTAACAGGAAGGAGGAATGAAGAAAAAGGAATTATGGTGTAACCACTCCCCACTAAGAAAATGCTTTCTCCCACCCTCTGGCAAGCATACACACTCTCTGGCAATATAAAATACAAGTATAGTGAATGAATAAATCTTTAAAAAATGAAAAAAAAAGTAAAAATTAAAAAAACTGTAAGGAAACAAACTAATAATCACAGCTGCCTCTAGGAAGCAACATGGGTATGGGGAAGGAACAAAGGATCCCCACATTTTACTATTTGAACCTCTGGAACAGAAGTAAAATCATCTAACTAAAAAATATTATCTAATTCAAAAACTTGTTTAAGAAAAAAAATTTTTAAACATTCAATAAAATTGGAATGTGGGAATCTGTAGTAGCCTCATCACCCTAGCAATAACAATAACAATGATAGAGAATAACAGAGCCCAGAGTGAATTTATGGATCACAATTTCAAGAGGTGAGACTTCTCCAAGTTGATATAGTGATCTTGTAACAGATTCAAATGTACATCCTATGTGTCCTTAATGCCATAGGAAAACTAGATTCCAAGATCAGAGGGAAAACTTGAAATGACAGTAGGAATCAATGAACTACCAAATCTGAAAAATCTACAAAAGATCAGCTGTGGCTCATCTGCCTTCCTATTCAGTGAAGTGAAGAAGAGGCCAGAGTCTTGTTATGAGACTATGGATGGCAGATACAGATTAAAGGTATTCAGGCCATGGCAGTTTGTGTCTTTTCTGAGATCTCCAATGCTAGTACCTGTCACTTAGTATTCCCAAAAAAGCTGTTTGACAATTAGAAAAAGAAATTAAACCCTTTATTGGTATCTGTGGAGTCATTGACTTAAAAAGAGCCCCATGCCATGTTTAGCAGCAACAGCAAGCTGTTTTCTCTCTCTGCAAGGTGTATGTGTTACTAATCATTTCAGATGGAGAAGCTGAAAAGGGGTGACAGAATACAACTCTGGATAATTAGAGTAAGAAGAGAATTTACAGGAATGATTTCTTAGGGGTTATCTTAGTCTGTTTTCTTTTGCTATAACAGAAGACCTGCAAATGGGTAATTTATGAAAAAAAGAAGTTTGTTTAGCTCACAGTTCTGGAAGCTGTGAAGTCCAAGATGGAGGGGCTGCATTTGGATAAGGCCAAATGCAGGTTAGGGTTAGGGTTAGGGTTAGGCCATCGTGCTACATCATAACATGCTGGAGGCTATTACATGGCAAGAGAGCAAGAGCAAGAGAGCCAGAGAGAAATGTCATTAATCCATGAATCTACTTATGAAGGCAGAGGAACTAAGTTTCAACACATGAACTTTTGGGAGACAGAGTCAAGTCATAGCAGTAGTATATTGGTAAATGTTTGACACTAGCTCTCAGACCAACCACAAAAATAAGTCTGATTTGGGGCCAGCAGTTTAAAAAAAAAAGTCTGATTTGTAGTGTTTGCTTATCTTCATTATATAAATACTCCCACGATGGTCAATTCCAAGTTCCCAGTGTGACACCATCTGGCTCACAATATTCCTGAAAAGTAAACGCTAAGCCCTCATGAGCTGGTAGGGAAAAGCTTATAGGATAGAAGATCAGCAACAATTATCAGGTCACCATCACATTAGCATCTCCACACAGACCTATATACAGCCTCTGCCACCTCCCATAGGTTTTATGTTCTTTAAGAGAAAAATCACTCATTTACCTCATTATTCACAAACTGTGACTCAAAAATAATGGTTCATGTCACATACTTGCATTTCAAGATACCCTTAGTAACAGGCCCCACTTTATACTGCAAGGCCAACTTACAAGGTCTTAAACTATAGAAAACAAATTTATAACAAGAGATTGGACAAAGTCTGAATCCAGCACTTGGTTTCTTTCTTTTTTTTCTTTTTTAATTGCCAGAGGTCATGTGTGCTCACCAGAGACAGAAAGACAGAGAAAAAGAGAGGAAGAAAGCAACTCTCAATGGGGTGTGGTCACAATTCCTTTTCCTCCATCTCTCCATCCT
Organism: Tupaia tana; assembly: GCA_026018925.1. Taxonomy (NCBI): domain Eukaryota; kingdom Metazoa; phylum Chordata; class Mammalia; order Scandentia; family Tupaiidae; genus Tupaia; species Tupaia tana. Next base: position 29,127,414 of record JAKSZU010000009.1, read on the forward strand.
GTCAGGATTTGGGGATACGCATGCACACGTGCCTGGTTTGTTCCTCAAGCTGCTAGGGCCAGGATTCAAATCGCAGTCGGCCATACGGAATCCCACTCCCTTAACCACTAGGCTATAGGGTCAGCCCATTTTTTGTCTTTTGAAAACCTTTTGCTATGGAAAATTCATATACACATATAGAGAGAACAGTACAGTGAACCCATATTCTCAATTTGTAGCCAATCTTGTTCCCATTTCTCTCTCTCTCTCTCTCTCTCTCTCTCTCTCTCTCTCTTCTTTTGGAACAATCCTAACCACTCTTCTGATCTTCATAAAGAGTGGTTAGGATTGTTATTTGGATTTAGAATAATCTGGTAAAATAAGTATTGGTTACGTTTTTGAGAGCATCCATGGATTAGGTGTTTTACATAAATTATCTCATCAAATGTTCACACCAGCCCTGCTAGACTGGCATTATCTTGGTTTCTCAGATGGGGAAAATGAGGCCAAAAAAATTAAGCATTTGCTCAAAGTCAAAAAGCATTGGCAGTCATATTTCAAACTTGGAAGGATTTATAAACTATGCTGTGCCCAAAGTGTAATAGTCATTGCTCCTGAAGGGTGAAATTATGGGTTTTATTATCTCCTTTTTGCTCATTTATTAGTGATTCCTCTACAGTTAGCATCCCTGGGCAGAATATGGTGATATCCGTGCAGATATGCTAATGAGGCTAGGATGCTTTTCAGAGGCCCAACTGGTTTGTTGCTAGTGCAGTCCCCTGAAACGACTTCAACAAAACTTAGTTAAACAAGCTTCTGGACATTTTTGTGAGGGTTTTGAGGCTCTTGGATAGAAGTGAGCCCAGTAGTTATCACGGAGCTATTGGACCACATTGCTAAAAGTGTGGTCAGAGTTCACTAGATTGCATTCTCTTTTTCTTTTTCCTGTTCCTTTTTTTCCCATAGGATGTATGCACTCACTGGAGAGAGACAGAGAGAGATAAAGTGAGAAATCACCCCCAGGGTGGATAGCCACGTCACAATCCCTTCTCGCTCTCCATTCTCCTCTCGGGATTTTGGCCATGCACACACAAGTTCCCAGCATGATTTTCAAGTTGCCAGGTCCAAGATTCGAACTGTGGTTAGCCATGTAGCAGTCTAGCAATCTTAACCACCTTGCCACCTTTTAGTCCTAGGTTGCATTCTAATAAGCATAACATCCCTACCAAAATGTGGTCAGCCTTCTTTCTTCTGCACCATTACTTGTGCATTATTGAACCCATTGCCAGTCTGACTGTATCCAAAAGACTGGTAAGGATGACAACTAATATAGAAACCAAGTTCATGGGTCAATTACTAAATATTTCTGTACCACACCTCAAGATATGGTTCCTTCCCTCAAAAAGCAGACTCAAATGGACCATACATTGTAAGAAACAAGTGAGGGGACTGGAAAGTATATTTAGACTACAAAAGAGATGGCTCCAAGATAGAGGGGAATGAAAAGGTCAAGCAGAGTCTGAGCTTGTTTTAAACCCTTGAAAGGACCATTGTGTAAAAGAAGAATTGATGTATTCTGTGTTTTCCTCAAGGCAGAATAATTCATACCTTGAGAACCCAGCAAAACTTAGCCCACGAATAGCACTGGGAAGGGCCACAATAGGGAATTTGTTAGTCCCCCTGTCCAAGATAGAAATAATTGAGGAAAAGTAAACTTGTGAGTTGTGCTGAAGGTCCTGGGCATGAACTAAGCCAGCAGACACACCTCACTTTTGCCCAACCAGCATTTGCCTCCCCTGCGTTTCTTATGATCATCTTATACTGCCAATCATTATCCCCCACCTCCTTAAACACAAGGGTGGGTAAATGACCCAAGCTAGATCAGTTAGACTCCTTCTAGGAATCTGATTTACGTGGAGACATAGAAGGGCTGAAGGAGATGTGAGTGATGTGATCCAATAGAGCTCTAAAGAGGTGGTTCATGAGTTCCTGCTGGGAAGCATCTCTGGTTTCTGTTCTCTCAGTTCCTCAAGTGTAGGCAAAGGAGAGAACATGGTGAGAGCAAAAGTGTACATCACTCAGGCCCCAGTGATCAGAAGAGGAGCTGGAAGAGGGACTGGATCTCAAGAAGGCAGCTGCCTAGTAATTAGAATTAGGACCTAAGCTCAGGGCCAGCCAAATGAGGATAACCTGAGGAAGAATCTTAAGAGTACTGGTCTAGATACTCTAGTATTACTCTAGATAGGGAACTGAATGATACTCATTCCAATCTCTTCCTCCATGGTCATGTTGCTTTTTCTCCTTCTGTGTCTTTCCTCAGCCTTTCTCTTACAAGGAAAATTAATCATGTCAGGTCCACCCAGATAATCGAAGATAGTCATCCCATCTCAATTATAATCGCAATTACATCCCTAATCCCAAATACTCACATCTTCAAAGTCCCTTTTGCCACATATAGTACCATACACAGGTTTCAGGTATTAGGCTGTGGATATCTTTTGGGGAGCTATTATTCAGCCTGCCACAGAAGTTTAAAAAAAAGGAAAGGCAGCCATAACTCTGGATTCTCATATATGGATGGCTCAGATCATGATAGAATCATGAAGCAAAGTAGAATATAAACAAAATTTGTTCCTGGATTTCACCACCAAAAGGAAGAAAGAAGAAAGAAAAAAGAAAAAAAGAAAGAAAAACAAGGAAGGTAGGAAGGAGAAAAGAAAGGAAGGGAGGAAGGAAGGAGAAAAGAAGAAAGAAAGAAAATGACATAAATAAGAAAACTGGGGAAGAAGAACTTAGTTTGAACAATGTGACAAATGATATGAGGGGGTGATAGGGCATTCATATGAAGATACCCAGAAGAAAGTTGTATAATTAAGAGTCTGAAGCTTTGGAAATGTATCCAGACTGAAGATAAAAATTGAGAGTACCTGTAGACATATGAGAAAGCAAGAGTGTAAACTCTTTGAGAGTAGACTTGATTACAACTCTATCCTCAGTGCCTCACAGTGCCTGGCACATAGTAGGTGCTCAACAAATGTTTGTTGAATGAATGGATGAAAGTAAAACCCTAAAGGCTAGTCTCATAGCTTAGCAGTTAAGGGAGCCAGATCCCATATGGCTGACTGTGGTTTGAATCCCAATCCCAGAAGCTTGAGAAACATGTGTGTGTGCATTCCTCAAATCCCAATGGGATAGAGAAATGGAGGAGAAGGGATTGAAGTATGACCATACCCCATGGGGGGGTGCATCTCTCCCCCTACCCCCCCCCCACCAATCTCATGTCTGTGCCTTCTGGCAGTTAAAAAAAAAAAGAAAGTAAAATCCCAGAGGAGAATAGAGGGGAATAGAAGGAAGGAATGGGGAATATAGATGGAAAGCTGAGCTTTTGACAGGAGAATTGTGCTTTTTTGAAACAAGAGGTAATAGGAGGGAAAAGAGGTGGTTATGCAAAATAATTTTTAAATGGACAGGATACATCACAAGATCTCATTTTAGGCAATTTTAGTATCATCAAAGTAAAAGTTGAGGTCAAGTGAGGAATGTTACTGGGAGTAGGATCAATGTTTGACAAAACTGAACTATAAAAATTTAGCACTAAGGGGACCAGCAGGTGCTGTAGTGGTTAAGGCACTGGATTCCCAGGTGGTTGACCATGGTTCATGTTCCAGACCTGGCGGCTTGAAAATTATGCCAAGCGGCATGAGCATGCGTGCCCAAAATCCCAGGAGGAGAAGGGACTATGATATGGTGTGTCCTCCTCCTCCCCAGGGGTCAGTAATTTCTCAATTTCCCTCTCTATGTCTTTCTCTGTCTCTCTCGGTGAGTGCATGCACCCTATGGCAAAAACCTTTAAAAATTAGCACTAAAAAAGATCTTGGAGAATATCTATGTAACCCTCATTTTATAGATAGGGAGGTTGAGGCATAAAGAAGGGGGAAAAAATTACTCAGGTCACCATTCAAATAGAGTCTGGTTTATTCATGCAACAAGTATTTATTCACTGCTGACTCTGCGCTAGTCCCTGGGCTAGGCATTGGGGATACAATGAAGAACAAGGCAGACATATGCCTTGCCTTCATGAAGTTTTGAATATGGTAGGAAATACACAGAAGTAAGCAGGGTGGTAAGTCCTATGGTGAGAAAAGCTTAAATTGTTTAGGAAAATGTAGAATAGAAAGCACTGGAGTCAATAAGAAAGGAATTACAAGATTCACCAGCCGAAATGCCAGCACAGCTGAGGGTAGACAGTGACTTGGCTGTTAACCCAGGCAGCAGTTCCATGACCTCAATGGTATTTATAATTCCAGAGAGAAGAAAAGAAGGCAACTCCCAAGGTCTTGACCCTGGTTCCAACATTCTTTTGTACTTGGCCCTTTTTGTCATGTTCTCTAGGAAGACAGAGGCACGGGAGAGGAACAATTCAATTAATTGAGTGATCAACTGGTGGATAAAATCTTACAAACTGGAACAAACAAATATGGGAAACACTCAGAAGTTTTGTTCTATGTTGCCAAGGGCATCTAGAATTAAAGCTGCCAGAGCAGGGATTAGTGGAGGGCTTCCTGAGGAAAGTGAGGTTTACAATGAGATTTGAAGTCTACAACGAGCAAGATTAACAGAGGGCAGCCCACTTTGTTTCACTACTTTAATATGTCATCACATCTATCTTAAGACCAGTTGTGCTAAAAGCCAATAATAACTTGAGGCAATTACATTTTGGAGAAGAACAAATTTGAAGTGTAAAAAATACATATACCACTTATCTAGCTTGAAGTAAAACAATTAAATTTCGATTACTTTTACAATTAAATTATCCCTAGTCCCTCATCTTAACTGTCATTAGAATATGTTTCTTCCATCCCCAGGGTGCTCCCTCTCACAAGAGTTCAATGAATCTCATTTTAAAGGGTCAGTACTAGTTTGTGCTGCCTTGAGGAAAGTAAAACTGGAAGCCTGTTCAGTCTACTTAGGAATTGAGTTTCCTTCAGCTGTTGCTGTTGTTAAAACACAGCGTTGCTAGGAGTGTAGCAGTCCAGCCCCATTCCTGATGCTACAGTGGGTGTGGCTTGCCCTGGCATAGCAAAAGCTTCTCAAGTATGGGGGTAGCCAAAAGAAGGAGTTGTAGGCCACACCACCCACAGGCCTTGCTCTCAAAGACTGCTAAGCCTGGGTAGCAGCAAGCCTACATCTGCAGCCAAATGAAAAAAAAAAAAAAAAAAAAAAAAAAAAAAAAAAAAAAAAAAAACAGACATTCTGGGAAATCTTTCTCTTGAGGAGAAGAGTATAGTTTCATGAGGAAGAGGGTGGGAATGATGGAGGGACTATAGAACAAATCCTGGAGGGACTTTCCAGAGATGAGTTGACAGAGAATATGAGTGCAAGTGAGATATCCTTATGAGGGCCTAAGATGGTGAGATTTCTCCCATACCCTTGTGTAGTTCAAGTGAAAGATTTAATAGATAAAGGAGAGCTTCTCAAGCAATGGGCTTTGACACACTAGGGTGCTGCCAATGGATATAAATAAGGAAAGAACTATATTTCAGGGTTTAGGGCAGTCAGGCAGAGCTTGAGGGAGCCAGAGCCTCCATGCCAATCACCACCAGCTGGCACCAGCAAATGGTGTAATGATTACATTGCTGGACTCCCACATAGTCGACCACGGTTTGAGTCCTGGGCCCAGCAGCTTAAAACTCAGCACCAGATGTGTATGCATGCGTACCCAAGATCCTGAGAGGAGAATGGAGGAGAAGGGATTGCAGCGTGGCCATGCCACCTGTGGGGGGTGATTTCTCGCTTTCTGTCTCTCTCTCTCTGTCTGTCTGTCTTTCTGGTGAGTGCATGTGCCCCATGGGAAAAACCTCTCCAAAAAAAAATCCAGTCATCATTAGCAACCAGCAACCTAGTTGGGCTTTTTTTTTTTTCAGAGAGCAGATCTGCAGATCCTGTAGAAAATAAATAAATAAATAAATAAATAAATAAATAAATAAATAAATATAAAACTCAGTTGAAGAACTAGAAAAGGAATGCAAGATCATAGAGTGCAAGAAGGCAATGGGAGGGACAGCAGGTGGCATAGTGGTTAAGGGCGCTAGACTGCCACATGGCTGACCGTGCTTCGAGTCCTGGACCTGGTGGCTTGCTTTCTCACTTTCCTGCTCTCATTCTCTCTCTCTCTCTTTCTTACTCTGTCCCTCTCTGTTAAAATTAAAATAAAGTTAAATAAAAAATAATTCCTTAAAAAAAAAGGCGGCAATGGGAGACTGACAGGAAGTCAAACTAGAGAAATAATCAAGGAACAGGTATCAAAGAGTCTTATAAACCATGAAATCAGAATATGGACTTTAGGAACAGCAGGTAGTGTGGTGGTTGGGCAGCTGGATCCCATATGGCTGACAGTACAGTTCAAGTCCTGGACCCAGTGGCTTGGAAAACATGCCAGGCACGTATGTGTACATGCCCAAAATCCCGACAGGAGAATGGAGGAGAAGAGATTGGAGCATGGCCATTTCCCCCAAGAGCATGGGGATTTCTCACTTTCCCTCACCCTCTCCCTGTCTCTCTCCTGTGAACACACGTGCTTTATAGCAAATAAAAATAATTTTTAAAAGAATATGAAATGTATCCTAATAGCAATGGAGTTGTAAATAGGGTAGTGGTATGAATAGGTTTACATTTTAGAGAGATGAGTCTGGTTGCACTGAAAAGGGATTGTAGAAGGGCCAGAGAAGAGGGGAGTTCATCTCAAGGGTATGTGCAGCACCCACCCAAGAAATACGGTGACCTAAAAGAGGATGATAGATGCTATAATAGATACCAAGAAAAGTTGATGAATTTGAGACATATTTTGGAAATAGACTTGATAGGACTTAGTCATTGATTATATAAGAGGAAAGAAGAGAGAAGTCACAGATGACTCTCAGGTCTCTGGCTAGTGCCATTTACTAAGCTGAGGAAGAGTAGGGAAGTTTTACAAAAAGAGAGACCTTAGTGGAAGACACAGATCTGGGAGTTGGCAGCAGACATGGTGACAGGATTACAGTCATAGATGAGACCATCTAGCCTTATTACTCAAAGTGTGGTCCAGGGCCCAGCATGGCCATCACCTGGGAGCTTCTCAGAAATGCAGGCTCTCTGGGACCAGCAGTTAGTGTAATGGCTATGTCGCTGAACTCCCATGACCACGGTTCAAGTCCCGAACCTGGTGGCTTAAACTCACGCCGGGCGCATGTGCGTGCGTGCCCAAGATCCCGAGAGGAAAATGGAGGAGAAGGGATTGCAGTGTGGCCATCCCCTCAAGGGGTGATTTCTCACTTTCTGTCTCTCTGTCTCTCTCTGTCTCTCTGGTGAGCACATGTGCTTTGTAGTAAAAACTTCTCCAAAGAAATGCAGGCTCTCCAATCCCACTCTAGACCTACTGAATTTAAATCCGCATTTTAACAAGATCCCATCATCTGCATGAACAGTAAAAGTCTGAGAAGCACCATTCTAGGGGGGCATAGATATTTCTCAAACTGAGCTTTGATAAGAGCTATCCATAAGGTATTTGTTTTCCTCTCTCTGATGAAGTTATTTATTTTCGATTAATAAAATGTTGAAAGGTCAAATCACTTTCACATATAAACTTTTTCATAATAGGCATTACGGAGAAGAGACTCAGAGGGCATGTAATCACGCAATGTATTTTAGTGTCTTCCTAAGAAAAAGATATAGATGCGCTATGATGAAGAAATCAGCCTTCATGACTGATAGTTGTCATGTGAAATACTAGCAAAAAAAAAAAAAGGAAAGTTTTAGGGACAGCCCCATGGTCTAGTGATTAAGGGAACTGGATCCCACATGGGTGACAGATTTGAATCCTGGAACTGGCAGCGTTGAAAAACATGCCAGGGCCAGCAGATGGTGTAATGGACTCCCAAGTAGTCGATTCTGGTTCGAGTCCCAGATCCAGTGACTTGAAACTCATGCCAGGTGTGTGTGTGTGCATGTGTGTGTGGGATTTTCCAAGAGGAGAATGGTGGAGAAGGGATTGCGGTGTGGTCATCCCCCCCTGGGGAGTGATTTCTTTCTTTCTGTTCCTCTGTCTCTCTCTGTCTCTCTGACAGGTGCACGTAGCCTATAGCAAAAATCTCTCTCTGATAAAAGAAAAGAAGTAAAAATAAAAACATGCCAGGCACATGTACATACATGCCCAAAATCCCAACAGGATGGAGAAGTAGAGGTGAAAGGATTGTAGTATGTCCACACCCCAACAGAGGGTGCTCATTCTCTTCTCTTCTCTTCTCTTCTCTTCTCTTCTCTTCTCTTCTCTTCTCTCTTCTCTTCTCTCTCTCTCTCTCTCTCTCTCTCTCTCTCTCTCTCTCTCTCTCTCCCTGTCTGTCTCTGTCAAGCACACACACTCTCTGACAACCACACACATACTCTGGCAATAAAAAAATAAAAGAAAGAAAGTCATAGTCTCAGCAAATTAGATCCTTAATGTTTCACTGGACAAATTTTGTGACTCCAATGCACACACCCAACACCCCTTACAAGCAGCTTTTTCAAGTGTTAACTCGTGATTAGAAGATTCCATACACCCCAGCTCTCCCTATCAAGATCCTAGGAATCTCCTTTCCTGATTCTTTCTAGAGCTAGCCTAGAGAACTTCCAGAGGATGTTGGACTAAAAATGAATTTCATCAATTTTTCAATACCTTAAAGCATGAATATAAGTTACAGGATTTTATTGGTACTGTGTAAATGAAAATTTAATAGAAACTCTGCATTAGTCAGAGTTCTCCAGAGAAAGAGAGCCAGTGTGTGTGTGTGTGTTTGTGTGCGTGTGTGTAGAGAGAGATATATAGAGAGAGTCTTTTTTTTTTTTAAAGGAATTGACTCAGACTATTGTGGGAGCTGACAAGTTTTGAATTCATAGGGCACAAACAGGTTGGAAATTTAGGTAATAGTTGAAATTGCAATTTTGAGTCCAAAATCTGCAGGGCTAGAAACTTGGGCAGAATTTCTATGTTGCAGCTTTGAGGCAGAAGTCCTTCTTCTTTGGGAAACCTCAGTTTTTGTTCTTAGGCCTTCCACTTATTGGATGAAGCCTCCCATGTTATGAAGTCACCTGAGTATAAATGGTAATCACATCTAAAAAATACCTTCATGGGCCAGCTGGTGGCATAGTGGTTAAGGTGGCTGGATCCCAAATGGTTGACCATGTGGTTCTAGACCTGGACTCAGTAGCTTAATAGATATACTGGCACATATGCACATGTACCCAAAATCCCAAGAAAAGACTTGAGGAAAGGGGTTGCAGCATGGACACCCTCCAACCCCCCCAGGAGTGATTTCTCTCTTTCTCTCTCCCTTAACCCTGTCTCTCTTCAGCTAGCACATGTACCCTATAACAAAACCCAAAATTTTTAAAATCAAAAGTACCTTCACAGCAACATCTGGACTAGTGTTTGACCAAATAACTGGGTACAGTAGCCTAGCCCAAGTTGTCATATAAAATTAACCATCACACTGGTTTTCATTTTACCACATTGTTGTGGTGGCCGTGAAACCCCAAAAGGATAGAGTATGATTCTATATATCCTTCTTTCAGGACTGAGAGTGGGTTTTGCCAAAGTTAAAGGGTCTCTTCCTCTCTACCATGCATAGTCACACATCTGACAGGCCTATATTCTGTGGATAGGAAACACATTTTCACTATTCTTTTTTAAGTTTTAATTGTAAGAAGTTGTGTGCACTAGCCAGAGAGAGACAGAGGGAGAGGAGGAGAAATAGCAACTCTCAATGGAGTGGGGTCATGCCACAGTCCCTTCCCCATTTCTCCATTCCGTAGAGATTTGGGGCATGCACGCACACACACCCACATGTTTTTCAAGCAGACAGGCTCAGATTCAAACTGCTGTCAGCCATGTGGGCTCTGGTTCCCTCAACCACGAAGCTACTAGACTAATATAGCCTCATGAATTCCAACTCACCACTTCTACCATATTCTATTGGCTAAAGCAGTTACAAAGGTCAACCCAGCTTCAAGGGTAGGGAACAGAAATGCCACCTCTTGACAGAGGAGTGCCAATATCAAATTGCATTATGTCAACATCACACTATAAAAATAGAACATAGAATAAGATTACTGTGGCCATCTTTGGAAAATACTATGTGCCAGAGTTTTCTCTATGTGTGTATGTCTGTACTGGGATATAGTGCTTCAGTTATGTATACCTCTGATCCCTTCTCTCCTCCCAGCTCACTACACTGTGTCACACTTCTTCATCTTCTTTGACCAAGCTAAATTTATTCCTACTTCAAGACTTATGGAGACACCAAAGTGACTCCATCTTAAAGTTAATCCACCATCCTGACTGATATTTGACCCACGCTCCTTAACTACATTCCCAAGGCTGGAAATAGCCTAAGCTGTTATAGTAAGCATATCTATTGTCCTTATTATCCATATCCATGGAATAGCACACCCCTTATCACAGTTAAGATATGGTATAGAAGGGGATTGTGGAATAACAGGACTCTGTCAAGAGTGCTTTCTCTCTCTTCTCTCCCTCCCTCTCTCTCTCTCACACACGCATACACTCTATCATTGAAAAAAAGATATGATATTGACACCCAAACCACTCTATACATTCCTTGAATGCATTCCAGTACATACTCTGATCTCCAGTACATTCTGATCTCCTCCTGTACTGGCTATATAAACATACAACTTTGGGGTAAAGGGTGCAGAGATCTACTTATCTTGGGGCCACCCAAGATCTCACTTCTGTCCATAACTTCCCTTAATAAACTAAGCTGACAAGCTAGGCTTGTTGGACTCATTCTTTGACCTCTCAGCTCCTTTGGAATACAGAGACTGTTTAGCTTACACAGCTCACCTGGAAACAAGGCCCTTGCACTTGCTATTTCCTCAGCCTGGAAGCCTCTTCTCCCGAATTGGCATATTGGTCTCCTTCTTGTGCTTCAGATTTCAGCTGAATATCATCTCCTGAGAAAAACAGATCATTCTCTCCTTCAGTCACTCTATGAGAGGACTTCAAAATGTTCATGGAAACTGGAATTCAAGTACAACTTTATTTGGGTGCAAAGATTTAAATTCATGCCTAATTTTTCTAAATACACATTTTTCATAAATTTTTGAAGACCTTTAGTATTTCAATGTTCTGTTTTACTTTCTTCCTAACTCAAATCACAATCAGAAATTATTCTAATACTTTGTTTGCTTATAATCTGTCTTCCCAAACAGAATGACAGCTCCATGAGAACAGGGACCTCATCTGGCTTACTCATTGTTATCTAAAATAGTGTTTGGCACTAAGTATTTGTCAAATAAATAAACAAAAGTTCAAGAGTGCCCTGTTTCTCTACTCCCAAATCAACAGTATTTACCCATCTTTTCCATTTCTACCACTCTAAATGATTTTTTTAATAATTCAATCTTGTCATAATTTGTATCTCTTTGGTTACTAGTGAAGGTGAGCATATGTTTTGGTGTCTATTGGCCTTTAAGGATCTTTTAATAAATTGCTTTTTCACATTTGTTGTGGGACTAATACCGCAGACTTGAAAATTTTGAAGTATGACTTTTGCCATGGATGAGCATGCAGGAAAAAATGGGAGGATTAAGCACCAGCCAGAGTCCAATGACTATCATACCCTCAGACTCTAGCACATGAGTTCTACAGCTTCTTTTTTAATGAATACAGAGACGGGCCAGCAGTTGGTGTGGTGCTTAAGGCGCTGGACTACCACATGGCCGATTGTGGTTCAAGTCCTGTACCTAGGGGCTTTCTCTCTCTCTCTCTCTCTCTCTCTCTTGTCAAACTGAAGAATAATAACACATAAATAAAATTAAATAAGTAATTATTTTTTAAAAAATGAATACAGAGATCTACTCTAGCATTATCTCTGTCTGTCTCTGTCTTCCTCTCTCTCTGGCTTCTCATGTTTTTTGTAATTTTTCCTTTAAAAAAATTTTTTGAGAGGTTTTTGCTATAGGGCACGTATGCTCGCCAAACAAAGAGACAGAGAGACAGAAAGCAAGAAATCACACACCCCCCAGGGGAATGGCCACACCGCAATCCCTTCTCCTCCATTCTCCTCTCGAGATCTTGGGCATGCACGCACACGCACCCAGCGTGCGTTTTAAGCCACCGGGTCCGGGACATGAACTTCGGTCGGTTGACTACATGGGAGTCCAGTGACATAGCCATTACGCTAACTACTGGTCCCTCCTTTAAAAAATTTTTAAGGTAAAGTATTCTCTTGGCTTTCAGATCCTCCTTTGTCTTGCTAATAACCCTATCTCTCCCTCCCCTCTAGGAGAGGCAAGGGGCAGGCCTTCAGAAGAAGACTCCTCCATTTGCTGCTGAGAACTAGTAATTTCGCATGGTGGGAAAGCACGCTGCATGAATTTTTATTTTTTGCTTTTTTTTTAAATAAATTTTTGGTTGTTTTTCTCTTTTTTTTTTACTTCTTTTTCTCTTTCTTCTCTCAACCTGAGAGGTTGATTCTCTCTCTTTCTTTTCTTATTGTTTTTCTTTTATCTCATCACTTTGCTCCTCAATCTCCATTCACTGTGTTTCTAGACTGATCTAAGGGAACCATAGCCAAACATTCAAATACTACTAGTGTTAACATATTCTTCAATACCCACTGAATCTGCTGCACAAAAGGATAAAAATGGAACAGTAAAGAGATTCCAGATCACCTCCTTCTGCACACTCCTGAACACTGAGATTGAACTTCAAGAATTAGGAAGAAATACACCATCCATCAGATGACTAGAAATAACTGCAGGGTCACAAGAAATATGGGAAAGCAAGAAAATACCTCTCCTCCAAGGGAAAAAAAATAACTCATCTTCAGCCACAGAAAGTTCAATGGAAATCATGGAAATGTTTGATAAAGAATTTAGAATATTCATAATGAAAAAGCTGTTAGAGATGGAAGAGAAGAGAGACAATGAACTGCAGAAGAGGCAGGACAAAGGAGCTGATGAGTTCCAGGAGGTGAGGAAATTCTTGCAAGATCTAAATGAGTAAATACACACTATAAAAAAGAATCAAATGGGGACCAGCAGTTAGCGTAATGGCTATGTCGCTGGACTCCCATGTAGTCAACCGCAGTTCGCGTCCCAGACCCAGTAGCTTAAAACTCACGCCGGGCACGTGTGCATGCGTGCCCAAGATCCCGAGAGGAGAATGGAGGAGAAGGGATTGCAGCATGGCCATCCCCCCCCCGGGGAGTGATTTCTCGCTTTCTGTCTCTCTGTCTCTCTGCCTGTCTGGCGAGTGCCCGCGCCCTATAGCAAAAAAACCTCTCAAAAAAAAAAAAATAGACCTGTTAGAGATGAAGGCTGTAATAGAGATGAAGTCAAAATCTCCCTTGAAAGTATTAAAAGCAGACTAGATCATACAGAAAATAGAATCTCAGACGCAGAAGAGAAAATTGCTGATCTAGAAAAATCCACCACAAAGACTGAGAAAATTGGCAAAAAAAAACAAGAATAATATATGAGAAATACTAGATACCATCAAACATCTGAACATCCAGATAATTGGCATCCCAGAAGGCGAAGAGACTCATAAGGGCATTGATAATCTATTCCATGAAATCCTGCAAGAAAACTTTCCAAACCTAGAGAGGCACTCAAAGATTCAGTGCCAAAAAATACAAAGGACCCCAAATAGAATCAACCCAAGAAGATCTTCTCCAAGACACATTATAGCCAGATTGACCAAAACCACAGACAAAGACAAGATACTAAGACTGGCAAACCTTAGGAAAATCAGTCTTTAACTTCTTTTACTTCTCTCACAATGAATCTTCCAGTATCCAGCCTTTTGCCTCTATCACAATAGACAGACTAATGCTTAACTAAAGAAAGTAAACAATACCGTACTGAGCCTTGGCTCTTAATGGATGCCTGGCTATGGAGATAAAAAGGGGAAAGACTCCACCAGCTCCCTCCCCTATGACTGGATGAGGAGATTTTCACCAGCTCAAGTATTGTGAAGCCACAGCTAGCTTCTGAACCAGGATCAAAGAGTTATTTTGACTGACTCCATTTTGTTTCTACTGCCTTGTTAATCATTGCTTATCTTCAAGCTCCTTGTAGAGAACAGGGAAACCCATCATTCCGAAAGCAATGACTTAAGTGTCCTTGTGATCCTGCTAAAGGTAATGAGCAGTAATTCTTGCCTCCTTATTCTTGCTCCAAGACTACCAAAAACTTGCCTTCTGTTTCTAAATATATCTCACCCTGATCTCTTCCGCTATATAAGTTTTGTATCTGGTCCAGTATGGTGGAGCTGGTTAAGGTCTCCAGTCTGCTATCTCCCCAGTGCTGGCCTCACTGAATACATTTCTTTCCTTATTGACCAAGTTTTGTCTCTTTGCAGTGGGTGGCATGGACCTGATTTAAGACCTCCTAAAGGAACATCTCTCTGGGACCAGCAGTTGGCATAATGGCTGTTGCTGGACTCCCATGCAGTCGACCACGGTTTGAGTCCTGGACCTGATGGCTTAAATTCACACTGAGCATGTGTGCATGCATGCCCAAGATCCCAAAAGGAGAATGGAGGAGAAGGGATTGTAGCATGGCCATCCCTTCTGGGGGGTGATTTCTTGCTTTCTATCTCTCTGTCTCTCTCTGCCTTTCTGGCGAGTGCACACACCCTATAGCAAAAACCTCTCCAGAAAAAAAAAAAGAATAAATAAATTAATTTAATTAAATTAAATAAAAAAGGAACATCTCTCCCCATTCTAGCATCAGTGCTTGGTGATTGACATGTGCCCAGGATCCTGAAAGGATAGAGAATTGGAGAAAAAAGGATCACAGAATGATCAGGCTCTTTTAGGGGGTATTTTCTCTCTCTTTCTCTCTCACTTTCTCATGTATGTGCCCTCTGGCACAAATGTTCACCCATATTGTCTTTTTTTTTTCAAAGAATTATTTCATTTAACTGTATTTATTATTTTAATTTTACCAGATAAGGACAGAGTGAGAGAGAAAGAGAGAGAGGGAAAGTATGAAAGCAAGCTGCCAGGTCTGGGACTTGAACTTTGGTCGACCATGTGGGAGTCCAGCGCCACCACACCACCTGCCAGCCCCATATTGTCTTCTTTTCCCCACTTTATTCAATGTTATTATTTATTTATTTATTTATTTCTAAATGTGCCAGAGGACACATGCATTGACTGGATAGAGCAGGGGTGGGAGGAGCAAGAAAGCATTCCATGGAGAATAGTTACACTACTACACTACAAATCCTTCTCCTTCTTTGTTTCCTCCTTTTGGGATTTTGGGCATGTACCATACACATGCCTGGAATGTTTCTCAAGCCATCAGGTTCAAGGCTCAAACTGGACCTGGTCAGCCATGTGGGATCCAGCTGCCCTAACCAGCACACTATAGGTTGCTATTCTAATTTCTTTTTTAACTGACAAATAAAACTGTGCATATTTATGGTGTACAACATGATGTTTTGATATATGAATACATTGTGAAATGGCTAAATTAAGTGACTTAATGTATGCATTACCTCACATACTTATCATTTTTTGTGCTTAGAATACTTAAAATCCGCTCTCTTAGCAATTCTCATTCTTTTTTTTTTTCCTTATTGGTTTATCTATTTTTTTCTGACACAGAGAGATAGGCACCACCAACAGTCTTCATGCTGTGGTCTAGCCCCAGCCTCTGCCAGCTATGATCCCATGTACACACGCTTGCATCCCACATGTACAGGGAGCTTGGGACGTGAACCCAGGACCTTCTCGTGTGGTCTCAGCATCATGGAGCTTGCATTATTACTGTGCCACTGCAGCTAACCTCTTTTAGCAATTTTCAAGTATATAATATTTTTTTTTATTTTTTATTTTTTTTGGAGAGGTTTTCGCTATAGGGCGCATGCGCTCACCAGACAGACAGAGAGAGACAGAGAGACAGAAAGCGAGAAATCACCCCCCAGGGGGGATGGTCACGCCGCAATCCCTTCTCCTCCATTCTCCTCTCGGGATCTTGGGCACGCACGCACACGCGCCCGGCGTGGTTTTAAGCCACCGGGTCTAGGACGCGAACCACGGTCAACTATGTGGGAGTCCAGCGACATAGCCATTACGCTAACTGCTGGTTCCCAGTATATAATATATTTTTAACTATAGTCACCATGACATACAATAGACTCTTGAACTTATTCCTACCCATATTTTCTTTTTTAAAAAATAATTAATTTATTTAACTTTATTTACCCATTTATTTATTTATTTTAATTTGACCAGAGAGGAATAGAGAGAGAGAGAGAGGAATTTGAGAGAGAGAAAGAGAGAGAGAGAGAGATAGAAAGCCGCCAGGGCTTCCGGGAATCAAACTGCAGTTAGCCATATGTGTGTCCAACGCCCTTAACCACCACTCCACCTGCCAGCCCTCCCCCATATTTTCTTTTTATCTTTGTGTTTTAACATTTAAATCTTTGCTCCATTTAGAAGTTTTTTGATATAAGGAATGAGATAGGGACAAGGCTTTATTTTTTTCCCCAAAGATTAACGAACTGTTACATCATACTTTCTTGAAACTTCATCCTTTCTGTATTAGTTTGAAATACCATTTTACTGGGGTCACCAGGTGGCACAGTGGCTAAGGTGCTGGACTCCCATGTGGCTGATCATGGTTCAAGTCCCGGAACCGGAGGCTTGAAATCCACATGGAGTATGTGTGCATGCATGCCCAAAATCGCAAGAGGAAAATGGCAGAGAAGGGATCACGGTTTGGTGACCACCCCCCACACACACACCAAGGGGGTGATTTCCCACTTTCTATCTCTCTGTCTCTCTTTGTTTCTCTGGCAAGCACACATACCCTATAGCAAAGAAAAAAAAAAAAAAAAAAAAAACCTTTCAAAAAACAAAAAGCCACTTTACCACATATAGTCAGATTCTACATCCATGGATTCAACCAATCACAGATACAACCAGATCATGCTGATTTCTATGAAATGAGGGGAAATGTGGCTCACTAAAAGAGATGCTGAAGAAGTTTATATATTACATTGTTGGGAAAGTCATGACATGTTTTTTTATGAGTCATGACTTTTCCGAAGACCCCATATTTTCTTTTTAACTTATATATGATGTTATGATTACTTATAAATAATCTAGATATGATTTAAATTCTGCAGGAGAGTTCCAGACTCTGGTGTAGTTAGTAGCCTACTGTACTGCAGAGCTGCTGGAAGCCACATGCTGACCGTGGTTTGACAACCTGGCCCAGTCTGCCTGAAAACACATGAGAGGCATATGCTCATGATCCTGGCAGGCTAGAAGACTAGAAGAGAATACAAGCCCTATGGAGGATGCTCCTCTCTCTCTCTCTGTCTCTCTTTCTCTCTCTCTCTTCTTCTTCTCATATGTGCCTGCATGTGCATGGATACATACACACTCTACTGTGAATTTTAGAAAATTACAATGTACAGGAGTATGTGCATAGTCTATATGTGTGAAAAGAGAAAAAAAAAACTCTTTGTTCAAAATGGGGCCAGAGACTATTAGGGAAACTGAACTCAGGCACACAGAAGGTGGACAACCTTAGGGTACACACTCTGGGCACTGGATCTCTGAGATAAGGCACCTAAAATACTTGAAGATGCTACCAATACTCATTGGACTTTTTTTTAAAGAGTTATTTTATTTAACTTTATTTATTTATTTATCTTAATTTGAACAGAGAGGGACAGAGAAATAGAGAGAAAGTGAGAAAGCAAGCCACCAGGTCCAGGACTCGAACCGTGGTTGGCCAGGTGGGAATCCAGTGTCCTTAATCTCCACATCACCTGCCAGCCCCTCATTGGATGTTTTATGTAATGGACATCCTTACATTCATTCCTTATCTCTAATCAGTAGTTACAGCAATTTGTCCAACTCACAGACTCCCAAGCTGACCCTAAATGACTACGAGGACAGTCTACTCCCCTTATTATAGAATTTAACCAATCACTGATGTACTGTTGCTTGCTATAGCTTTTCACCAATGTTAAGCCTTAGTAAATAACAACGTACTCCTTCACATTCTTGACATTTGCCTTTGAAATCATTCTGAAATCTGTAAGACTTCAGTACACAATATTCAGGGTAACTTGGATATTGTGTCCCGGGGAGATCACCCTCAACTCTGGTCCAGATAAACTCTTTGCCTTACTTATTTTGCCTCAGCATTTCTTTCAGGTTGAGATATGCAAATACTATGGCATTTTATATAAAGGTATTGAATCTCCTGAAATTTTTGGTAGCCAGAAGGAATCCTGAAAAGAAACCCCTGAAGAACTGAGGGACAATTGTAATTAATTTCCAAAGAGTCTTGTGTTTATTTCTGAACTCTGTTCTGTAGAATGTATTAATTTAAAATAGGATTCTATTTTTTCGGGTACCATGCTATTTCTGCTCATTGCTCTGAGCATCCCTTTCCTGGTATCGTGGTAATCTCCAAGGTCAAGCCAGAAACTAGGTAATTAGTAAAAACATGAAATGAGAATAATTTAGGAAATAGAGTTTGTAGGTATTTCATCCAGGCTGAATGTCCTCCCATCCCTTCCCAACACCTCTGTAATGATTAGTGGCACCCAGAGCACTTTGTGATCTAGCTCTTGGCCCTTTCCAACATCATCTTTGGCTACTTACCACTATCTCCTCCATTCATCATTTGTTTAGGAGTTCCTGAAACATCTTATCATCTCTTCACGTCTTCTTACCTAGTGCATGGTATTCCTTCTGCCTCATGGCCTTCATCTTCCTTTACTAACTAGCAATCCTTTATTCAATCTTTTTTTAAAATTCTTTTAATTCAATCATTTTAAGCCTGGCCTTACTACAAATTGTTCGATGATTCTCCAGTACCCTACTCCCACCCTGTTGCATGACACGTTCCACTTAAAAGAGTGAACTCTTTGAATAAAGGACTGTCTTATTCAGATGTATATTTCCAGTGCATAAAACCATGGGCACACAGTAGATGCTCCACTAACATTTGTTGAATGAAAAACTTAAACAATATCAGTGCTTCAATTCATTAAAGATATTCTTACTTTACTCTGGGGTGCTTTGAATTCAGTAATTTCCCAGAGGGGGAAAATGTTGCTTCTCCAACCAATGTATCATTCCTCCTCCCCTTGTCCCATTGACCTAGTGCACTTCATTATATTCAACTGGAGTGAGAACAGAAGACAAAAGAGGGAAAAGGAGAGGAGGGGACGATGAGTAATATCCTTATAGCAGCAAAATTGTATTACACAATGTCAGTCTAAAAATGATAGGATTCTATTTCCATATACATTTCTCTGAATTTATTGCTAGTATAAAACAAGACATGTCGTAAAAGCAGCAGAGTATCAATACTATTACAGTTGAATATTGAAATTGCAATAATGGAATTAATTCAGACATGGTTCTGCTCTGGCTGGACAAATGTTCAAAAATAATTGTACTGTTTTCTCATATTGATAGGCACTTTATGGTATAGTTTTGAAACTGGCAACAGTTTCTCTTGTAAAATGCCCATTTGGATCCAAAGATATCTTTATTTGCATGAACTACATTTCTACAAAATAATAAAATTTTGGCAGCAAATGCGAGCTTTAAAGTCCTCTCAAAACTTTACTAAAAACATGGTTGACATAGAAAAGTGCTCATGCATTCAAATCCCTTTTATCCTGGGACAAGTCATTTTAATCTGCTTTTCGCACACAGTCCTTGGAGTCAATTGTATTATAAATGACACAGGTAGACTTGAATTCTGTCAAATTGTTCTCCAAGATCTCAGCGCATTTTTTTAATCTCAATATTTCACTTAAACACTTTTCCTCTTGACTTATCAGCATATTTTCCACCATCTCCAACATTCACTTATTTTATAGGTGAAGCCATCACCAGGTGAGGAACAGGTGGCTGATTTGTGTTAAAACCAGTGATGAAAACTCCATAATTCATTTTGTTTCACTTCAGCCTATTTCTTAAAAATGAAATATATAGAGATTTCCTTAAAACCTACTGTATTTACTTTGCATAATCTTTTTTGATGGTATTTCCCCAGAAAGATGAAGAAAATGGAGAGTTTATCTGGATAAATTTTTAGACAAAGGAAACCCAGGAAACCTAGTCAATGAGTTTTTTCAATCCTCTGAAAATTTGTTTAGAGCAGCTGAGGAGAGATAAGCAGTAGCCTCGTATATTTCACTTTGGCAGAGTGGCTCAGCCACTGCCACTGGTCTTCTCAGCAGACATCATTCAGCAGGTGGCTAGGAGTGTCAAGGAGAAGAGGTGAAGGAACACGATATGCTAGTGGTAAGCCTCTCTATGACTACTGCTCATAGTGTCTTTTTGTCTTCTGTCTTGTTTTTAAAATCTGATATGTTTGCACTGTCACAGAATAAATAGAACCATGCCATATATTTTACCAGGCTCTGCACCCCCAGCATCTTTATACGATTAACCTGGTCTCATTAAGATACATTTTCACTAATCCCTGTTGTCCTCACTGTATCTTACAATGAATACTATTGAACACCATCTGCATGCCAGACTTGGTTGATAATACCCCCAAAGTCTATAAGCAAGGGCTCTAATACAAAATTTCCTGGCATCCAGTCAAGCAGAGAGCTATTTTAGAATGGGAGGGGGAAGCTACACAGATGATTGGTTCTTTCGATGGAGTTAGAGTGTCTTAAATTTTCTGTTTTCTTCAGTACATTCTCTAATTCTGATCTTTCAGTCAACTGAAGATTTATAGGATTCCACAAGAATGAGAAAAGTTGGGGGCTGGCAAGTGGCATGGTGGTTAAAGGCACTGGACTCCCACATGGCCAACCACGGTTCAAGTCTCGGACCTGGTGGCTTGCTTTCTCATTTCCTATCTGTCTCTCTCTGATCAAACTGGAAAATAATAATGATAATAATAATGAATAAAGTAAAATAAAATAATTCTGTAAAAAAAAACAACTCATTCAAGATGAGTGCATTTCACCGTATATAAATTAAAAAAAAAAGAGTGAGAAAAGTCAGTGTGAGTATAAGCCTTATAGGAGTTTAGAAAAACAAACAAAAACAAAGACAAACAAACAAAAAATCAGAAGATCTAATCTTTGCCTTTAGTTTATACAGAAACTTTCCAGGGACTGAAATTGCTAGGGCAGCTTTCAGAACTCTTGGCCTGAAGTGAGGCAAACTCCAGGGCCCAAGATCTTGCCAACTTATTCTACATTTTGTCAATTCAATTTCGAAGTCTCCCAATGGGGCTGTTACCCATACACTGCACTCAAGGTCTTTTCTGATTTCTCATCAAAGTTTACCAGTCTCTAGGATGAGATAAACCAACCTATGTTAAGGTATTAATGCTTGATCATATGGTATTCCAACAAGTGCTTGCACTAAAATAGGGTACTCCAGGAGGTATATGGAGCATTTCCAAAAGGAATTTGTGGGGCAAATTCCACCAAAAAAAAGATCAGAGGAAGTGAGATGGGTGGGGCAAGCTCTGGAGGCAATGGGCTTAATTTGATTATTGTTGCACAAATTTCTTCAAGCTACTTCCTTGTTGAGAAGCATCAGTTGGACTTTTAACCCTATGCCCCTACTGTCTGCATGCTACATAAGGTCAGTATGCAGATGTACCTTTAGTAAAATGAACCTTGAAAGAAAAGGTAAGCAATAACTTTTAGCTATAGAAATACACTCCAATAGAACTTAACATCTACTTGATATTTTATATTATAGTCCCTTGTATTGTCGCTTTATTTCCTCCTAGACACATTTCTCTGACTCAAATAAGGCCTGAGACCTCTCACTGTTTTCTCGTCTTTGGTAGCATAGCTGAGCCCATGCAGAGTAAATATTCAGCATTCATTGAGGAATTAAAGCAACACCTGATGATATTCAGTATCACATGGTTTGTGCACTTGGGTGTTTCATACATCAGTCAAATCTCCACTTTTTCAGTTGGAGTAAGAACAGAGGTTGGGAACAGACACAGTTGGTTTTGGGTTCCTATCACGTTTAAGATCAGTGGAGTTTGGGTAGATGTAGCCTGAGAGCCATTCCCTCCAAGCCTCCCTTGTTACTCAAATGTGGCTAAAAAGGGTTTTGACACTAACTGCTAGTCATCAATCACTTCCCTCCAGCATTGAATGACCAGACCACCAAGCAGGACAATTCCACCCTAGCATCAAGGGGCATGACTATAAGATAAATGATCAACAATGTTTATAGAGAAAGATTTTTTAAAGAATTCTTTATTTTATTTTATTATTATTATTTTTAAATTTTACTATAGGGCACATGCACTCACCAGAGAGAGAGAGAGACAGGGAAAGCAGGAAGGCAAGCTGCCAGATCCAGGGCTCAAACTGCAGTTGGTTATGTGGGAGTCCAGCACCTTAACCACCACGCCACCTGCTGGCCCAAGAAAGATATTCTTTTTAGAATTATTTAATTTTATTTGTTATGATTATGATTACTATTTTAATTTGCTGTGGGGCACATGTGCTCACCAGAGAGAGACAAAGAGAGAGAGTGAGGGAAATTGAGAAAGCAAGCCATTAGGTCTGAGCCTCGAACTGCAGTTGGCCATGTGGGAGTCCAGCACCCCAACCACCATACCACTTGTGGCCCCAATATAGAGAAACATCTTGATCAAGAGGAAGAAATGTGAAAGTTTTCCGAATCAAAATAGAGTCATTTGTGTCAGCCCTGACTAAACTGAGCTGAGAAGGCTATGGAGGAGGTGTTTTCTCATGCTAGCATACCTGATAAATATTATTTAGAGAACTCTGCCAGTGAAAAAGCCTTGGTAAGCATGTTTGGAAGTTATGCTTATCTGAACTGTACCCTGGTGAAGCCTTTGACTCAGTTTCCTGAGAATTGCTCAATGTTAAGAAATCATGGACACAATTAATAGTGGAGATCAAGCCATGGATTCATTGCAACAGAGTAAAACCAGGTTCACCAGAGATGGAGGCCAATGAACAACAGAATCAGAAATGATTGGGGAGAGTCTGTCCAACTTTTTCATAATAAAATACAACCCCTAAAAATCATGGGTGCATATGACAGTAGAGATTGAAGCAGGCCAGTTTGAGATTTAGCAGGACTGCAGCCATTTTGAAATTAAGAAAGGCCTATGGGGACCAGCAGTTGGTGTAATAGCTATGTCGCTGGACTCCCGTGTAGCTGACCATGGTTCAAGTTCTGGACCCGGTGGCTTAAACTCACTCCGGGTGCGGGTGCGAGTGCGTACCCAAGATCCCAAGAGGAGAATGGAGGAGAAGGAATTGCGGCATGGCCATCCCTCTGGAGGGGTGATTTCTCACTTTCTGTCTCTCTGTCTCTCTCTGTCTTTCTGGCGAGCACACGTGCCCTATAGCAAAAACCTCTCAAAAAAAAAAATAAAAGAAATTAAGAAAGGCCTCTAAAGATGGGTGTGAGGTTCAAAGAGAAGAAACACTTAACAGACAAACAAATATGAAGTTCTCTGTTAAAAAAAATTACATAGAGAGACCAGGAGTTAGCGTAATGGCTATGTCACTGAACTCCCATGTAGTTGACTACGGTTCGAGTCCCAGACCCAGTGGCTCTAACTCACGCCGGGCGCATGTGCATGCGTGCCCAAGATCCCGAGAGGAGAATGGAGGAGAAGGGATTGCGGTGTGGCCATCCCCCCTGGGGGGTGATTTCTTGCTTTCTGTCTCTCTGTCTCTCTCTTTCTGGTGAGCGCACGTGCCCTATAGCAAAAAACCTCTCAAAAAATTTATACACACACACACACGTGCATATATAATATACATCATGACTAGGACTATATGTAAAACGTGAAATTGATCTAAAAAATGTTAAATGAATAAAGGAGAACATAAAAAAAAGAAAAGAAGAAGAAAGCCCTCTAAAGAGAACAATCTGGTCAAGTACTGTGTCATGGGAAGGTCTGTTTGAAGAATGGTCAGATGAGAAATTGGGCATGGGTATTTGAAGAAAAACAGGAATCAGGATAAAGCAATTCACTGAAATAAGGAATGATTTGCATGATTGTATCCATAAACATGGAACACATGTTAAGCTTTTTGAGCGTTTGGTGGTGCTTGCTGACTGACCTGGTTGCAAGAATAAACTCCTCAAAACACAAGCCAAAATACTCCTCTTTTTCCTCTCCATTTTGGTCGTCACCATCTTCTATAGAATATCTTCTATAGAAGAAGATGAGATGTTTGCACACTTCCTGTTTCTGAATGGGTTTAGAGCACGGCTTCCCTGAACACACCAAGACATACCTCAGCTTTAAAATGGCTTCTTGTCTGAATATTTTGGGAGTCTAGGAGATCTCTCTCAGTATTACTTTTTAGATAGAAGGGCCATGGTTATATTATGTGATTATCCCCATGGTTGCAGTTGATTCGATTAGAGATTGGCCCAGACTGGAATTTAGCCAACTGGAGCCTCTCTTCTGGGAATTTTTCACTGGGGCCTAGTCAGCCAGTCAATCTCTGTATAGACAAAGAAGTCAAGAAAGTAATTCTACAAAAAGAGATAAATAAAGAGAGGCCGAAAGAGAGTATGCTTCCTAGGTTCCTGTTCTGGTTTCTAGTTCCTGGCTCTGGTTTTCTTCTGAGGTCAGGCCACAATCCTGCCTACAGATGCCATAAGACTGCCACCATTTCTTTTTTTCTAAATGACCACTTATTAATTTTTGCTTAAGCTGGCTTGAGATTATTTACTACTTAAACACAGAATTTTGGGTTGGCCCTGTGGCCTGGTGGTGGTGAGAGCTGGCTCATACATGGCCAACCACATAGTTCGATTCCTGGACCCAGCGATTTGAAGGACATGCAGGGCACATGTACATGCCTGAAGTCCCAACAGGATGGAGGGGGAGGGGTGGGGATTGTGGCATGGCCACACCCACTGGGAGAGTATTTTCTCCCTCTCTTTCTCTCTCTCTGTCTCTGGTGAGTGCATGCACCCCTTTGACAAACTGAAAAGAAAGAAAGAAAAAAAACCCTGGAATCTTACCCAATCCACCTCCCATTGACCAATTAACCAAAATGAAGTGAAGCAACAACAGACATACCTGGCATTGGAGAGCAGGCTAGGTGGTAGAATGGTAACTTCTTACATATGTGGTAACTGTGAAGTCAAAAATAATCAGAGAAAGCCCTATTTAAGATGGAGTTGGGAGGCCATTAAGAAAGTCAGACTTACCTGGTCTCAAGCTTCTGCCTAGTAATGTGAACTTTGGTCACCTTCACCCTTGGGCTGCAGACATCTGGACTGACCAGTTAATTACCTTGTATCCAGAGACGCAGGATACACATCAAGATGTTATCAGATGCTTGTTTTATGGACATTTTAACTACATATATACATTCCTGCTTTATATTCCACTGATCAAGTAGCCCATGCATTCTTTTTTTAACTTCAGTAGAAATTCCTCTTTGAACGATTTTAATCACCTTGCAATGATTTAAAGCCCTCCCCCCTTTTAATAATAGAAAGAGAAGGAGCAAGAGAGAAAGAGAAAGATGGAAAGGGAAAGAGATAAAGATAGATATTATTGACAGGGTCTCACTGTGTCCTGATTCTCTTGCCCCAGTCTCCCAACCAGCTGGGATTATGGGTGCACACAACCATGCCCCTAATGTGCCGGTTAACCTGGGAACTGAACTTGGTCCTCTTATGTGGCCTCCAGCCCATTTAAACCTTTTCACCTAATATTAATTCCTGCTTTCCCTTACATGTCCACAGCCCTCCTTCAGTTCACCTGAATCTATGTCTCCTGAATTTCAATTCCTAAGACCACAAATAAATTTCTTAGTTCTTTATAGACTCAGTGTTTGAATTGACCAACATAACCATTCAGAAATCTAAGGTGTTGTGATCTAAAACATAGCCATCATTTCAAATTCAGGGGCCATGAAGAAGGCCTACTCTCATCCAAAACATGCTTCTATAACAGTAGCATGTGATTAAAAAACAAACTAGAGGTAGATGTGGTTTATAATAATTTCTGAAGCTGTTTAATTTTTAAAACCACTTCATTAAGGTATGACTGACATAAAAAAAGCTATGTGTGTGTGTGTGTGTGTATATATATATATATATGAACTTAGAGATGAGTATATGCCATGAAACAATCACTACTATCAAGGCCATAAACTTCCCAAAGTTTCCTCCTGTACCCTTCATTCTTTTTTTTTTTTTTGGGGGGGGGGGATATTTTGTGTGTATGTTAAGAATACTTAATAGATCTAGTCTCTCAGCAAATTTTAAGTATACAGTACCCTATTGTTAGCTATTGGCACTATATTATATAGTAGATCTCCAAAATGTATCTTGAATAACTGAAACTGTATACTCTTATTATAACCTTCCCATTTCTCCCTCCCTCCAGCCCTTGGAAACCACCAATCTATTCTCTGCTTCCATGAGTTTAACATTTTAAGCTTCTACATACAAAGAAGATAATACAGTTTTTGTCTTTTTGTGTCTGGCTTATTTCACTGGGCAAACTGTCCTTCAGTTTCATCCATGTTGTTGTAAATGGTAAGATTTCTTTCTTTTTTAAGGCTGTATAATATTTGCTGAATATATATGCCATAATTTACTTATCCATTTGCCCACTGATGGACATATGTTGGCTATTGTGAACTAATGCTGCAGTGAATAAGGGGATAGAGATAACTCTTTGAGATCCTGATTTCAATTCCTTTGTATGTATTTCCCAGAAGTTGGATTATTGGATTCTATGGTAATTCTATTTATAATTTTTTAGGAACTTCCATACTGCTTTCCATAATAGCTGTATTGATTTACATTCTCACCAATAGTGTCCAAGAGTTCCCTTTTCTGTGCAGCCTCACCAATATACTTTCTTTTCTCTTTGATAATTGCCATACTAATTGGTATGAGGTGATAACTTATAGTAGTATTTTTTTAACCATAAAGAACACACGTGTGCACATGAGAGAGAGAAAAGCACCCTTGATAGGGTCTTACCATGCCACAGTCCCCCTTCCCCCGCCCTCCAGATCATCAGTACCTTCGATGCCCATGTGCATACCTTGCATGTTTGCAGACCAACCCAGAGATCCAAACCCATAGTTGGCCATGTGGCTTCAAGTCTTTCGGGGCACTGTTTTACTGCTATGGCACCATGGCTGGTGATGATTATTTACTTTTCCCTGATGTCAAGCACCTTTTTTAATATATATTTGTTGGTCATTTGCATATCTTCTTTTAAGAAATATCTAATTAGGTCCTTTGCTCATTTTTGAGGTTTGTTTTTTTTTTTTTCTATTTGGTTTTATGAATAGCCCTCAATTATCTTCCTACAGAAATCTGTTGGCTTGCTTTCAAACACAGGCCTTCTTATTCCCTCCCCCCCACCTTTAGGTTTTTTTGTTTTTTTTCCCCTCATTTTGGAATAATTTTAGATTTATAGAAAATTCACAGATAGTACAGAGAATTATTAACCCCCACTCACTTTTCCCAAAGTTAACTCCTTATATGACCATAGTACATTTGTCAAAACCAAAAAAGTAACATTGATACGTTACTATTAGCTAAACTACACTTAGATTTCAACAGTTTTTCCACTAATGTTCTTTTTCTGTTCCAGGATCCAGTCCAGAATACTGCATTGTGTTTTGCTGGCTTCCCTTTATTTTCTTTCTTTCAAATATTTCATTTTATTTATTTATATTTTTATTATGATTTGTTTACATGTAAGTGTACATTTCTGTATCAGTCCATTCATTGTTGCTGTATAAAAATTCTATAGATTTTTTGTTTATTGATTTTTGTACCCTGTGACTTGACCAAATTCATTTATCAATTCTAAGACTTTTTTGATGGGTTCTCTGTTTTTCCTATGTTTATAATCATGTTATTTGCAAATAGAGATCATTTAACTTCTTCCTTTTCTATTTAAATTCCCTTTATTTCACTTTCTTGTCTGATTGTGTTGGCTAGGACTTCCAGTACTACGCTGAATAGGAATGGAGAAAGTGGTCACCCTTGTCTTGTTCCAGTTCATTCAGTTTGCTTCTTAGCCATTTGTATACATTTCAGTATGATGTTAGCTATAGGTCTGTCGTATACACCCTTTATTGTGTATACATAATAATAATAATAATAATAATAATAATAATAATAAAAGGTACAGGAGATACATTAAATCTTAATCATAAAGGGATATACTTTATCAAATGCTTTTTCTGCATCAATTGATATAATTTTCGTCTTTCTTTCCATTTATGTGATGTATTACATTTATTGCTTTGGGTATGTTGAACCATTCTTACATCTCTAGGATAAATCCTACTTGGTCGTGGTGTATATAAATATATAACTTGTTTAATGTGTTGTTGGATTTGATTTGCTAGTATTTTGTTGAGAATTTTTGCATCTATACTATTAAGCATATTGGCCTGTAGTTTTCTCTTTTTGTTTTGTCCTTGTCTGACTTTGGTATCAAGGTGATGGTGTCTTCATCAACTGAGTTTGGACATTTGGATCTTTGAAATAGTTTGAAGAGAATTGCAGTTATTCTTTTTTATTAAATAATTATTTATTGGGACCAGCAGTTAGCATAATGGCTATGTCGCTGCACTCCCGTGTAGTCAACCATGGTTCGAGTCCCGGTCCCGGTGGCTTAAAACTCACGCTGGGCGCGTGTGCGTGCGTGCTCAAGATCCCGAGAGGAGAATGGAGGAGAAGGGATTGCGGCATGGCCATCCCCCTAGGGGGTGATTTGTCACTTTCTGCTCTGTCTCTCTGGCGAGTGCACGCACCCTATAGCAAAAACCTCTCTCACACACGCACAAAAGAATTATTTATTTAGGGACCAGCAGTTAGCATAATGGCTATGTTGCTGGACTCCCATGTAGCTGACCGCGGTTCGAGTCCCGGACCTGGTGGCTTAAACTCATGCCAGGTGCGTGTGTGCGCGTGCCTAAGATCCCGAGAGGAGAATGGAGGAGAAGGGATTGCAGCGTGGCCATCCATTCCCCCTGGGGGTGATTTCTCGCTTTCTGTCTCTCTGTCTCTCACTGTCTTTCTGGTGAGCGCACGCACCACATAGCAAAAATCTCTCCAAAAAGAAAAAAAAAGAATTATTTATTTAATGCTACTTATTTTTTTAATTTTAATTTGACCATAGAGAGACAGAGAGAGAGAGAGAGAGAGAGAGAGAGAGAGAGAGACAGAAAGAGGGAAAGTGAGAAAGCAAGCCACCAGGTCCAGGACTTGAACTGTTGTTGTCCATGTGGGAGTGTCCAGCCACCACACCACCTTCTGGTCCCCGCAGTTATTCTTTCTGAAGCTTTTCTTTCTTTCTTTTTTTTTTTTTTTTTTTTTTTTTTTGTGGAGGTTTTTGCTATAGGGCGGGTGTGCTCGCCAGAAAGACAGAGAGACACAGAGAGACAGAAAGCAAGAAATCACCCCCCAGGGGGGTGGCCATGCCACAATCCCTTCTCCTCCATTCTCCTCTTGGGATCTTGGGCAAGCACGCGCACATGCCCGGTGTGAGTTTAAGCCACCAGGTCTGGGACTCGAACCACGGTTGACTATACAGGAGTCCAGCGACATAGCCATTACATCGACTGCTGGTCCCCTTTTTAAAACTTTTATAGAATTCAAAAGTGAAGCCATCTGGACCTGGGCTTTTCTTTGTTGGGAGACTGTTGAGTTGTCAGGAAAGTCATCATTTTTGCATAGAAAAATACATTATGACTTTCTTAACAACCTAATATTTATTATTGATTCAGTCTTGCTGTTACTAGTCTAATCAGGCTTTTTATTTCTTCTTTGTTCAATATAGGTGTAGGTTTTCCAGCTTGCTACCATGTAGTCATTCATAGTAATCCGTAATGATCTTTTGCATTTATTTGGTATCCGTTGTAATGTTCCCTTTTTCCTTTCTGTTATTTTTCTGGGTTCTTTATTTTTCTTAGTCTAGCTAATGGTTTGTCAATTTTATTTATCCTCTAATGGGTGTATTTCCAGATTATTCACCAGAGAGATAGAAATTAATCCCTAGATGGAAATTTCAGGTTTTTCTACTTTACACTACATAGGCAAAACAACATCTAGAAACCTGTGTACTGTACTCAGAGGAATGATGGAAACCTTGCTTTTCTGTAACACCCTAACAGCCTATAAGATGGGAAAATTACAATAAAGGCATATGTGGGCGTATCCATCTCTGCCTCAGCAAATCCATTTCTATCTTTTCCTCAGTCTGTTCCTTTTCATCATTCGATCTTCACCTATCTCTTTCTCTGCTTTCTCTTTACAAGTCATGATATAAAATATTTTTTAAAATTTTTTTTTGACCCTTGAATATAATTTTGTCATCTCTTTTTGGTTTAAAAGGAAGAAATAACACATTCCCTTTTATGGAATGAAGTGTTGCTCAATTCAAAATCATAGTGCCAATTAAAATCTTTAAATTCACAGCCAGCAGGCTGTGTGAAGTTTAAGGCAGCTGGATCCCACATGGCTGACTGCACAGTTCAAGTTCCAGACCCAGTAGCTTGAGTCACACACATATGTGTGTGTGACCAAAATCTTGAGAGGAAAATGGAGGAGAAGGGATTGTGGCCATTCCTCCGGGGGTGCTTTCTCACTTTCTCCCCTCCCCCCAGCAATTGCCCTATAGAAAAAACAAACAAACAAAAGAAAAATCTTTCAAAGGATCTGGTTCCATAGTGCAGTGGTAATGTACTGTTTAGGAGAGGCTGAATCTCATGTGGCAACCACAGTTGAAATCCCTGATTTGAAAACCACAGCTCAGTATGACTGAAAAATGGTAGACACACACATGAGTGCCCAGGATCTGGGAAAGGCAATCATGGCGTGACCAGGTCCTGTGGACAATGCGCCTCTCTCTCTTGCTCTCTCTTCCTTTATCACATATGTGCATTTGATCATGAATAAAAGAAAAAAATTAAAAACAAAGAAAAAGTTCACCATTTGTCCTGCTGCATCTTCCAGATTACAGCTAAGACCTCCCACTCTTCAGGAAACAGCTACACATGTAGCTAAAAAGGACCTGATGACCTCTATGGGAATGGCAGAAGAAATTCTCTGCTTCACAGAGCCCTTCCTTCGGTTCTACTGTGTGGCCAGGAAGTACATCTCTGATGACCCCTCCTGTTGGCTTCAGG
This sequence comes from Tupaia tana, assembly GCA_026018925.1. Lineage (NCBI taxonomy): Eukaryota > Metazoa > Chordata > Mammalia > Scandentia > Tupaiidae > Tupaia > Tupaia tana. Next base: position 29,158,597 of record JAKSZU010000009.1, read on the forward strand.
TTTTATACTCTTCATGTTCTGCAATTCCTCTCTCAGTCTCTTTTGTAACTCATGGCTTTGACTTCTAGCATGGGTTTTTACAAAGGAATGTCCTCTCTGGGTTGTAGGATAGCTAAAGTCTTGTCCAGGACAGACATAGGCCAATGAGGCTGTCATGAATGAGGTCCTGGATTCCTGTGACATTGGGGGCCATAAAAATCAGAATTATGACTACTTTTCTACCAGGAAGCAGTTGTAGGATGTTCTGGGAGGTTCTTGGGTCAGTCACATCAGCAGGGCACAGAAACATCGCTCCTTCTATGCAGTTATCTGTGGAAAAGGTCTTCTCTGAACATGATGCCAACAGGAGAGCTGAGATCTCCAGAAGCATGAAAGTGCTTTGACACCAATAACTGTCCACCTTTGAAGCCTTCACAAATGGGTCCCTCACGTGCTGTCAGCCACGGGTGCTCAACACCTGTCCAGCCCTTGTAGTGACTCACAGCAGTGTCAAACTTTTGACAATGAAAGGAAGCACACACGAGCTTCAAGTACACAGTCATAGGTGACCACCCATGCCTGCATCTACACTACCAGAACTTCTTTTAATTAGCAACAAACAACCAGGAATTTGGGAGCAACCTATGTCTATTTAGGGATATTCCTGGTTATAGAAAAGCTGTTGTCACATTTTACAAAGGCATCAAGAGCATTAAAGCTGGAAAGTCTGTCTAGTAAGTGTAATTTCTGGTTTTAGAGGATAATAAATTGATTCCACTGATTCTTCTTCTTTCCTACTCTTGAGATCCTGCTCCAGCAACTTTCTCCAACATTTGATGTGGATTCTTCCATCCAAGAGGGTTTTCCTTAAAAATTGCATTTTTCACATCTATTGATAAATCTTGCAGAAATGAGAAACAATTAGTAACTTCCAGAAATCATCGAGTGATTTGAATGATTCTTTACCTCTGCAGCCTTTCTCTTAAGACAATCAGTCTGCTCTGATTCTTCTCATAGTCTATGTCTAGACAAATGGTTTTCATCTTTTTCGCTGGTATCTCTCTTCTTTCACTTCAGGTGCACTCTTCACTTACATGCCAAACTATTCATCTTGAACGGACCCAGCTCACACAAGGAAAAGATTTGTGTCTCCTGGGGTGGGGAGATATGGGCAGAATTCGTGAAGGTACAGAGTGTCTATGTGGAAGAGGAACCAAATGAAGCCAGCTGTTATGATAGTCTTTTGGGTGCTGTTATGGATTTAAATCATTCCAGTATTTTTTCAAGTTACCTCATACAGAACAGTTTTGGAACTGGGAAAAAAGTAGGGTCAGCTGTGCTGGCCCCATAGCACAGCAATTATGCACTGTGCATATGGAGTCAAATCTCACATAATTAACCACAGTTTGAATCCCAGCTCTGGCAGCTTGAAAACCATGCAAGGTGCTTGTGTATGTGTGCCCAAAATCCTGATAGGATAAAGAAATGAGAAAAGAGGACTGCAGTGTGACCATGGCCCACTGAGGAGTGCTTTCTCTCTTTCTTTCTCACTTTCTCTCTGGTTAGTACATGTACCCTCTGATAATTAAAAAAGAAAAGTAAGAGTCAACTTTAGGGATGAACTGAAGTTTAGCTTTGGGCTCAGTATTTGGCCAAAATTTATTCTCAGCTTTGGCCTCACCCTTTGGAAGGCCAAATGTCTACCTTGCATCACTTCTGCAACCACAGAACTCATGCAGGATATGATCATGTATGTTATCATCATATATAATCAGTATCCAAATGTCAGTAATATGAACAAAGAATGTAAATATTTTCAGATATAGGTAAGCATTCTAGATGCCAACTGGAGTTAAAAATCTTCCTATGTGCTTTATATGCTGAAATCTTTTAGTCATTTGAAGTATAAATGCTTATGTATTATGTCAGGAATAAAATGCTGCAATGCTTATGGTAATTATGAAAGCTTTTAACTTTATGTGCAAACATAATTATCAGGAATCTATACAAAGCTAAATAGGGAAATAAACACTCAATACAAATATTAAGATAATATACAATGGCCAAATACATTTCAGATAATCATATGCTTTATGAGCCAACAATTTTTTAAAGAATTATTTTATTTAACTTTATTAATTAATTTACTTATTTTAATTTAACCAGAGAGGGAAAGAGTGAGAGTGAGAGTGGGAGAGGGAGAGAGAGAAAGCAAGAGAGAAAGAGAAAAAGCAAGCTGCCAGGTTTGGGACTCAAACCATGATCAGCCATGTGGAAGTCCAGTGCCCTTTACCACCATGCCACCTGCCAGTCCCTGAGCCAACAATTTTTAATTAAATTTAAGACAAAAATAAAAATGAGATAACAAATGAAATAACAATTCTTTGTGGAATGGTTTTTATATTAGCATTCACAATAATAAGCAAAATAATCTCTAAGAATTATATGTAATTTTTAATTATTTAATTATGATTTAATTATAATGAGGCGGGGGTCAGCAGATGGCATGGTGGTTAAGGGCGCTGGACTTCCACATAGCCAACAGCAGTTCGAGTCCCATATCTGGTGGCTTACTTTCTCACTTTCCTCTCTCTCTCGCTCACTCTCTCACTCTGTCCCTCTCTGTTCAAATTAAATAAATAAATAAAACATAATTCTTTTAAAAATAATTATTATTAAAATGAGGCTAGGCACATTTTAAGAGAAAGTCTTATTTGAAAATCCTTCAGGGCTAGCCAGTGACATGATGGTTAAAGCAGCTAGATTTCACATGACTGACTACATGGTTTGAGTTCAGACCCAGTGACTTGTAAAACACGGCAGATACGTGTACATGCGTGCCCAAGAATCCCAGGAGGAGAAGGGAAGACAGGGGATTGCAGCGTGGCCATTTTCCTTGGAGGGTGATTCCTCATTTTCCCTCTCTCTCCCTTTCTGTCTCTCTCCAGCGAGCACACACACCTGCAGCAAACAATAAAAAAGAAAAAGAAAGAAGAAAAAGAAAATCCTTCAGAGCTTAGGAAGATGAAATAAAGCCAAATGTCAACTTCTCCACCTCAGAATTTTATGAGAAGTAAAACCACCAAAATCACACACAGCAGCCATGATAAATCATGTTCCATTCAAATATAATAACAAAAAGAAAAGTAATGATTATAAGGAGAAGAAGGCGTTAGAGACAGATGAGGCAGCCAATGCTCATTTGATTCTCATTAAGCAAACTTCAAAACAACAGAATCTTTTAAGGCATTTCTCTGTTTGAGTCTATGGAGCTTAACAATCTAAACAAAATTCGTTGAAATGATGATTATAAACTGCTAACCATCTTTGGAACTTGAAACTGAAGGGGTTTTGAGATTTATTCAGGCTATGAATATCAGGTAAAAAGTTACTTCTAGAAATTAAGTTATCATAAAACATTTAGTCTGAATTATATTCTACTGTGCACAAGACCATTAGTGATAATATTAGATGTGCCTTTTTGTGCATCATACACTTGGACATGCAGAAACAACCAGAAATCTTTTTTATTTAATTAGATAGTGCAGGCTTACATTTTTAAGACACTGTGCTCTACAAGCTGGGACCACATAAGAGGCTCAAGGTTGATTCATGGTCTAACCTAAAAGTGAGGTATGGTGGTATGCACCTATGATCCAGCAACTCAGGGAGGCTGATGCAGGAAAATTGCAAGCTAGAGGCTGGCCTGGGTGAGCTGCTAGGTCTCACTGGCCATAGTGAGACCCTGCCTAAAAACAGATGGTGATGCATGCTTGTATTCCTATCCAGAAGGCTGAGGCAGCAAGATCATGACATCGTAAGATTGTCATAATGGATTTATGGATTAATGACTGTGTTAATTGCTTACATTAGCAATTAGCTATTGCTAAGTTTAAAACCACCTTAAAATTTGGTGGTTTAAAAGAATGACCATCTGGGACCAACAGATGGCATAATGGTTATATCACTGGACTCCCAGAGAGTTGACCACGGTTCAAGTCCTGGACCCGGTGGCTTAAACTCACGCCAGGCACATGTGTGTGCATGCCCAAGATCCTGAGAAGAGAATGAAGGAGACAGGATCGTGGTGTGGCCATTCCCCCCAAGAGGGTGATTTCTTGCATTCTATCTCTCTCTCTCTCTCCAGCGAGTGCATGTGCCCTATAGCAAAAAAAAAAAAAAAAAAAAAAAAAAAAAAAAACTCTCTAAAATAAATATTGTATTACTACATTGTCACATTTCTAGGCCCATAGTTTAAAGACAGCAAGAGCTGTTCCGTTCTGGTGAAATGTTGAAACACATTTGGCCAGCTCCAGTGGCATGGCAGTAATGTAACATTCTGTGCTGGGAAGGTCCCGAGTTTGTATCTAGAGGCCTTCCTGTGCACACCAAGTGAATGTGTGTGCCCATGATCCCGTCTGGCTGAGATTAGTGGGTGAATCAGAGTGTGAAGACCCTGCCAGAGGTGTCTCTCTTTCTCCCTTTCATAGAAGAAATAAATAAACTTTAAAAAAGAAAAATAAAAGGAAACACACCCCACCCTGTCTCTCCCACTGAATGCAACTGTACAACTGAATAGAATGCACAGAGCAGCTATTGGAGGACTTTGTAAAGGAAATAGTAAAAGACAGCTTGGAAAAGAAGACAGAGGTCAAAGTACAGATGGTCTCCGACTTCCGATCTTTGAACTTTGCAATGGTGCGAAAGCAATATGCGCTCAGTAGAAACTGTACTTCCAGTATTGTATTTTGATCTTTCCCCACGCTAGCAATATGTGGTATGAAACTCTCTCACAATACTGGGCAGTGGCAGTGAGCTGAAACTCCCTGTTGGCCATGCAATCATGGAGGTAAACAACCAGCACTGTACTCTGCAGTGTACTGTATTCAATAAAGTACATGAGTTATATTCCATGCTGTATTATAAAATAGACTTTGTGTTAGATGATTTTGCCCACTGTAGGCTAATATAACTGTTCTGTGCACGGTTAACAGAAGCTAGGCTAAGCTATGATGCTCGGTAGGTTAGGTGTATTTCATGCACTTTCTACTCAGGGTGCTTGATGGGTTCATCACTCCATAACCCACGCCCCATCATAAGTCAAGGAGCAGCTGTACCACCAAGATGGCTACCATAAGCAATCCTGTAGCAGCAGCAGTAGCAGGTGCCCACGGAGGCTAAAACCCTGAGAGAGGGGAACTAGAGGAGCCCGGTACCAAGAGGGTGGGACAAACACCCATTTCTTTTGTTCCTTATGGGCACAATCAGAACAGGGCAAGAAGTCCCAGCTTTTTGACCAAAGGACTAATATGGGAGTCCAGTCCTAGAAACCTGGGAAATAGCAGAGAGGGAAGGATTTGGAAGAATGGCCCCAGAAACTTCATAAACTCCTTAGGGAACCATACACCACAAAAGATCAATTTTACTGTATGTTAAATTAAGAACTAAAATTAGGGAACCAGCAGTTAGCATGATGGTTATGCCGCTGGATTCCCATGTAGTCGACTGCGGTTCGCGTCCCGGACCTGGTGGCTTAAAACTCATGCCGGGCACGTGTGCGTGCGTGCCCAAGATCCCGAGAGGAGAATGGAGGAGAAGGGATTGCGGCGTGACCATCCCCCCTGGGGGGTGATTTCTCACTTTCTGTCTCTATGTCTCTCTCTGTCTGGCGAGCGCACGCATCCTATAGCAAAAAAAAAAAAAAAAAAAAAAAAAAAAAAAAAACCTCTCCAAAAAAAAAAAAAAAAGAACTAAAATTAAGGGCCAGCTTAATGGTCTCATGGTTAAGGGAGCCATATCCCATATGGAAGACCACCTGGTTCAAATTCCAGCCCCTATGGCTTACAAAACACACTGGGGCAGGTGCATGTGCACCCAAAATCCACACAGCACTGGATGGAGAGTTGGAAGAGGAGCTGTGGCCTTACCATGCCCCATGGGGAGTTGCACTCTTCCTCTTCTGCTCTCTGCTTCTCTAGCTGGTAAATGCATGCACTCTCTGGCAAAAATTAAAAAGAAGTAAAATTGAAATAAATACAATTTAAAATTAGAATTTATCGGGACCAGCAGTTAGGGTAATGGCTATGTCGCTGGACTCCCACATAGTCGACTGCGGTTCGAGTCCCGGACCCGGTGGCTTAAACTCATGCCGGGCGCGTGTGCGTGCGTGCCCAAGATCCCGAGAGGAGAATGGAGGAGAAGGGATTGCGGTGTGGCCATCCCCCCTGGGGGGTGATTTCCTGCTTTCTGTCTCTCTGTCTCTCTCTGTCTGTCTGGCGAGCGCACGCACCCTATAGCAAAAACCTCTCCAAAATAAAAATAATAAAATAAATAAATAAATAAATAAAATTAGAATTTATTAAAAGAAACAAAGAGCAGCAAGGTTGTACAAAATATTCTCAGAAAAAAAACATAAATAAGGGTAACCATCGTAAAACTGCTTCTGAAAATAGGAAGCACTTTCTTCAAGCAGTGCAGAAAACTGACAGTGCTGACAGAGTTGTGTTCTTGCACTGTAATGTTCATCAGCTTGATTTAATCATTCCACATCACATCCCACAAATGTACACACTTCTGATTTATCAGTTAAAATAATATCAACTTAAACATTTTAATATGGAAAACCTCACTTCAAACAACAAACGTTGAGTAATTTGCCAATATGACTTTGATTTGTGTTTAGTTTTGGCCTTGGCTTCAGGTAAATATTGATTTTAACACTTGGCCATTTAGCATTTTGCCTATACGTATATTCAGTCACCTCTAGTCGTCAATTAAACAAGACCAGCAGAATCAGTAGGAATGTTCCATTTAACCTGCTGGAAATTTTCTGATTCACCTAACAGGCATGCGTTCTTGGATCTTATGCAATTTGAGCAATACCTTTATAACTTAATATCACTTTGAAGCAATAAGATATATGCTTTATCTATTGTCAAATGCAAGTTTTATTGTCACAGAATAAGAGAGACAGCTATGAAGAGGGGCTTCAGACAAACCCTTAAAAAAAAAAAAAAAACCCAAAGTCATGGGCCACCTGGTGGCATGGTGGTTAAGACTGCTGGATCCCACATGGCCAATTGCACAGTTCGAATCCCAGACCCAGCAGCTTGAGAGACTTGCTGAGCGCATGTGTGTGCATGCCCAAAATCTCAAGAGGAGAATGGAGGAGAAGGTATTGCAGTGTGGCCATCCCCTCTTGAGGGTAATTTCTCACTTTTCCTCTCTCTGTCTCTCTCTGGGAAGCACATGCACCCTATTGTAAAAACTTAAAAAAAAAAGTGAAGACATCAAGAAAACTATCCCTGGATTGAATTGATTAACATATTTCCCACCCCCACACAGAATTGCTCTTTTTTTAGAATGATTTAATTTTATTTATTATCTTTTTAAAAATTTGCTGTAGGGCACATGCGCTCACTCAAAAGAGACAGAAAGAGAGAGAAAGGGAAAGTGAGAACACAAGCAGTCAGGTCCAGGACTTAAACTGTAGTTGGCCATGTGGAATCCAGTGCCCCAAGCATCATGCCACCTGCTGGCCCCAAAGAATTGCTTTTCTTTCTTTATTTTTATTTAAGAGAGATTTTTTTTCTGTAAGAGATGTGTGCTTGCTGGAAACAGAGAGAGAGAGAAAGTGAAAAATCACCCCCTGAGGGGATAGCCACACCACAGTCCCTTCCCCTCCATTCTCCTCTCAGGATTTTGGGCATGTACGCACATGTGCCCAGCATGAGTTTCAAGCAGCAAGGTCCAGGACTCAAACCACAGTCAGCCATGTGGGAGTCCAGCACCTTAATGACCATGCCACCTGCTGGCTCCATAGAATTGCTTTTAAAAAAAGAAAACATTTTTTTGAAAAGTTCTAGGCTTACGGCAAAATTGAGAAAGATGCAGATTTCCCATATATCTCTTGACCCCGTTATGCATAGCTTCCTCCATTATCCACATCCCCCATCAGAGCAGAACATTTATTACAACTGTTGAACCTACATTTAACATACCATTATCACCTAAAGCCCATAGTTTACCTTAGGAATCACCCTTTATGTTATATATTCTATTAGTTGGACAAGTGCATAATGACATGTCTCTTTTTTTGTTTTTGGAGAGGTTTTTGCTATAGGGTGCGTGCACTAGCCAGACAGACAGAGAGAGACAGAGAGACAGAAAGCGAGAAATCACCCCCCAGGGGGGATGGCCACGCCGCAATCCCTTCTCCTCCATTCTTCTCTTGGCATCTTGGGCACGCACGCACACGCGCCCAGCATGAGTTTAAGTCACCGGGTCCGGGACTCGAACCGCGGTCGACTACGTGGGAGTCTAGCAACATAGCCATTACGCTAACTGGTGGTCCCAATGACATGTATCTGTAGAGAGTATTTTAACTGGCCTAAACATCCTCCGTGTTCTGACCATTCTTCCCCTCTCTCCCCTTAATCCCTGGCAACCACTGATCTTTTTCTGTTGTTCCCATACCTTTGCCTTTTCCCAGAATGTTATATAGTGGAAACTCTATAGTATGTTGACTTTTCAGATCGCTTCTTTCACCTAGTAATACATATTTGAGTTTCCTCTGTGTCTTTTCATGGCTTGACAGCTTATTTCTTTGTTTTGTTGGTTTGTTTTTATTTACCTTTATTTATTTTATTTATTTTTAATTTGACCATAAAGGTACAGAGCCAGAGAGAGAGGGAAAGTGAAAAAACAAGCTGCCAGGTCCAGTGCTTGAACCATGGTCAGCCATGTGGGAGTCCAGTGCCCTTAACCACCACACCACCTGCCAGCCCATTTTTTTTAACTTTATTTTTCTTTTGGTTTTTGCCATAGGATGTGTGTCTTACCGGAGAGAGATAGAGAGAGACAGTGAGAGAGGGAAAGTGAGAAGTCAGCCCTCAAGGGGAATGGCCACACTTCAACCCCTTCTACTCTGTTATCCTCTTGGGATTTTGGGCATGCATGCACATGTGCCCAGCGTTATTTTCAAGCCTCCAGGTCCATGACTCGAATGGCAGTTGGCCATGTGGGAATCCAGTACCTTAATCACCATGCCACCTGCTGGCCCCATATTTCATTTCTTTTTAACATTGAATAATAATTCATTGCCTGGATCTACCACAATTTATTTATCCATTCATCTACTAAAGCACACATTTGCTGCTTTGAAGGTTTGGCAATTACCGAGTTGCTGTAAACATACATATGTAGGTTTTTGTGTGAACATAACTGTTATGTTTTGCATTTCCTTAGTAATGAATGAAAGTTCCTGTTGCTCCACATCCTCCCCAGCATTTGGTATTCAGTGTTCTGGATTTTGGCCACTGTTAATATGTATGTAATGGTATCTTATTGTCCTTTTTAATGTATATTCCCTGAGGACATGTGAAATAGAATATCTTTTTATATGATTTTTTTGGGTGAGGTGGTTTTTAAAGTCTTTGGTTCGTTTTCCCTTTTTAGGCCAGAGGGCATGTGTATGCATGCACCAGAGAGAGAAAACAGCTTCCCGGTGGGGCCTGGTCACACTGAAATCCTTTACTCTCCAATTCTCCAACTCATTAACATCTGGGCACTTGCTGGGACCAGCAGTTAGCGTAATGGCTATGTCGCTGGACTCCCACGTAGTCGACCGCAGTTCGCGTCCCGGACCCGGTGGTTTAAAACTCATGCCGGATGTGTGTGCGTGCGTGCCCAAGATCCCGAGAGGAGAATGGAGAAGGGATTGTGGTGTGGCCATCCCCCCTGGGGGGTGATTTCTCGCTTTCTGTCTCTCTCTGTGTGTCTGGTGAGCACACGCGCCCTATAGCGAAAATCTCTCAAAAAAAAAAAAAAAAAAAAGATCTGGGCACTTGCACATACCCAGCATGAAGCTGACTGGGCCAGTATTAGAACCCTGGTCAGGCACATGGGACATGGCTTCCTCTGACAGTGTCTAACTGCTGCCCTTCGGGGCCAACCTTGGGCCATTTCTTAATTGGGCTGTTCCTTTCCTTATTGTTGAATTGTAAGGGTTCTTTGTGTATTTTGGATTATAGTCCTTTATCAGACATGTCTTTTGTAAATGTTTTCCTCCCATCTGTGGGAAATTGCTTTTTTAAAACTGAGATATAATCAACATATCATAGAATTCACCTATTAAAACTGTACAATCTAGGCCACCAGGTGGCATGATGGTTAAGGCACTAGACTCTCACATGACTGACCAGGATTTGAGTCCCAGACCCAGAGGCTTGAAAATCACTCCAGGCCCTTGTGCATGTGTGTTCAAAATCCTAGGAGGAGAGTATTCATTGGAGAGTCGCAGCCATGGCTCTGTGGTACCTGGTGGCTGTGGGCCTCAACGAGGGACACAAAGTGACCAAGAACGTGAGCAAGCCGAGGCACAGCCGCCACCACGGGTGCCTCACCAAGCACACCAAGTTCATGCGCGACATCATCCGGGAGGTGTGCGGCTTCGCGCCCTAAGAGCGGCACACCATGGAGCTGCTGAAGGTGTCCAAGGACAAGCGCGCGCTCACGTTCATCAAGAAGTGGGTTGGGGGAACCAGCAGTTAGCGTAATGGCTATGTCGCTGGACTCACATGTAGTCGACCGCAGTTCGCATCCCGGACCCGGTGGCTTAAAACTCACGCCAGGCGCGTGTGCGTGCGTGCCCAAGATCCTGAGAGGAGAACGGAGGAGAAGGGATTGCGGCGTGACCAACCCCCCTGGGGGGTGATTTCTCGCTTTCTGTCTCTAATGTCTCTCTCTGTCTGACTGGCGAGCGCACGTGCCCTATAGCGAAAACCTCTCAAAAAAAAAAAAAAAAAAAAAAAATGGGTTGGGACGCACATCCGCGCCAAGAGGAAGCGTGAGGAGCCGAGCAACGTGCTGGCCGCCATGCAGAAAGCGGCTGCCAAGGAGGACTGAGCCTGCCCTGCGCCAATAAAGTCCACTTAACCCCCCCAAAACAAAAATCCTAGGAGGAGAATGGAGGAGTAGGGATTGTGGCATGGCAAACTCTCCCCCCACCTCCTACAGGGTGATTTCTCACTTTGTCTCATTCTGTCTCTCTCTGTGTTTTCAGTGAGCACATGCGCCTTATGGAAAAAAAAAAAAAAAACTTTAAAAAAAGATTAAAAATATGCACAATTTCGGGCCAGCAGATGGCATAATGGTTACGTCACTGGACTCCCACAGCAGTTCGAGTCCCAGACTCGTTGGCTTGAAACACACCAGCGTGTGTGCATGCATACCCAAGATCCTGGAAGGAGAATGAAGGAGAAGGGATTGCGGTATGGCCACCCCTCCTGGGAGGTGATTTCTTACTTACCCTGTTACTGTCTCTGTCTCTGAGAGTGCACACACCCTAAGGCATAAACCTCTACCAAAAAAAAAAGTACAATTCAATGATTTTTGTATATTCACAGTTATACCACCATCACCAGTTACTCTTTGGAACATTTTCATCACCCTCTAATAACCCCCACCTGTTAGCAGTCATAGTTCCTTTCCCTGCACCCCCTCCCAGCCCCTGAAAACCACTCATTTCTTTTGACTCTATAGATTTGCCCATTATGCACATTTCATATAAATGGAATCATTTATATATCATCTTTTGTAACTGGATTCCTTCCCTAAGCAAGGTCCACCCATGTTGCAACATAAATCAGTACTTCATTTTTTTATGGATGAATATATCCCACTGCATGTATATACCACATCCTATTCACACATTCCTCAGTTGATGGACATTTGGAACGTTTCCGGGTTTCAGCTATTGTGACGAATACTGCTGTGGAATTGCTTTCAATTAACTCAATTTTAGCATTACACTAATAGCCCATACTGAGGAATAGCCTAAGACATATATTAGAAAGGGGAGAATTTACTTACTGTCAGGTTCTTCCTTCCGTCGCCAGGATGCTATTTACGACAATCCATAAGAAGTAGGCTTATTCTGAAACACTGGTTATGTTTGGCATGCTTAGGGACACTGTGAATCCTGTAAATAATCTTTTTTTTCACTCTTCGTATTTGTCTTAAGAATGCTCAGAATCAAACTCATGGCCCATTTCCAGCAGGCATACAGCACGTCATTTCTGACTTTTGATTTTTATTTTGATTCCCTTTTGTCTCGATCACTGGCTTATTTTCATATTGTTGTACTATCCTTTCTCAAGAACAAATGGGGTATAAACATTACAGTCACTTAGTCCACGCTACAGGTCATGGCTGAACAGAAACAGGGCCTTGAAGATGAGAGAAAGCAAACCAGTCTTCAGCTGGGCAAAAAGACTACATACCTTCCCACTTGCATTTCAATAAATGCCTTCAAGGCAGAATTGTGAAATTGCTGCCGACAAACATATACAAAATTTATTTGCCTTCAAACACATTTCCCAAAGTGGGCTCCTTAAAATATTAGAGTTCTTCAATTAAATATTTTCAACTGAACAATAGAGATTTAAACTACCTATGGAATTTGTTTTGTTATTTTTATGTTTCGCATATGGGGTTCTGTATACTATTACATTTCAAGCGAGAGTTCTTCTGCTAACATGTTCCAGTGCTCCTGGGAATGAGGAAAACAAGAGGCAGTGAGACAGGAAAACTTGAATTTTCAGTTTGGCCTAGTCTTTAGCCCACTTTGTGATTCCCTTGGCAGGCTTCTTAAGCAGAAGCACCTCCATTTTGAACTCTTCTCTATATTGGAAACTTGCTTTCTCCTTTTGCCTAGAATAAAGAGAGTGATCAACATACCTGCTATCAATTGGATCAAAATCCCCACCCTGGGACCAGCAGTTGACATAATGGCTATGTCGCTGAACTCCATGTAGTCGACCGTGGTTCGAGTCCTGGACCTGGGGGCTTAAACTCATGCCGGGCACGTGTGTGTGCGTGCCCAAGATCCCGAAAGGAGAATGGAGAAAGGATTGCAACATGGCCATCCCCCCTGGGAGGTGATTTCTCGCTTTCTGTCTCTGTCTTTGTCTCGCTGGTGAGCGTACATGCCCTATAGCAAAAACCTCTCCAAAAAAGAATCACCACCTTTTAGAAATTGTCCTGAGATGTAATCACCAATCACAAGACCCCTGCCCAGAGCCATGGAGGCTATTAAAATTCCACTGTGTTTAAGATATTATTATTAACCTGCTTTATCTGGCTTCTGTCACCACTTAGGCAAAGGAATCTCTACTTTTTTCCCTTGTCACCTCCCCCTCTTCAACAGTTACTGCTCCTGCCACGTCAACTCTAATGTGGTTTTTGCCTTTATAAGACTCCTTTTCTCTGCACTCGGGGCTGCAGGATTTTTGAGAGACATGAGTCTTCCCACAGTCGGCCAGCCTATTAATAAAGAACTCCCATAATTTGGCTATGTCTGGATGTCCTCTTATTTCTCACGATCAGACTACAGCACTTCCTTCTACGTAAAAGGGGGTGAGTTGTATTAGAAATTTTGGAGGTCCTTTCCAGCTCTGCCACTCAATTGTAAGTCACAAAAATTAAATGGCTTTCTTAATGCAGCCACACTACCAATTATTTAACACAATAAAATATTACTTAAACAGATTGAGTTAAGTTTGAAGAATTCTGCCTTGATGGAACTGAATAAGCCAGCAGTGGTGTTCTTGGTTTTTGTTTTTGTTTTCCCATTCAGCTTTGTTGAGGTATTACTGACCAATAAAAATTGCATATATTTATGGTGTAGTGTTTTGATATATGTATACATTGTAAAATAACTACCACAGTCAAGCTAATTAACATGATATGGAAAGACCCTGAATTCATGAATAACTCAGGGCTGATAGCAGTCTAGAGTTTCTGCCCTCCAGCAAACTTACTGCCCCTCCCTGGAACTACAGGGAAACCTGAAAACCTTGAATAGATTAGTACCTTAAATAGATTAGTACTTTGAATAGATTAGTGCCTTGACTAGATTATACTTCCTGCTTCTCTGGCTCCTCCCTTTGACGCTGCATAGGGTGGGTTTTGAGCCCATTCTCCACCTCGAGACCTCCCCTTCCCCAGTTCCCCCATAAAAAACAGTGTCCAACCCCCAGTTGGGGCAGGAGATTCAGAATGCTAACTCCTCAGTGCCCACCCACATAATAAATAGTTCTCCTAAACTTTCTCTCACTGTCTCCCTGGTGAGCGCATGTGTCCTGTAGGAAATTTAAAATATATATGTAATAATAATAAAATCAGGGACCAGCAGGTGGTGTGGTGGTTAAGGCACTGGACTCCCACATGGCTGACCACAGTTTGAGTCCTGGACCTGGTGGCTTGCTTTCTCGCTTTCTCTCTCTCTTTCTTTTGTCAAATTAAAATAATAAATGAATGAATGAATAACTAAATAATTCTTTAAAAAGTTAAATAATTCTTTTTAAAAATGATGATTGTTGGGATCAGTAGGTGGCATGCCAATGTAGGCTCAGATATCAGATACAGTAGTGGGTGCTTGGTGTTGTTATTTGGCAGGCTGGGACTACATGGAAGGCCCAGGTTCAGTTTCTGGCCCAGCATAAAAAACAGTGGCACACGCCTGTAATTCCATCTACTCAGAAGCTGAAAGAAAAGGATTGTGATATGGCAAGATCCTGTGTAAAACACAAACACACACACACACACACACACACACACACACACGAATGTCAATGTTATGAAGAACAAAGACTGAGGAATGGTTCCAGATTTAAAGAGACATAATAATTAAATACATCATCATGAATTTGTTTCTAGACTAGAAAATTGTTTTTTCTTGATATAAAGAACTATGTGGGCAATACAAGTCAGTAGATTAAACAATAATACTGTCCAAATGTTAATTTCCTGGTTTTATTAATAGTGTTGTGGTTATATAAGTGAATATCCTAATATATTGAGAAGTATACATCAAAATATTTCGGGATAATTGAGCATTATGTCTGCAACATACTCAAAATGTTCAGAAAAAAATTTGCACGCATTGAAAAAGAATGATAAATACAATAAAATGTTAACATACAAGGAATCTGTGTGAAAGATAAACAGGAATACTTTATACTACTTCCAACTTTTCCATACATCTTATATAATTTCAAAATGAAACTTTTAACCAATTTTATAACAAAAGTAAAAAAAAAACTGAACTCTAGTAAATGATATGCCTACTGAAAGAAGTTATAAAAAAAAATGATAGAACTTCCCTTGTCAGCCTGGATCCACTGATGACCATAGAAGAATTGAGACACTCTAACCTACAACAGCTAGCCTGGACTGTTAGAAGAGCAGGTAAAATAGAGAAACCTCTCTTAGAGAGTATGTAAGCCATAGTTAGAACTTTTTTAGAAGTTATTTTTATGTATTATTTTATGTATTATTATTTTTCCAATTTGACGAGAGAGAGAAAGTGAGAAGGAAGCCACCAGGTTCGAGCCTTGAGCCAGTCAGCCATGTGGGAATCCAGCACCCTTAACCACTATGCCACCTTCTGGCTGCCATAGTTGGGACTTCTAACAGCAGTGTATTTTATACCAACAAATACAGATTGGGGACCTTAAAGTGAATGCTGCCTAACAAAATAAACCATATGGCATTGCCCAGTTCAGAGGTGGCCATGGGGGATAATGGACAAAGAAAAACTTCCAGAGGGATGATAATGTAGACAAAGGAAAAGGAAATCTCATATAGAGAGCAGAACCAAAATGTGACCAAAGACTCTTCACTATTTGGGCCGAAAGTTTTTACAATTTCTGTCTAGAAGGATTTATGGACCAGTGACTACAGTTTCCCATGCCTCCCTTTTCTGAAGTA
Organism: Tupaia tana; assembly: GCA_026018925.1. Classification (NCBI taxonomy): domain Eukaryota; kingdom Metazoa; phylum Chordata; class Mammalia; order Scandentia; family Tupaiidae; genus Tupaia; species Tupaia tana. The sequence goes on from JAKSZU010000009.1 coordinate 29,174,347, forward strand.
TGATGGTTATTCTTTCCATACTATAACATTCTAAATGAGGTGTGCTATGGTTTGACCGTCCCCTCAAAAACTCATGCTGAAATTTTTTTTTAAAGAATTTTTCTATAGGGTGTGTGTGCTCCACCAGAGAGATAGAAAGTGAGAAATCACTCCCCAGGAGGAATGGCTATGCCACAATCCCTTCTCCTCCATTCTCCTCTCAGGATTTTGGGTACACACACACATGCACCCAGTGTGATCTTTAAGCCATCACTCAAACTGTGGTCAACTACCTGGGTCGAGTCCAATGACATAATCATTATGCCATCTTCCGGTCCCTGAAATGTTTTTAAAGAATTATCATTACTCCTTTTGTTTTTATTTGACCAGAGACAGAGAGAGAGATGGGCAAAATGAGAAAACCAGGTCTGGGACTTGAATTGTGATCAACCATGTGGGAGTCCAGTGCCTTAATCACCACGCCACCTGCTGGTCCCCTCATGTTAAAATTTAATCGCCTTTGTAACAGTATTGAGTGGTAGGGGGCCAGCTCCGTAGTCTAGTAGTTAGGAGAAGCTGAATCCCACATAGCCAATGACAGTTCAAGTCCTGGTCCCAGCAGCTTGAAAAACACACCAGGTGCGTGTGTGTGCATGCCCAAAATAACGATATGGAGAGGTGAAGAAGGAATTGTAATGTGACCATGCTCCACTGAGAGGTGCTCTCTCCCTCTCCTTGTCTCTTTCTGGAAAGCACACATGCCTACTGGCAATTTTGAGAAAAATAAACAGAAAAAAGAGAAAAAGATGGGAACTTTAAGAGGATCTTCTAACAGATCCACCCACCTAAGTGCGATTACTGTTCATATAAAAGGGTGAGTCTGTCCCCTTCTTGTGCTCTTGGCCTCCTGCCTTCTGCCACTTGATGATGCAGCAAAAATCTGTCACCAGACACCAATGCCTTGATCTTGGACTTCCTAGCCTCCAGAACTGTAAGGAAGTTTCTACTTTTTATAAATTACCAAGGTTCAGATATTTGTTACAGCAGCCCAAACTAAGGACGTTAGAAGATAACAAAATTTTCTATTTGTTATAAATGATCCAGTTTCAGGTATTTTGTTATAGCAGTACAAACTAAGACAGGATGTTAGAAGGTATCTTTATCTGGGGCCAGCCAGGTGGTGTGGTGGTTGTGGCAGCTGGATCCCACATGGCGAACTATGTGGTTTGAGTCCTGGACCCAACAGTTTAGGAGATGTGCTGGGCACATTTGCGTGTGTGCCCAAAATCCCAAGAGGAAAATGGAGAAGGGGTTGTGTGTGGTGTGGCAGTCCCCTCCTGTGGTGTGCTTTCTCACTTTCTCTCCCCTCCAGCAAGTACACGTGCCCTATAGCAAACCAAAAAATAAATAAAAATAAAAAACAAGGGAGAAGATATTCCTATCTATACTTGATGAAGACTAAGTATAACCCAGAGAAACTGGACTTTAAGCCACATGTCATAACTGGATAAGACTTGAGGTTGTTTCTTTTGGGAGAGGAAGTGAGTGTCTCCTGAGAATGGCAAGGAGGATGTACATGAATAGCAGGAACGGAAACACTTGAGGCAGAGACTATCAGTGGTTTGCCAAAAAACTTTCTTCCTGTCTTTTTGGGCACACAGCTAGGTAACATTTCCCAGTAAGTACCCTTGCAACTTGGTAGTGACCATATAACTAAGTTTGGTCTCACAGAATGTGAACAGAAATGAGGGAGCCACTTCCAGGCCTGGTCCATGAAAAACTCCTACATGCACTCCTCCATTATGTTCCCCCACCTCCTGTGGGCTAGAATGATCACCAAACAACCTTGGAAGCCATGTGTCACAGAGAGCAGAGTTGTCTGTTGTTAACCTGTGCCCCTCAATGACCATATAGTGAGAAGCACCCAACAATTTGGAAGATCTGTCCTAAATTACTACCAGAGGGAGAAATTACTACATTAAGTCATTGAATTATTGGGAACCAGCAGTTAGCGTAATGGCTATGTCGCTGGACTCCCACGTAGTCGACCGCGGTTCGCGTCTCGGACCCGGTGGCTTACAACTCACGCCGGGCGCGTGTGCGTGCGTGCCCAAGATCCCGAGAGGAGAATGGAGGAGAAGGGATTGCGGCGTGACCATCCCCCCTGGGGGGTGATTTCTCGCTTTCTGTCTCTATGTCTCTCTCTGTCTTTCTGGCGAGCGCACGCGCCCTATAGCGAAAAACCTCTCCAAAAAAAAAAAAAAGTACTGTGTAGTAGTAGGAATGAAGGTGACTGAAATGCATGGAGAGAGTGGGAAAAGAGAAAGCAGAGCTAGAGTGCCAACCAGTCACACGATGGTTAAAGTGGCTGGATCTCACATGGCAGACTACAGATTTTGAGTCCCGGACCTGGTGGCTTGGTGGGGGTGGGGGGTAGGGGATAGAACATGCTGAGTGTGTGTGCGTGTGTGCCTACAAAAATCCCAAGAGCCGAGTGGAGAAGGAATTGCAGTGTGGCCATCCCCATGGGGGAGGGGGGCACTTTCTCTCTTCAATGAGCATAAGTGCTCTATAGCAAAAATATATATATATTTTTTAAAGAGCTAGTAATAGGAGATGTGAGGCAGAGGCTAGAGAGAGAGGTTTAGTTAAGGAAACATCTGGCACTTTTTTTGAGAGGTTTTCGCTATAGGGCGCGTGCGCTTGCCAGACAGACAGAGACAGAGAGACAGAAAGCGAGAAATCACCCCCCAGGGGGGATGGCCACGCCACAATCCCTTCTCCTCCATTCTCCTCTTGAGATCTTGGGCATGCACGCACACGAGCCCAGCGTGAGTTTTAAGCCACCGGGTCCAGGATGCGAACCACGGTCGACTATGTGGGAGTCCAGCGACATAGCCATTACATTAACTGCTGGTCCCTTTTTTTTTTTCTCATTTTAAAGATAGGAGATATTTGCATGTTATTAGGAATAACCCAGTTGAGAGAGACACTAATGGAATGGAAGGGACATGGGAAAACTGCAGGATCCATTATCTTAGAAGCATACAGCTTACCTATTGTAAGAGAACAAAATGCAGAGTACAGTCATCTCTCCATATCCATGGGTCCCATATTCATGAATTCAATCAACTGCAGTCAAAAATACTTTCAAAAAGTTAGCTACATCTATACTGAACATGTACAGACACCTTTTTATTGTCATTTTTCCCTACACAAGACAGTAGTAACAACTTATATAGCAGCAACATTGTATTAGGTATTTTCTTTTTTGAGAGATTTTTTGCTATAGGACTTGTGCACTCGCTGGAGAGAGAAAGCAAGAAATCACCCCCCAGGGGGGATGGTCACACCACAATCCCTTCTGTTCTCGGCATCTTGAGCATGTACACACACACACCTGGCTTGAGTTTTAAGTCACCAGGTCCAAGACTCAAACTGAAGTATACTATGTTGGAGTCCCGTGATGTAACCATTACACCATCTACTGGACCCTGTGTTAGGTATTTTTAAAGTTTACTTACCCTGAACCTTCTCATATGGCCTCAGCATCATGGAGTGTTGCATTACTGCTGCATCACCGCAGCTGGCCATGTATTAGATATTATAAATAATCTATATGTGATCTGCAGAGAGGATGTGCATTGTTATATGTTTCTAGGCCCACCTCAGTGCCAGGCAAGATCCTGCAGCCCCAGGCTTTGGGTTGCCCAGTGGAACTGACCCCTAGTCTCACTCCAGCATTAGGCCCATCCCCCACAGACTCAGACCTCAAGCCACCCCAACCCAACCCTAAATTCTGAAGCACTGACAGCACCGAGCTGGTCCCCATAGCTCTATGCTTCAGGTTCACCACAGCATCAGGCCATCCCCCTCAGCCCTAGTCACTGGGCTGGAAATCATGGGCCTGGCCACCAGGGTGTGTGTGGTGCTTAGTGTGCCAAATTCCCACGTTGCTGACCATGATTTGAGTCCTGGACCCCAGCAGCTTGAAAATCACACTGAGTGCATGTGTATATGTGCCAGAAAATCCTAAGAGAAGAATGAAGGAGAAGGGATAAGGGTGATTTCTCACTTTTCATTTCTTTGTCCCTACCTAACAAACATGGAAAAGCCAAACCAAACCCCAAACAGATGCATAGTGGTCCAGTTGCTGTGGTACAATAGTAATCCAAGTGTCCTGTGAGGCCAGAAGCCATATGGCTGATTGTGGTTTAGATAAGCAGGTCAGCCTGAAAACAACCAGATATACATGAGGGCATCCAAGGTCCTAAGAAACTAGAGAACTGGAGAAAAGGGATCATAGTATGACAAGATCTTGTAAAAGGTTCTCTCCTCTCTCTCTCTCTCTCACACACACACTCACACACACACACACACACACACACACACACACACATGCTATCATTTAAAAAGAAAGAGGAAACCATATAAATAGATCAACAGAACAAAGAACATGTCATGTAAATAAATCCATGTGTTTCTGGTCAGCTGATATTGAATAAAGGTGCCAAGAACACAAAATAGAAAAAGGACAGTCTTCAATAAATATTGTTGGGAAAACTAAATATATACTTGCAAAAGAATGAAATTAGACCCTATCTGAAACCATACATAAAAATGAATTTTAAATGGGTGAAAGACTTAAAAGAACCAATTTTCTGAATTGATGGTACTGTGTAATACCTTCAATAGAGATTTGCAAACACTTGTCACAACTGTAAATACATATTTATAGTTTGTATTCACTATATATAATTTTTACACCAAAAGAAAATTGAAAACTAAAGTCTTGCAAATCTTTGGCTGCTCAGCAGCTAGCACAAGGTCAGGCACACAGCATAAAGTACAATGTACTGACCTGAAGTGATATTTACTTAGTGAACTTCATAACCTAGTTTTCTCATAACCAAAGTCCTTGTGGTTTATTGCTTTATTTTCTTTTGCTGAATCATTACTGCTATCAGAATATCTATCTGACCAAGTATTCATCATGTGAATCCTTACATGTTCCCTCTGTGACAGAATATTGAAGACATTTCTTTTAGGTTATTATACTTTTTTTCCCCAGTCTCCCAACTTTTAAGAACTATTACCAGGCTGACAGGTGGTGTGGAGGTTGGGGCGCAGGACTCCCACACGGCAGACCAAAGTTCAAGTCCTGGACCTGGTGGCTTGTTTTGTCACTTTTCCTTTCTTTCTCTCTCGTCAAATTTGAAAATAATATTAGCAAATACAGTTAAATAAATAATTCTTTAAAAAAACCCACAACTATTATCTAAATAGTAACCGTTGAGCTCAGCACTCAGATTTAACTTCTACCTTCTTTATAGAAGCCAGCTGGGTAGCATATTAAAAAAATTTATACACACCATTCAATTCTACAGCCAACTAGACTCTTTAGAGATGCATGATGGCACAGCAAATAATGTACCACTTTACTTTATGCAACTACGTACATTATACTTATGCATTAAATAGTTTCAATGCTTAAAAGAGTTAATACAGACAGACCACCAGGGCTTGAGCACCAGCTCCATCACTTTCTAGCCAAGTAACCTTGCCATGGGTCTTTTACCATCCTACATTTTCTTGACCTCCTTCTGATTAAAGGAAAAAAAGCCCACCCTGTGACACAGTGGTAATGTACAACTTAAGAAAAGCCAGATCCCACATAATGACTGGAGTTCAAATCCCCCATCCATTCAGCCTGGGGAATGCCAGGCCCAGGATTCAACAGGCTGAAGGATGGAGGAAAAGGATTGTGACGTAACAAAACCCTGCAGACAGTGATCATCTCTTCTATCATTCTCTCTTACATGTGCACGCACACACTTGATCATAAATAACCTTATTTGTAACCCACTTAAAACAATATCAACCTATTAGCTATCAATTCATATGTTCAGTTCTGAATCACCAATTACAAAAGACTACTCTTCTAATGTGTTCTACAAACTAGCCAAAATCAACAATGTGCTAGTGTTACATTGATAACGTGCATGAAAATATCTTACTGGAATGGTGTGCAGTGTATGCTGGCAAAAGTCATTTTACAAGCTGTGGTGATGTACAGTGATTGAATGTATAATAAAAAAGTTTTCGTCTCTTTTTAAAAAGAGTACAATGAGAATATTTTTTAAATATTCTTAACAAACTAAAGAAACTGTTTTCAAATAAGAACTGAATTAGTAAATTCTTTTCAAGTGTTAGTTTTTTACCTCCATGCCATGAGCCTCTTATCAAGCGTAACTTTCATAATATCCCTCTCACTATCTAACTTAATTTAGGAAGAAAGTCGTAGGCTTGCTTCCTAACACTTATTACAAGTTTAATTATTGTGTTTGTTTTCTATACTTGTTCTGTAAAGGAGAGACCTCTAACACATGCCTCACACACAGCTGGCATTTGAATCAGTATTCTGAATGAACAATGTGGATATCTGAACGTGTGTTTAACTCTTACCAGATAACAATTTAAGCAAAAGTAGTTACATAGGTTCCTATTTTAAAGTAATAACCCAATTAGGGATTTAGTCTCTTTTAAAAATACATATTATTTATTAAAAATATAAAATGCTGAGGTTTTCTATAAATTATTCCCAAACATATTAAAAGATGTAATAAATAATTTGCAAACCATTTACGGCCACCCCCCTTTTAATTACAAGAGATAAAACATACAACATACTGTAGGTTTATTTTTATTCAAAAAGTTACTGTCTCAAGACATAAATACAAATCAGAAAACAGTACAATTAGGACAATAGAATGTGGAGGACAACAGGTTAGAGTAATATATAAAACATTTTTAGCTGGTTGAAAACAAAGCTGTAAGAACTGCTTTCACAAAGAAGTACTCCTTTCAAGAGTGAGAAAAAAAATCAACTTAGGTTTAAAATCATATATACAGTCCTCTCAGCAGTTCTAGTAAATGCAGTGGTGTGTAAAACAACATATGCAATACTTTTGCACATAACAATATTTGTTGATGGAAAATTTGTTAGACAAGTCTTGTTTCATTTGTTATTAACCATGATTTTAATAAAATAATTGTATTTTATCATGATCTTTTAGCTAAACCTATGGTTTTTGGCTACCACAGCCCAATGCTTGTTGATTTCTGACTCTAAAAACTGGAAGCCTTTTGGTATTCACCCATCTGAAGATATTCTTGTATTGCAAGCATATTAAGGCATGGAATGATTAAAATAATATACCTCAAGAACTGAGAGACGACTGACAAAAGATAGATACACATGTAATATAAGTTAATATTTTGTTTTAAACGATGTCTAGCTGCCTAAGCCTCGCAAAATGAGTTGATGTCAAAATGGCATGTAGCCACTTTCTGTTTTAAACTAATTTATTTGTGAAAGGACATAAAATGAAGTTTAAAGCTTAGCTTTCAAAGAATATTATGGGTTATGAATTCTATTATCCCATCTAATTTACATACAGAGGAAATGTACTGTAACCTGTTAGAAGTATCTTTAACCTGAAGACTGCTTGCAAAGACAGATAGATAAAACAATATAAAATACAAATTTAAAAATCATTTTAAAGCATGAACACTCATGCTTTTCTATTTTTAAACATTGTTAAACTTTCAATATATTTCTGAAACCTCATAATTTTAAGTTGGAATTTAAAAGTAAGAAAAAACTAAACAAACTGCGCAATTATAAAATCAGCACCAATTTATATATATATATAATTTTATTTAAAATTTAGATCCCTATTCCCACACTCTAATAAGCTGTATAATTTTTGTTTAGAATTTTTCTGCAAACATACTACAATAAGCTTCTTTTATTTGGAGACAAAATACAGTGGCACTACTGGAAGGAATATCACAACATTACATTTTTATCTTAAAGGACAAGCAAACTCTCAGGGCTGATAATGGGATAAGCATGTTTGAGACTGGTTACCTTCTGGCAGTTCACTGCATCTGGATATTTCTGAAAAGTATAGAGAAGCTCTTGGATTTTAAAAATATCTTAAAATACATTTTAGATGAAAAAATTGTAAAAGTTCTGCTTATAAGTTTACTTTTCTCCACAATTACAATATTTAAAACAAAGTTTTGTCGATTGGTGTTTTAAGCATTTAAATTTAGAATGCTAAAAACAATTCTATCCTACAATTTCGGGGTGGGGGGATAAATTCATCCTTAACTTTGTTTCTTGGATGTAAACAGAAATCCAGCAGAGGTCATCATTATTTAGTACAACCAGTAAATAAATGTGAGAGAATTCGTATCTGTACCAAATGCCTCTTCAGATTGTTATATTTTTTTTTTAAAAAAGCATGAAATAATTTCAAAAGCCAACTAACAGCGCATAAATAAAATATTTACTTTCTAAGAAAAACTGTAGCTTATCATCAAATTGTTTACTTGTCCTTTACTTTTTTCAGGCAAACAAAACTGCCCCTCAATGCACTTGATCTTGGTAAGCATAAGCATGTCATATTCTCCTTAGAGAAAAATCTGTACAGAATTTCACTGTATCTACCACACTTTATTTTAAAATTTCCTCTTCCACTTAGAAAATGACTTCACCACAGACTTAATTGTGTACTGGTATTAAAACATTGACACCCCAAGAACCTAATGAGAGAGAAGAAAAAAAAACGCATTAAAATAGTCATTCATTTCTTTATAACACATACCTGTAAATGTTCTGTTCATAGTTTATTAAAATAAGTTAAATAATATGCTAGTAAAAAAACACCTGGAAAACTTTCCCTTTTTCCTGGTAAGTAATTCTACAATTATATCTACCATCAACAAATAATGAAATAATAACATCGGGACAATTCAAGATGCTATTTACCTCACAAATATAACTTAAGTTGACTTTCATTATGTTCCTACACCCCCTTAACTACTAGATAGCGCCCTGAATATAGGTGTTCGTTATTTTTTTTTTAATGAATAACTGAATGTGTTCCCTGACACATGCTTCTGGCACAGGCTTGTTGGAAAGAGTTTAAGACTTGTAAACTTGACCATTTATTTACATTCTGAAATGGGTAGTTTTTAAAAAGGCATTTGAACATGTAGACCAAACAAATTCAAGAACAATTTTTTAAAAAGTAGAAAATAAAAAGCTTTCATTAGAAAACCTAGCCTGAGCTTTAATTTGTACAGAAGTACAAAAGAATTACAGAAGTACAAATTAAAGGACATCAAATAGGTAAGATGAAATTTGGGCAAAATGACTAATATTGATGATTTCCTATACATTACAGTTTAGAAAATAATTCAAGTAAAATCTAATTATTTGTCACTAACTAAAAGTAAATGATGAATGGAACCAACATCCCCTTGTTCATTAAGAACAGGATATAACTTCTAATGTATATACTAAAAGTTAGGTTGTTCAATTAAAATTCTAGCACTTATACCACTTAACTAATATTTTAGAATATAATAATGAATTAATAAGAACTGCTATGGGGACCAGCAGGTGGCATAGTGGTTAAGGTGCTGGACACTCCCACATGGCCGACCGCGGTTCAAGTACCAGACCTGGTGGCTTGCTTTCTCACTTTCCCTCTATCTCTCTGTGTATCTCTCTCTGGTCAAATTAAAATAAATGAATGAATAAATAAAATTAAATAAATAATTATTTAAAAAAAAGAACTGTTATAAAACCCAGACGTAATGGACTGAGATTGATATCACAAAGGACTCTTACTTGTAAGTTAAATCTCATTTGAACAAGTCATAGAATTTATTAACTGTTTAGATCTAAAGGGAGTGTGTATTTTCAGACCACGAAATAAATAAGTAGCTAACTATAGCCACTTTGTGTGCCTTCTGCCCAAAATCCCAAAAAAGAGAGAGAGATGGAAAAGAGACTGCAGTGTAACCACCTCGATGGGGTGATTTCTTACTTTGTCCTTTCTCTTATCTCCCTCCAGTGAGTGCACACGCTCTCTGAAAACGTTTTTCTTTTTTTAAAAAAGTACAAATAGAAAGCTTTGGTGTGTTGTGGCAACATTGGCAGAAAAATGATCATTATCACAATAAGATAAACCAATTTTGTTTACAATAAAATCAACTATAACGTAAGCTGAAAATCTTGGACCAGCAGTTAGCGTAATGGCTATGTCGCTGGACTCCTATGTAGTCAACTGCGGTTCGAGTCCCGGACCCGGTGGCTGAAACTCATGCTAGGCATGTATGCGTGCGTGCCCAAGATCCCGAGAACAGAATGGAGGAGGAGAGACAGTGGTGTGGTCATCCCCCCTGGGGGGTGATTTCTCGCTTTCTGTCTATGTCTTCCTGGCGAGCACACGCGCCTGATAGCAAAAACCTCTCTCAAAAAAAAAAAAAAATCTTATACGTATGTAACCCAAAAATGATATGCTCAGAAACTTTATATTACTACTCTGGATGATATAAAATCATGTTACATGATATATTAGGACTTACTTGGTAATAATCTGAAGTATCTACACTAGGGTTGAATTACTTCACTCAGTTTAAAAATCTTAAAAATGGGCACTAAAGAATTTAAGATCTCACTATTGCTTTGATGACATATTTGTAAAGGTTTTTGCCATAGGGCACTGTGCATGCACTTACCAGTGAGAGAGAAACACAGTAAGAGGGAAAGAGAAAAATAATAACAGAGAAATACTGAGGAAAAGTGAGGTTGATATTCACACCACAATCCCTTCTCATATATTCTCCTCCTGGGATTTTTGGGCACGCGTGCACACACACCCAGTATGATTTTCAAGCTGCTGGGACTTTTGAACAATGGTCAGCCACATTGGGAATCCAGCACCTTAATGACTATGTCACCTGCCAGCCCCTTTGATGAAATTATCATAGGCTGAGTAAGAATAGATGTAGGCTATTGCATAAAGGTAAACATTTTTATGTTTGAAACTTTTCATTATTCTACTTCTTAAGGTAGTACTGAGACAATATGGGGCAAAGTTTTTAATGTATGTGTTTTAAAAACTCCTATTAATGAGTCACAGAGTCAGCCAGCTCCATGGTACAGGCATGATGCACTGCTCAGAAGCTGGATCCCACGAGGTGAATGCAGTTTGAATTCCCAGCCCAATCAGCCTGAAACACACGGGACACACACAAGAGTACCTAAGATCCAGTGAAGGGGGTGGAGAAAGGGACCAGTGTGTGACCAGACACTGTGGAGTATTCCCATCTCTCCCTCTCTCTATTAAATAAAAAAGTCAAAGATGTCTACAGAGGGGCGCAGATACTGGTGCAGAAGTAAAAAAATACAATGGTCTGTGAAGTAGACGCACATGGGAGAAGTCCAAGTCCAGAGTTCAAGTTCAGAGAATGCCCTGAGTATTTCAAGCATGCCTGTGCCCATGATCCAGGGCTGGCAAAAGCTGGGGATAGACTAAGGAGTCGAAGTCAAAACCTTGTTGAGGGTTCTGTCTGTCTTTCTTTCTCTCTCTCATTTATGGAATAAATAAATAATTTTTTCTAAAAAGCACTTCTAGAGATACAAGAACCTTTAAAATTATTGGTTCAGTTATGTGACTGCTGCCATCGTGTGGTAATACTGTAAAACTACAGTTACATATACATGTGTTCATTTTACTAATTTCAGGAGCAGAGGCTGCTAACCTAGTATCAAATTAAGAATAAATAAAGGCCTTTTGGTTATAATACATTCAATATACATGAAAATTCCAAGAATTTGCTATTTTGGGCTTCACTTAGATTGGAGTTTTCTCTAAATGTTAAGTGTCAAAAAAAGATATACAGAGTTTTTATTGCTGTTTCATCATTTTAATAATCTGTTTGCCTTTATACAACAGCCCACATCTGTTCCTACATTATGCGAATCTAGTCACCTAAGGAAACAAATGCTTAAAGTTCTCCTGACATTAGAGGAACACATGAGAAAAATATAAAGGTCTCTAACTGTCCATGTAATTTTTTTTTTTTTTTTGGGGGGTGGCGGTGGTGGTGGTGCTATAGGACACGTACACTCTCGGGAAAGAGAAAGACTGAGAGGAAAAGTGAGAATCACCCCCTCCCCAGGGCCACATCACAGCCCCTTCTCATCCACTCTCCTCCTGAGGTTTTGGGCACGCACATGCGAGTTTCAAGCTGCCGGGTCCAAGACTAGAAACACAGTAAGTAATGTGGGAGTCCAGTGCCTTAACCACCATGTCACTTGCTGGCCCTTGCCCATATAAATTTTGACTGTAGTTATTCAATGTCCTAATTACTTTTCTGGATGGTATACTCAAATAAAGTCTGATTTTAGTTTGGAGAAGGACAAGAGTGGAGACAGCAAGAGATTATTATTGTTTTTATTCTGCCAGGAGGCAAGTGCACGTGGGTGTGTGTGTGAGAGGGAGAGAGGGAGAAAGAGGAAAAGGGAGGTGGGAAGAGGGAGAGGGGAGAGAGAGGAAAAGAAAGGGAGAGTGGAGAGAGAGGGAAAGAGAGAGAAAAGAAAAGAGGGACTGCGAAAGAGAGGGGGAGAGAGAGACTCTATGGTCATGCCACAAGCCGTTCTCTTCCAGTTTTCTATCCTGCTGCAATCTAGAGCATGCATGCACATGTATCCAGCATGTTTTTCAAGCCACTGGGTCCTGGAGTCAAACTGCACAGGTGGCCATATAGGTTTCAGCTCCGTTAAACAGTAGGCCAAGGGCAGGCACCAGCACGAAATTATTAATCAAAAATAACTGGCATCAAATTACTACTCCTCTTTTTAAAACAATTATCTATTTAATTATATTTATTGTTGTTGTTATTATTATATTATTATTACTTAATTTGACCAGAGAGGGATAGAAAAGGAAAGTGAGAAAGCAAGCCACCAGGTCCATCACTCAAATCACGGTCAGCCATGTGGGAGTCCAGGGCATCAACCAACCCACCACCTACTGGCCCCTCAAATAACTACTCTGATACATACTAGTTATATAACTCTGGGCAAGTCACAAAAGCATCTCTTTGGTTTCAGTTTGCTTGGGTGTAAAAGTGGGAATCTCACCATCTTTCTTACAAGGTTGCTTCAAGAATAAAAGAGAAATCAGTCCAGGCATAGTGTTAAGCATATAAGTACTCAAATACTAGGATTCTGTACTTTTCATTTCAAAGTTATAGTCAAGGTGCACTAGAATATGAATTCCTTAAGGACAGGGAGAGTCTTACTAATTTCAGCACCAACTTCCACCTCGATAAATTGTTTAATGAATACATTTCATCACATCTGCTTGAAAAGAATGCTTTACTCCTCATCACAATCATCACCTTCATGTTTTATTTAACGAACTGAGAAGACGCATACTCCTAGATTATCAGGGAAATCATATACTTCAATATGCACTTCAACCATAAAATTATGGGTAGAATAGGTCACCTACATACTACAAAACCCTGCTACTCAAAGTATGATCTGCAAACCTGAAGCTTTTTTTTTTTTTGAAAGGTTTTCGCTATAGGGCGCATGCGCTTGCCAGACAGACAGAGAGAGACAGAAAGCGAGAAATCACCCCCCAGGTGGGATGGTCACACTGCAATCCCCTTTCCTCCATTCTCCTCTCGTGATCTTGGGCGGGCACGCATGCACGCACACGTGCCCGGCGTGAGTTTTAAGCCACCGGGTCCGGGATGCGAACCGCGGTCGACCACGTGGGAGTCCAGCGACATAGCCATTACGCTAACTGCTGGTTCCCATGCAAACCTGAAGCTTTGACAGCACTTGTTGGAGACAGAAAATCTCAGGCCATACTCCAGACCCACTGAAGCAGAATATCCATTTTAATAAAATCTGTAAATGATTCAATGCACATTAGAAATCAAGAAATACTGTTTTAAAAGATCCCAAAGTAATCTGTTGAAAGATTTCTATACCTGCTACTGCTCCATAAAACTCCTTTTTTTGGGTAAAATAATTGACATCATTACTATAGAAAGTTAGTGTGAAATACTTTGTCTAAATAGTTCCAAGGGCTATCTGACAGCAGATTATGAAGTGGGGGCACGGTGGGGAGAAGGGAATGATAGAAAATAGGGCATAGAATGCGGGCCTCAGAAGATTGAACAATAGTTATCTGAGATAGTAGATGTTAAGAGGAAAGAGCATAAACGTGCAGACACTAAAAAGTGAGATGGTGGGCAAGCAGGTGATATAGTGGTTAAGGTGCCGAATCATACATGGCCAATTCCACAGTTTGAGTCCTAGACCAGACGGCTTGAAAAACATGCCATGCGTGAGTGCATGCATGCCCAAAATCCCAAGAGGAGAGTGGAGTAGAGGGGACGGTGGCATGACCATGCCCTGGGGGGTGATTTCTCACTTTCCATCTCTATCTTGCTCTCTCTCTCTCTCTCCAGCAAGCGCGTGCGTGTGCACGCACACACACACACAAACACACACAAACACACACACACACACAAAAACACTATGGCAAAAAATGTTAAAGAAAAAAAGATGAGAGATGAAAGGTGGAAAGACACTTAAATGATTTATTTGATGAAATTAAATACCTACTATGTTAGGCAGTACTCAAAATAAATAAAATCAAGGACAGCAAGCAGTGCGGTGGTAAAGGTGGCTGGATCTCCCATGGCTCACTAAGCAATTTGAATCTCAGAGTTGGTGGCTTGAAAAACTCATCAAGCGCATGTGCGGGTGAAAGTTTAAAACTTCTAATTCAATAACTTGTTTAATGAATACATTCCATTATATTTGCTTGAAAAAATTTTTTAAAGAAGTTTACAACTTGTACATTATAGATAATTCTAATAGACTCTCAACAGGTTTGAGTCCTGGAGGTGGTGACTTGAGAAACACACCGGGCACATGTGTGTGAGTGTCCAAAATCCCAAAAGAAGGGAGAAATAGAGTAAAAGGGATTTGTGCCATGACCATGTCACAGAAGGGGCATTGCTTTCTCCTCCAACCCCAGCAAGTGCATGTGCCCTCTGGCAAAATAAAAAAATAAAAAAGTAAAAAGAAAAGAAAGATGATTATAGAAGAGATATAAAGGAAGAGTAGGGCAGCAAGATCAATTTAAAGGCTCTAAAGGAGTCCAGTAAAGGCAGATCTAAACCAAAGCACTGCCAGCGAAAACATGGTACAAAGGATGGGTTTGAGAGATACTTAAACACAATTCTGATCATGCCACTGCCTCATTTCCTTTTCTTCCTTTTTTTTTCTTTTTTGAGAGAACTTTTGGAATGGGGGGAGGGTGTGCACTCACCAGAGACACAGAGCAAGTGAGAAAGTACTCCCCAGGAGGGATGGCCACACCGCAATCTCTTCCCCTCCATTCTCCTCTCAGGATTTTAGGCATGTAATGTACATGTGCCCAGCATTAAGTTACAAGTCACTGGATCTGGGACTCAAACCACAGTCGGCCATATGGGAGTCCAACGCCTTAACCACTATGATACCTGCTGGCCCTACCACTCCCTCATTTAAACTCTTAAATGGACAAACCAAACTTATAGGAAAAGTCCACATTCCTTAACATAAGATTTGAGTCCCACTCAGCTAAGGATTCTAAAGCACTTTTTTCTTCTTAAGGGGGAGAGGTTTTTGCTATAGGGCATGTGCACTCATCAGAAAGAGAGACAGAGAGACAAAAAGTGAGAAATCACCCCCCAAGGAAGGATGGCCGTACCCCAATCCCTTCTCCTCCATTCTTCTCTCAGGATTTTGGGCATGCACACACACATGCCTGGTGTGAGTTTAAGCCACGGGTCTGGGACTCGAACCGTGGTCAACTACATGGGAGTCTAGTGACGTAGCCATTACACCAACTGCTAGTTCCCCAAAGCACTTATAATCTATCACCACTACTGCATCATCTCCTTTCCTTCCCTCTGAAATCCTGCCTGCCTGCCTCTTTTCTCACATCTACTTGTTTTCATCCATTCTCAGTAGTATGTTGCCTCAGCTTCTCAACCTAAAACTTAGGGATTACCTATACTTTTGATTTTGTAGTCCTGGGGTACATTTAAATTAAACCTACTGATTCATCCATAATTGAAGCTGGATCAAAGAAATCAGGCTTCAGTTCTGTTCTCTCTCGTCGGTTCTTTGATGGTGGCTAAGGGAAAAAAAAAGAAATTAGTATTTGTTATATCTATAAACCAGATAGTAACTGAAAACATCCAAGCAAATTACCATTAAATGTCCACATGGCCTGTGTGATTGTGAGTGTACCTTACAACACTTAAAATGCTGTATAGTCAAATATTTAAAAGTTCAAAAACTTTTATGGATAGCTTGTAGAAAATTATTCTGAAAGACAAAAACTGGAAAACTTCTTTTCTCATTTTACTTTATAATCCCTCTCACAAATCATTTTCTTTTAAAGGCACCAAACTGCACTGCTATAGAGAGAAGTTATATTAAATTACTATTTTCTTTTAAAGAGCCTATACCATGGTATACTTTTTAAAAGTATAATCAAAAGACCTAGCTTGGACCAGCAGTTAGCGTAATGGCAATGTCGCTGGACTCCCATGTAGCCAACTGCAGTTCAAGTCCTGGACCCGGTGGCTTAAAGTCACGCCGGGCGCATGTGCGTGCGTGTGTGCCCAAGATCCCGAGAGCAGAATGGAGGAGAAGGGATTGCAGCGTGGCCATCCCCCCTGGGGGGGGTGATTTCTCACTTTCTGTCTCTCTGTCTGGTGAGCACCTGTGCCCTATAGCAAAAGCCTCTCAAAAAAATAAATAAATAAATAAATAAAGCCCTAGCTTGTGGGACCAGGAGTTAGCATAATGGCTATGTTGCTGGACTCCCATGTAGCTGACCGCTTTGAGTCCCAGACCTGCTGGATTAAACTCACGCCGGGCACATATGCATGCATGCCCAAGATCCCGAGAGGGAAATGGAAAACACTTTCTGTCTCTCTCTTTCTGGCGAGCGCATGTGCCCTATAGCAAAAACTTCTCAAAAAAAACCCAAAACAAACAAACAAATAAAACCAAGCTTGTAATACATCACAGCTTTACTGCTTACTAGTTCTGTCTCCTTGGAGAGGCCAACTACCCAAGCTTCAACTTCCTCAATCCTCTCAACCTACACTTCACAAAGTTGAATGAGATATGTGGCAAAATAAAATACAAACAAGTATTTTATATATTAAAAGCCTTAATCATATAATTATTAATATAAAATACCCTTACATATATATAACTTCCAAATAATTTCACCTCATTATCTGATATGGTAATATGTCTCAATAACAGGACAGCAATTATATTTATCATTCTGATAATTGTAAGTAGAAAATTATAAGGTAATGTGATGATATACTAATTTATGAAGAATTTTAAAAATATGTAATCACTGGGACCAGCAGTTAGTGTAATGGCTATGTGGCTGGACTCCCACGTAGTCGACCGCGGTTCGCATCCCGGACCCGGTGGCTTAGAACTCACGCCAGGCGTGTGTTCGTGTGTGCCCAAGATCCCGAGAGGAGAATGGAGGAGAAGGGATTGCGGTGTGGCCATCCCCCCTGGGGGGTGATTTCTCGCTTTCTGTCTGTCTGTCTGGCGAGCACACACGCCCTATAGCAAAAAAACTCCCCCCCAAAAAATGTAATCATTAAGTATTGTTTGTATTTTGTGATCAAATTAATAATACAAAATATAGCCTTTAAATCTATGTATCCCTAAATTAACCTCAAAGACAAACATAATATTTTCATCTTAAACTACAACCTCATACCCTCACTAATCTCATCCTCGACTGGATCCCTTCTTATATACCAAACTCTAGCCAATATTTAATATTTTTGCAAAACTTATATTTCATGAGAACTATTTCTCACTTTAATATCCAACCTTTGCAAAAGATCTAAACTCAAAATCTTAACAGACATCAAGTTTCTTACCAAGTCTATATCCATGGTGTCAAAATCCATTCCCTCATTAAGATCCTCAATCCTCCCTTCTGAGGACATCATAACATCTTCAACAATTGGTTCTTCATCATCTTCCATTAGGCTTGTACCACGCCGACTAGAGAAATATAAAACGAAGTGAAGATCTGAACCAAGGTCATGACTGTTAATATACAGGCAGCAACTATGTGGCTCTCTATATTCAAGTACAATGGGAAATGATGGAATTAAAGGTCAGGGAAAATGATTAGGCATTGATCATGTCATCGATGATGTCAAAACCCTAAAGTTCCCTTGTCTAAAACTCTTAAGGCGTTATCTTTATTCTACATTACTTTGATACATTTCGCTTGATAGTTCTGATACCCCATATTCAAAGTGTGATAGAATTTCCCACATGGAAATATACAAGATACCTCAAATCCTTCTTGAAAGTAGGCAGGATACAAATTAATAAACAAACATAAAACAGAGGCCATATAAATGACATTTTCAGAAAACATGTATTTTTGTCAACATAAATGCAGACTTCAATCCATCACTCAATCATTCACTTAGTACCCAATGTGCACCACGCACACATAAACATTCACTCATATAGTGCCTACTATGACAGGCTTATATGTCCTGTGGATGCCAAAAAGAAAACAAAAAAAGATGACTAAGACATGGTTCCTGCCCTCAAGGAGCTCACAGTCTACTATGGGAAACAAAGATAAACAATTAATTGTGACAAAATGTGGTAAATATTACAATGGAACTATGCATCAAGTTCTATAAGGATATATTAAGAGAAGGGATTAATTTTGCCTCAGGAAGAAATGGGCAACACTTGCGGCAAAATTTGGATTCTTTTGCCCTATAAAACTCAAAGACGTGTATAGAAATACAAAATTAAAAATTAAAAGACCAAAAGTTCTGTATGTTAACATACAGTTACAAGGAATAAACTAAGTTCACAAATTATCCCAGATCTGTATGAAGTACCCAATGTTACCAGTGAAATTGAGTGTGACTTTTAAAAAAACATTTATTTTTAAGTGGCAGTGGGTACATATACTTGTGGGGATTGAGGGGGATACATTCCCCAATGGGATGTGGTCAAGCCGCAATCCCTTCTTCTCCATCTCTCCATCCTATTGGGATTTTGAGCACACACGCTCATGTGCCCAGTTTTTTTCCAAAGCCACTGGGATCAGATACAAACAACAGGCCTTGTAGGATCCAGCTCCCTTAACCACTAGGTTAGGGCAAGCTTACATGTGACTTCTTGTTCCTGACATTACCTTCTTCTCTTTTTGAAAGATGCCTCTCCAAGAAAAGAAAAGAAGAAAAGAAAGAAAGAAAAAAAAAAAAAAAACACCAAAACCCCATTAATTATTTACTCAATGCTTACAATTTACATAGTAATATGCAGGGTCCTAAAAAATATAAAGATCACAAGACATGATATCTGATCCAGGCTACCTGGACAAATATATTGATAATGGTCCTATTTCCTAACAGTTCTGGATAGTGAAGACAGTATAACTGTATTTCACAAAAGTACCTGTGAAGGGACTATGTGTGCTTTGTGGACCATGTCCAAGAAAACCAGAAATCCATTCTGCATTTTGTTTGCAGTACAAGGAAGATATATGTGATATAAACTATGGGGGGAAAAGAAAAATAATTTGGATGTACTTTCAGTTATAGGTCAAATAAAATTACAGAGAAATTGTTGTAAAACTGCAATTCTTTAAAGTTCCAGACAATAGACCACTTATGATATAACAACCAAAAGAAGCTTCTATTAATAGTTATTTAACTGAGATTATTTCCTGGTAGCTGCCAGGGGAAGATTACCTACAATTGAGAATGAAAATAAACTGCAACCAAAAAAAAAATAATGATGAATGATGTTGAGATGCTATGGAGGATCTTAGAAACTGGTGCAAAGTTTTGAGAACAAAGATATACACCAAAATGATTATATCACAGAATTCAAGAGTATTTGGACTGGTAACTGGTTGGAAGCTAAGAAATCACTTGCAGGACTCAGTATGAAATATGAATATATATGAAGAGGAATGTGGCCACAGAAACAGAGAAAAGGGGACAGAAATAAGTGATAGTACAGATGATGACCATATTAGCTAAATTAGAATCTATGCATGCTTCTTTAATAGCTTTTTAACTGAGATAATCCCTTGTACTCATGCAAAAGTGTATACTTTGTGTCTCTATGGGTTCTTAAGAACACTATGATGATAAGTGAATTTATATAGGCCACCAATTATAATAAATGATCATTTAAGAAAAATGTAAAATTCTTATCATTTAAAAATCAACAAAACAAAATATAAACTTAGAAGAGGGTAACAATTACTATCTCCCAGTCTTAAAACATATACCACTTTATGTTACAAACAATACTTTCAAGCTCAAAAACCTAAATAATAGAATAATTACACTTTCCCTTGTATACCAATCAAAACATGAAAAATATTATCTAAAGATTGCTTATCTGCCATTTCTATAAAGTCAAAGCTAATGAAGATTTCAGGAAGATTTATAAAGTTCTCATACAGAATCCAATAAAAACAGTATTTAAAAGGTAAACTATAATTTCTTTAGTATTGAACATTTATTCATTCAATGAACATGTACTTAGAACCTTCCATGTGCCAAGCACTGACAGGCAATGAATATGATCCCTGCCCTTGAGGAGCTCACAGTCTAGAGAAAGGGACAAACTCATAAACAAATAATTACAATACCCTATGGCAAGTGCTATTAGAAATATATATAGTGTTACGGGAGAATAGATGACTGCAACTTCACTTAAGGTGTGACACCTGAGCTTGTTCTTTTATGATGATTCCACCAGTTGCCAGGGAATGGGATATGATACTAAAATGTAGGCAAGGGCTATATTTTCAAAGATCGTGCATGCCATGAGCTAAGGAGTTTGGACTTTATCCAGCAGGCAATGGGGAGTCATGGAAAGGTTTTAAATAAAAAGAGTTAACATGGTTAAGATTTTAATTCTAGAATAGCAATTCTTGATGGCAGTGTGAATGATGAAGTGGTGGTGGGGGCATGAAGGAAGGGGATTGGTGAGAAGATAAATGGGAGATTCAAGGCAAGGAAACCAGTTAGAAAAAGCTAATACAGTAGTTCAGGTGAGAGATGAGGACCTGAACTAGGTAGGGAAATCAAGTAAGATGTAACAGAACTGTATTTTTAATTTTTGTGTACCAAAATAAACAAGGATTCAGATTTAAACTTTTCCAACAGATCAACCTAAGATTGGTCCTGTGGCTAACTAGGTAATATTTACCTTGAAAAAATTTTTTTTCTGTTGGAAAGACCAAATTTTAGTTCCTTGATTATTTCAGCTTAATTACTCTAGAGAGTTTGCTGAAATTTTTAGATAAGGCACACATTAGATATGTTAAAATGAATTAGTGAACTTCCTAGACTCAGACAATAAGGCACTCTCACTTACATGGCATGCTGGAGATTAGTTCGCAGTTTAACATAGCTCATTGCTGCTCTCTCCTGCTGTTGCCTTGCTTCCTCTTGTTGTCTTTGAGCTAACATCCATGTTACCTGCGTGCTTCAAGGAGAATTTTATTCTTCTTTTAACTTAACTTTTTTCTATGTAATTAATAAAGTTATAGTACAGAAAATAATCAAATGGACTTACTTATAATCAAGAGGAGTTTGATGATGTTCCGTCTGCATTGGATATACACTCATGAAGCTATCCTCTGGCCGTAGTCTTTTGGGCTCTCTCATGATAGTGGAGGTGAGCTGTGGTGTCTGCATCATAACAGGGGTGTGCAGTGTTTGTTCTCTGCTTAACCACATACTGTCACTACTACTACTTTCTTCAGCTGAAAAAAATTAACAGCAGTGAAAATCAGTCACTGATTTTGACTAATTAAATATCTAATACAACCCACTCAAGTCAATGAACATCTGGTTGCTTGCCACATGCTAATGCTAAGAACAGAGGCCATATAGCCATGTAAGCCACAATCCCTGCCCTTACAGTCCAGTTGTGGAGGAAGAACAAAAAGGCAATTACTGGAAACAAGGAAAGGGGTGAGAGCCAGCTACCCAGAAAATACTTCTAAATGAAGTGGGTGTCTGGTGGGCTGTGAAGACTTTTTCTAGGCAGGGAGAACATAAACAAGAGCACTAAGGTGTGAAACAAGGAATCATATTAATCTGATAATATCTAACCTACACAAAGGGCAATTTCATATGGTTCAAATGAATAGTTTTCTACTCCTGGGGTAATAAAGACAGAAGGAATGACAAAAGTGGCAAAAGATGGGAAGAGTGGCAAAAGAGTAGAGACCAGCCTCCATAGAACAGTAGTTACGTGCTACACTGACTGCACGGGGTGAGTGTATAAGCGTGCCCAAACTCCAATGGAGAAATAAAGGAAAAGGATTGCCGAGTGACCATGCCCTACTTGGGGGGTGGAGGGTGCAGTGTCTTATCTCTCTTTCTCTGTCAAGCACAAGTACTCACTGGCAATATAAAGAGGGGGGTAGAAGGCTACGGTTGGATAAAAAAATGGGAATCAGTTTGTGCAAATTCAGGTTAGCTGTGCCAAGGTTACAGAGAACTGCTGCTGAAAGGATACAATTTGGTGAGTTACATGTTTTAATAAATGTGACAACAGTGTGGAGGGTGGACTTAAGAACAGGAAGACCAGTGAATAAAAAGACCAGTAAAAAAGCTAACAATAAAAGGAGACTTCAAAAGTTTATGGGGAGGGGGGAGGAGGAATTCCAAGTACAAGTTTATTTTGGTGCAAAAAATTTTTGAAATTGATGCGTAATCTTTTTCGTCATATACATTTTCCATGAACTTTTTGAAGACTGGGGCAAATAAGATAGGGTAACAGGAATGGAGACAATAGGGGTTTGGTTCCCAATCTGTGGGATGCACACCAATGAGCAGGTCTATGAACGAATGCAGAGGAACCACAAATCCTTACGTACATGAAGCACTAAATTCAAAATTAAAAATTGGTTTCACACCTACAAAAGTTTTTTTTCCCCTCCAAATATCTGTTTATGTCACCATGATTAATAAAAGGCAGATTCACAAACAAGTGTTACTGGATGAACAGTAACTTTTTAAACTGCTATATTTGGGAGGTAAAATGACAGCACTTGGTGACTGACTATGAGTTTTGAGGAAAACTGGTTTAATAAAAAATCATCTATGGTTGCATATACATAGAAGTTCAATGGTTTTTTTGAGAGATTTCTGCTATAGCATGCATATATTCATTGGAGACAGAGAGACAGAGAGACTGAAAGTGAGAAATCACCCCCCAGAAGGGATAGCCATCCCTTCTCCATTCTCCTCTCAGGATCTTGGGTACACACACACAGGCACCTGGCATGAGGTTTAAACCACCAGGTCCTAGACTCGAATTGCAATCAACTATGTGGGAGTACAGAGACATAACCATTACACCACCTGCTGGTCACTGAAGTTTTTAAGGAAAGAGTGAAAAGAAAACCGTGCTAATAGCTAATACCCTAGTAATAGATGGATTGGACATAAATTTCCCATTTTGCAGTATAACTCATCAGCCTTTAAATTCCATGTTTAAATCCCAATATTACTTTTAAAACTGCACCAACCTAGTCAACCTTTCAGCTATTTACCCTTCCTTCGAACTTACTAATGCCTCAATTTCTATGGCTCTCTTCAAAAACCTAAAAAGGAAGCAACGACTCTTGTCTGCAATAACTATATCAGGTTTGATAATCTGTATTTGTAAGAAGTTATATAAACACCAATTTGTATGTGTTTGATGAAGTCTAAGCGAAAGAATAGATCTGATGGCCTAGCACAAATCTAAAGCTATAAATTACTGATTCAGATGAAAAAAACAATGGTATGCAGGGATCATCATCTCTCAATGTGGTAATATTTTTATTTAAAAAGAAAAAAAAGACTTAAAAATCATCAGCTTTAACCATTTTAACTGGCCAGGCATACTGTAAAAGAAATTCCCCTGTCAACTGTGATGATGGGACTGTATAAGAGTCTTCAGAAAGTTCATGGAATGTGCATTATCAAAAACAAATGTACAAGTTCCAAAATAAACATACTTTCATTAATTTTTCCATGAACTTTTTGAAGTACCCTCATATAACCAACCAAACCTAAAACTGTACAAGTTGCAAGTATAAGGCTATGCCTTTATACTACTGAACAGAATATACTAAAACTGTTAATCTATGCAACAATCAAGTTTTAAACTCTGTATACCTGATGATAAATAATGGCTGATGAATAAGGGGGCAATTTTTAAAAATGGCTCGAAATTACTTGATACTTTTCACATTTAGAAGTGGAGGAGGGCCAGCCAGTATTAAGATGGAGAAGGAAGCTGGGTCCTACGTGCCCAAGTGCGTGGTTCAAGTCCCAGACCTGGTGGCTTGAAAAATACTCTGAACATGTGTGCATACATGCCCAAAATCCCTGGAGAATTGAGAAGGGACTGTTGCATGTCCATGAACCCTGGGGGGTGATTGCTTATTTTCCCTCTCTCTCTATCTCCCTCTGGTGAATGCATATACCCTATGGGAAAAAAAAAATTAAATTAAGAGAGATAGAGAGAGAGAGAGAGAGAGAGAGAGAGAGAGAGAGAGAGGTGGAGAATTATGTCTCTTCTCCTAGAATTCTCTGTGGCTGACTATTGCAGAAGTTATTATGCTACACCAGTTTCTGGACAAGCTTTAAGAAAATGGTAGCTTTTACTTCCTGTCTCTTGGGACAATTGTTCTTGGAGCCCAGTGGCATGTTGACATGGAGAGGTCATGTGTAGGTATTCTAGCATACAGTCTAGCTGAGGTCTCAACTAATAGCCAGCGTCAAGTAAGTGCCTCTCTACGAACTACCAAGCATAATGGTCCCTGATATTTTGAATTAGTTTGTCACTGAGCAATAATAACCGGAAAGATTTTTTTTGACAATTATGTGAAAAGGTTTAAAGGTTTCTGAGAGAAGGAAAAAAGTCCCCAAGTATATTTTAAACCAATTCTGGAGTGCTAGGAGCCCAAGAGCTTCAAGTGCCAATATGAATTTCTACCTCTAACAAGATAGATAGCACTTTGTACTTCTATTAGGTGCTTCGTGATTAATGATCTCTTTACAAAAATTCGAAATTGCAACCTCTCTAAATCTGTTATCCATATAAACTAGACGATCTGATCTCCCAGAAAACAACTTGGTCTGTAACACTGAGTTCATTTCCCTAAGTATATAGTAGTGACTAAAAAGCAGGTGCTCTAGAATGAGACTGCCTGGCTATCCTACTTAACATCTATAACTTAACTAACATCTATAACTTAACATCTCTGTGGTAGTTTTACCTTCTGAAAACTGAGGATATACCTAGAGTTGTGAAAACTGAGTTTATGTATATAAAATGTTTAAAACAACACATTTACACCAAACTGACAAGTTGTATCAGTTACTCAAGAACAACGCATATCTCACATAAAAAATAAGGTAAACCTTAATGACAAGTCACTTGGTAAACATTAGATATAAATACAAAGAGAAAATAACCTATATCCTTACTGAGTGCAAGCTGCATGCCCTCAACCACTTTCCGTTTTCCTGTAGATGGTTTTGACTTTTTACTCCGCACTGTAGACCCCCGACTACTGATTCCACTAATGACTGACATGGTGTCATCATCACCACCCGCTAGCAAAGAATTTCGGTAAGACATCAACGGAAGCCATACATCTTCTCTTCGGAGTGACATCTGAAAGGTCATGAACTTTTCCAAGTAAACATACCTTAAAAAGAAGTAGAAACTGTTAACTCTGATTCATAAAACTTCCAGTTCTACCAACCTCTAGCTATGTGAATGAGTGTGGACATAGTATTCATTACTCAATCTTAGCCTCTACTTTTTTATACTTCATAATCCAAATAGGAAGATGGAAATAAGATTGAGAATTTAAATTTTTTTTTGGTCTTTTTTATTTACAAGTCAACATACTAGGAGACCCTGTTTAAATGACCTATTAAGAGTAAGAATAGTAGTTATATAAAACAGGGACTTGTACTTTCCAGTATTAATACAGATAAAGACACAGACTATTAGGGGTGTTTCTGATGGATTACCACCATTATTATCTCCTAAATGCTCTCTCCTTATTTTGGCTAAGGTAAAAATGCAAAGAAAATTACATAAAGCATTCAAGTTATACCTCAAGAGCCACAACTACACTGGAAGAGGAACACACAATATTAAAATGGAGTATTATGCACAGAATATAGTTATAATTCTTAAAATATAGAACTGCCAAAGTATAAAGCCTATTTGTGTTAATGAAATCCTACAATTCTAATGTGTGTTTTGAAGAAGAGAAGATATACGTAACAAATTACTCTTAAGAATTACAAAATAATATTAAATAGGACATTTCTAGCAAATACATACACTGTTCTTTTGTCTTGTCGTAGTAGTTTAGAAGAAAATTCACTCAGAATATCAAGAAATGCCAAATTTAAAGGTGGATGACTCTCCCCTTGTGGATTAGGCTCTTTAAAAGCAAATTCTATGCCATCTCTGCAAAAAGGAAAAATCATGTATTTAAAGGACTATAATAAAAAATAACTAAGAAAAGAAATGTTAACTGTATACTTTCTTTTTAATACCAAATATTATCTGTCATCCTTATCATTTTAAAAGAAAATAAAGTGATATGAAAATAAATAAATATCTTTATATTTTATGTTACTTTCCTTATATTTTGTTACTTTCTTTAAAGCAAAACAATTAACATACCAGTTATCCTTCAGTATGAATGTGGTTCACTAAATGTACATTCTTTACTCAGTACTCTTTTCCATATAAAAGAACCTAAATTCGCTCACATAATGACCAGTACACCTTACGTCTATCTTTTTAAATATAAAGGAGATTTATCCTAATACATAAAACTAACCTTAAAATAATAATTAATGATTATTTGCAATGATCCTTTTAAAACTAAAATTTAAAAATTAAACTCTACTCAAGGCCCATTGTAATTCTATGAGGCAATGAACACCTCTATTAACCAAGACATCAACCCAACATTATCCTCTTATCAAAAATGTAACTGGGCGAGAACCAGCAGTTGGCGTAATGGCTATGTCGCTGGACTCCCACGTAGTCGACCGCGGTTCGCGTCTTGGACCCGGTGGCTTACAACTCACGCCGGGCACGTGTGCGTGCGTGCCCAAGATCCTGAGAGGAGAATGGAGGAGAAGGGATTGCGGCGTGACCATCCCCCCTGGGGGGTGATTTCTCGCTTTCTGTCTCTATGTCTCTCTCTGTCTGTCTGGCGAGCGCACGCGCCCTATAGCGAAAAACCTCTCCAAAAAAAAAAAAATGTAACTGGGCAAAAAACAATACAGATGGAATTGGGAAAGAAAGGTGGTTATTAAATGAAAAAAAATCAGATCTTTCTTCTCAAAATAATTACTACATGTGTGGTCCTTAAATAACCATCAAATATATTAAAAGCCACAAAACTAATTTTGAAGAGTTTTAGAACAAGGTGAAAGGAAAAGGTAAATTAAACTTGGGGAAGGGATGGGCTTAATTTAAATATAAGTAGGAAATTTTCTGCAAGAGACATTTAACACTGTTTTTAACTAAGTAAGAAAGAGGATAAAGAGACAAAAGAGGCAGGTATCAATGAAGGAGAGTCCAAGCCTCTTGATAGTTGCAAAGATAAATTTCTTTAACCCACAGGTAAGAGATGAAGAGTTTTAATATACAAATGCTGGTTATGTTAAAGTTCTAAAATATACTCATACTTAAAAAGTAGAGTTAATCACTAAGGTGCATGCCCAATATAAAATGATTTTCAATTTTGGTAACAGAAAGAAAAGGCACAGAGAAAAAAGGTCATGGCTCAAAACAAGGGAAATGGTCACAACAAAAAAGAGAACAGAACCGAAAAGAGAAAATGTATGAGAAATAAATCAAACTTCACAGATTTTTCATTTCTTTTTAAATTAAGGCTTTAGGGCATGTGTGCTCACTGAAGATAGAAGAGAGAGAGAAAATAAGAAGAAAAAGTGAGAGATCACCCCGCCCCCAGGGGAGATAGCCATGCCACAACCCCTTTTTGTCCACTCTCCTCCTGGGATTTTGGACATGCACACACACACGCACCTGATGTGATTTTCAAGCCACCGGGTACAGGACTTAAACCATAGTTGGCCACGTGCCTTAACCACTGCACAACTTGCCTGTCCCAAGAGTTCTCTATTGAGTAGTAAGATTGTCAGAAAAATTGATATTTTGGTAATGTCTGATGAATACATTATGGCCTTGCTTCACATAATTCATAAAAAATTTTGTCGTTTTAATTGAAACTAACACCTTCTTATAAAGGAAGTTTTAGTCTCAACTCATTTGTTAATTGAAGTAGCACCCTAACTGGTTCTTAGATTTAATGAAGGCGATATGATGTAGATTTTAAAACAAGGCATAAATTTAATTTAGTTACTTCAAATGAAAGGGCTACATACAAACAAGTTTCATGATTAAAAATTTTGAGCTGAATAAAATGTATGCAGCTTACTTGTGTAGCATGGCAATGGCTTCTCTTGTTTTCAATTGATCGAGTCCAAAAGTTAAAGCAAAACGTCGAGCAAGTTCTTTTATGCCACTAAAAGTTGAAGATGACCTATCAAAATTATAGCCATTTTCCTGTATCATTTCATTAAAAAGCTGTTTGAGGGGGGGAAAAAAACATTTTAAAAACTGATAACCATGGATTAATATCTTTTAAAATATATTTTCTATTTAAAATATGTAGCTGTTCAACAAATGAGGCACTGTACTTTATCCTAAAAAAAATCCAAGATTTTAAAAAAACATGATACAAGTGACCAAAACGGCAGCACCCCATATATTTAGACAAGAAGTCTAAATGGGTTTTTATACTAGAAGTCATTACTACATTACAAACTCTTTAAATTAGTTTTGACAGAATACAATTCTGTGGGTACTAAGTATACTGTAACACAGAACATAAAAATATAAAGAAAAAAGAAACCCAATAAATTACTATAACCTGTTATTTACATATAAGTAATGAATCTTCACATCAACTTTAGTGTAATG
Source organism: Tupaia tana (assembly GCA_026018925.1). Classification (NCBI taxonomy): domain Eukaryota; kingdom Metazoa; phylum Chordata; class Mammalia; order Scandentia; family Tupaiidae; genus Tupaia; species Tupaia tana. The sequence goes on from JAKSZU010000009.1 coordinate 29,203,373, forward strand.
TAGTGAGAGCTTTGGAATTTTGATGTCTTTTCATTAAACAACTATTAATTACTAGACTTTATCCAAAAGAAATGACAATAATATTTATGCCAATACTATGTAGTGCTATTTATTATAATGGTAAAATTGTAAAAGACTTCAACATCAAATAAATGATATTGAGTAAATTATGGCTATTCCACACAAAGAGTATTACATAATCATTACAACATGCCAGGTATGTTAAACCTCTAGGTATTTAGTTCAAAAAACTAAAGTCAATATTTCAAAGATATATGTTGCAAGACAGGCAAAACTTGTAGCTATCTAACGCATGGAGGAAATAATAGGAATGGTAGGCAGTTTGCCAACATTTGTGAAAATGTACACATACTGGGTTATATGAAAAGTCATGACGTATTTTTTATGCAAAAATGTGTCATGACTTTTCTGACAACCCAATTTTTATCCAAAGTGGTAATAGGACAAAATTTCAAAACGAGTATACAAGGTAATAAGTACAGTGCAGCACTATTTGTAATACAAAGAAGTCAGGAATAATTTAAAAGTCCCTCAATCAAATATTAGCTAAATATCGGGTCGTAAGAAAAGTCACAACACATTTTGGCATAGAAAAATGCATCATGACCTTTCTGATGGTCCAACATATTGGATAATACATAGATATAAAGACATATATGTTCATTATAGCATCACTCAAAATAGCCAAGATATAGAAGCACCCTAAATGTGTATCAATGGATGAATGGGTTAAAAAATGGAAATATTTTTACAATTGCAAACCACCTATGATTTACAAAATCATAGATGAGACTGTAAGATGTTAGGTTAAGTCAAGGAAGCCAGGTACTGAAAGGTAAACACCCTACGATCTCACTTACATGTGTAATCTAAAAATGTTCAACTCATGGAAGCAGAGAACAGAATAATGGTTATGAGGCGCTGTGGTTGGGAGAAAATAGATGTTGGTCAAAGGGTACCAAGTTTTTAGTTAGATAGGATGAAATCAGTTATAGAGATCTGTATAGTATGGTAACTACAATCAAGAAAAATTTATTATGTTTGAAATTTACTAAATGTCCTTACCACATACATACCACAAAGGTAAGAATATAAGGTAATATATATGTTAAGTAGCTCAATATAATCATTTTGCAATATACGCATTTACCTAAACATCATGTTGTACATGCCAAATACATACAATTTTTGTCAATTACTGCTGCTAAAAATAACAAGATTGTTAAATTAAAACATTAAGGATAAGTTGATTTTGTTTCTTTTATCTGAGTGTTCCATAGATAGCAGGTATTATTTCATAATGGAAGAAAAGTCATGTAAATGCTATCTTTAAAATCTTTTATATCTTATTAATTTTAATGAAGTATTTAAATTTACAAATAAAGTTTAAAGCATTCATCTACATTTCTAAAAGGCAAAAGTTCATCAAATGAAATGGGTTACATTTTGCATCCAAATTTTGTCTCTAATGACAAATGTATAGTACTAAGCAAATAATTTTACTTAACTAAATCTGCCTTGAATTGTCGAAATGAAAATGACTGCTGAGTTTTGGCTATTCACTTTATATACAGTCACTAAAATAAGTTCGACAGTATATGGAAAGATAAAGTAAAATTCACTTGAAAGCTACCAAAGCAACATTTTGGTTATGATTTTTTCAGACAGAAAATTTTATAAACAATTTATAAAGACTGTCCTGTATTTTTTTGTCTCAAAGTATAAATTATAAAGAACTTTTACATATTAATTTAGGTCTGCACTTATCTTAAGTACTACACAATAGCCATTGAAAAATGTATAACCCAATATATTTATTTAAAAAATATTCGATTGAGGGACTTTTATTTTTACTTTTTTCTATTACAAACAATGCTGCAATATACTACCTTGTACAACAAATATTGAAAACTTGTCCTGTTACCATCCGGGATAGTTTTTTTTTAAGCCGAATTGCTACTACCAATGCCACACACATTATAGATTTTCATGAATGTTGCCAAACTGCCTACCATACCTATTTCCTACAAACTTTAGACAGCTGTCAGTTTTACTAATCTTGCCAGCTTGGAAACAAAAAGTTATCTCACTTGCACTTCTTTGTCAACTAGTACAGTTCAATATTTTGTATTTCTACTTTCATGAGTTCTGTGTTGCATCATTTTACAATTTCACCCAGTTTTAATAAGTTACCCTGTTAACTCTTAAGTGCTACTTAACTAAATCTGGAGCTCTTCATGTCTTACCTGTTGCAAACTGAGAATAAGGGTCTTAGCACACTGAATTTTGTCTATCTGCCTCGTTTTGCTCATCGTTTCTTTGATAATATCTCCATAATCATTATAATACTAGAAAAGAAAGTTGCACAAATTAGGACTTACTCTCTTAAATTTGTTGGGAAATAAAACTAAATTCGGTTAGTTTTAAAAACATGTCACTATCATTTTGGCCAAAATTATGTCTTCAAAGACATGAAGGAATATTACCAAAATGTTAGATCATTCTAAGCACATAATCTGTAACTTCAGTAAAATTCAGAAATACCAAACAGTTAAGATCTAATCAAATTACGCTCCAGACTTGGTTTTAGAAAAGTATGGAATACAACAATTATTACGTTATGCAGATTTTCAGAAGTAACAGCAGATACAATGTTCTCTTGTAAACTACTGTATATAAAGAATATAATCACAGTTACTCTCTTAACTTATTCAGTGCTACCAGATATATAAGCCTTGAGCAACTTTTAACTTTATTAACTTTGCTTATAGAAATTAACATGTGGTAAATAACACGTACAAGAAAACTTATTGTGGCCCAGCTATAGCGGTGTAGGTAGTAGGGCATTATTTTGGGACAGTGGAGCCATGTGGGAAGGCCCTGGTTTCAGTCCCCAGGACAGTCAATATGAACAAGTGGGCAAGCTGGAAGGCTGGGGTCAGGGGTATATTGAGGCATGATGAGACCCTCACAGGGTCTCACTATCATTTAAAATCATATGACATATATCACACATTGTTACATGAATATTTTTTTATTACTGAAAATCATTTCAAGATACATACACAACTATCAGAGCTAATGAAATATCCACGTTTCTATTAAAAAAAAGTGACTTTAATCTAGAATATTTAATCTAAAAGTTTAAAACTTGCAAAATATAAACTTTTAAGTTTTTTTTAAAAAGATAACTATTATGCCAAGTGATTTAAGTTGCAAAACAATCTTCAATAGTGCTTAATTCAGAGGTTATCCCAGAGAAGGTTAACTAGATTTTGACAAATTTACTACATATATTTTATTTCTTGAAAGTGTAGGCTTAAAGTCTACATTTCTAATTAGATTTTATTTGAGAAAGAATTTTTAGAACTATCTTACCATATTTAGTCACGTACTGTTAGTATAATTAACAATATCCTTTCTATTACTATTTCAAAAAGAGAATCTCACATATATTTGTAAAAATTTTAAATAAATAACTACTGTGAATAAAGCAGACTTTGAGAGCCAAAAGCCAACCTTAGTTATCACCGTGGAGCATGAAGAAACTCAGGACACAAAATATATTGAATTACTCAAGGTTACAAGCAGCATGGTAACCAAGGTGAAACTACCACCTGGGTTCTCCTAGCTTCTAAAACAACACTTTTTTTTTTCTGGCGGGGGGGGGGAGGGGATTTGCTATAGGGCGCACCCATTCACCACAAAGACAGAGACAGAGAGACAGAAAGCGAGAAAACACCCCACACCCCTGCCCAGGGGAATGGCCATGCCACAATCCCTTCTCCTCCATTCTCCTCTCGGGATCTTGGGCACACATGCACACAGGCCCAGTAAGTTCAAGCCACCGGGTCTGTGACTCGAACTGCAGTCGACTACATGGGAGTCCAGCAATATAGGCATTACGCCATCTGCTGGTCCCAAAACAACTTTTTAATATGACATCAAGCAGAGGAGGTATACCTTGTTATTGTACACTAAATCGTAATGCAATTTCTTTTGTTTTTAAGTGTATTTATTTCTATCACAGAATGAAAATGTGAGAAAAGAAGCAGTCTTGACAGGGTTTTAAGCCATCATACTCCTCCCCCCGGCCTTCTCAGCTTGCCAGGATTCTGGGCACATGTGTCCGAAGTGTAAAGGTTGACCAGGGAACCAAACCCCTGATCTTCCACATGGATCCAGCTTCATTTGAGCAGCACACTACCACAGTGCCACAGAGCTGGTCTTATAACTGCAATTTCTAATAGTGACAGTCACCCTCACACAGGCCACTTCCAAAGTTCCGAATAAAAATGAATGCAATAAATTCAACATGTCCATTCATTGGAGTAATTCAAGTATCAAGTAAATGATACTAAAAACGTTAAGTATATTTAAACAGATTTTTTCCGTACTAGAAAAGTAATTAACTATCTAAAAAGTTCGACTGCAACCAAGCATAAAACTACTCCTATATTATTTAAATATTTAAAACTATCTCACTATCCATTTTTCAATTTTACCTTCATATACTGCTTGAAGATATCTGCAGCTGTATTCATCTCCACCACAGTATATACAATTAACTTACAAAATGCTGCAAGTAAATTTCTTCTCTTGTGCAAAGCTTCAATTTTACTGGCTTCATCCTCCTGCTGACCATCTGGGGGAAAAAAGATCCAAACATTAAACCATCTTCTATTTTACTTTAACCATATTTTTTTTTAAAAAAAGATTCTCACTATAAAACCTCTTTTATTGGAAAATTTTAAAAAGGGAAAAAAATTAAAAATTATAACTACTCACAATTTATTACAATAAACCAATTTTTTCTGATGCCAAATAATAATGTGAAGGTTGACTAGTGATCACAGAACAGTAATAAAGGAAGGGAGGGTATTAAGAGGAAGTGTTAAGAGGGTGTGAAGTCAGCCTAGCTTGCCTAATGCATTCATATACTTACCTATGAGAACAGTTTGTCAATGAGATATGCATGTTCAATGTCTGTTAGTTAAGATTCCCCTTTTCCTGAAAAGGGCTAACCTTCTCCTGTCCCTACCAAGTCTGATGTCACCACACCTCACCTCCACCTCTTACTGACATTTTTCCTTTCCACATATTAGACATATTCAGTTAGACTGCCCTAGGAACCATCCTGTCTTTTAAAAAGACAACTTCGAATATTTCTGCTCTGATCCATTATGTGAGATCTTAACATTCAGATCCCAAGAAGACAAACTTACTTCCCCACTTGTAGTTGCGGAAGCCTTACTACAGCCTCCAGTACTACTGAATTATTGTTTCTAATGATCTAATATAATAGGGTAACTAAAACTGTGAAGACTTTAATATAAAAAAGGGTTTTTAAATTTTATTTTAGAGGTTTTTGCCAGGGGATGCATGCGCTCACCAGAGAAGAGAGAGACAGAGACAGTGAGAGAGAAAGTGAGACATCACCCCTCTGGGGTGATGGCCACAACATAATCCCTTCTCCGTTCTCTTCCTGGGATCTTGGGCACATACATACACATGCCCAGTGTGATTTTTAAGCCACCAGGTCTGGTACTCAAACCACAGTCAGCCATGTGATGTAACTACTCCGCCATCTGCTGGCCCCAACATAAAAAGAGTTCTTTTAAAGAAGTAAAATTGCCTGTAATAAAATATTATCTCAATTTATAGTCCTTTAGTTATCAGTAAGATTTGTCTATATGTTTATTAGTCATTTATAATTCTTGTTTTGTTAACAGTCTATACAAATCCTGCCAGCTTTCAATGTAACATCTATAGTATCAAAAAAAATTCTTATATACAATAAAATATTCATTGTATTTTCTTTTTAAAAACCCTATCTTTGATAATGTATGACTGATAAGTTAATTTATTTAAGACAGACAATCAGAAAGTTTATTTTTAGAGATTTTTGCTATAGGGCATGAGCACCTACCAGAAAGACAGAAAGTGAGAAATCACCCTTTGGGGGAGAAATGATCAAGCCACAATCCCTTCTCCTCTCCATTCCCCTTTTGGAATTTTAGGCACACATGTACACATCTCCAGAGTGGTTTCAAGCCACCAGGTCTGGGACTCAAATCACAGTTGGCCACGCATGTGTGAGTCTAGCACCCTAACCAATATGCCATTCACTTGTCCCCAGAAAAAGTTTTACACAAGTCTGCTCGAGGATGTCAAAGTCATTTACTTAGAAATCTAAATGAATTTGGGACCAGCAGGTGGCATAATGGCTACATCGCTGGACTCCAACATAATTGACCATGGTTCAAGTCTTTGAACCAGCAACTTAAAAAAAACTCTGGGGGGGAGGGGGTGATGAATCGCTTTCTGTCTCTGTCGAACACACATACCCTATAGCAAAAATCCAAAAAATAAAAACAAAAAGAATTTAAACATATAATTTACTCTTTTAAAAGATTACAATGACTATATAAGCTAACTTGGTCTTTATGATGTGATCGTTATAATGAATAATTAAATTATAATATTATCTAGTACTGCTCACAGGAACAAAAGGTATATAAGCTGTTTCTCTTTCAGTCTAAATTACCCACATATTAACAGTTTTTAATACTAATTTTTTAATTTTTCTCTACTTCTTATCAAACCTGATCCATCTTTTCTTTTCTGGGGATAAAATAATGTAGAGAAGTGCCTAACGCACAAGCCACTCAAAAGTGTCAGTTACCATTATTATGTATTCTCAGTGTGGCTCCTCTAGATGTATTCCCTCTTTTACTCTCCCTTTCTAATCTGATTGGGCTAATGAATAAAATACACATGGGGCCTAGAGTACCAGGAGTTAGAAGAGCATAAATAGCAATGAAAACTAATCATATGTTGTTCGTGGGAGGATAGAACGGTATAACCACTTTGTAGACATGTGGTCAAATATATAATGCACATAAACTATGCAATCCAGCACTATCATTCTTCGTTATACACGAGAAAAGCACTTGCATTATGTGCTAAAGGAGGTAAGCATAAAAATATCTGTTACAGGACCAGCAAGTATGGTGGTTGAGATGCTGGACTCCCACATGACCAACCATAGCTTGAGTCTTGGACTTGGTGGCTTAAAAATCATGTCGGGTGTGTGTGTGTGAATGCCCAAAATACTGAGGGGAGACCAGAGGAGAAGGGATTAATGTACGACCATACCCCTTGGCGGGTGATTTGTCATATTCCCTCTCTCCCTCTGTCTGGCAAGCTCACGCGCCCTATAGCAAAAAATTAAATTAAAAAAAATGTGTTACAACACTATTTTTAATCAGAGAAAAAATGCAAACAACCTAAATGTCTGAGAAAAGGAAAATGGATAAACAAATGTGGTTAATTGGTATCACATAATGTTTAGCAGTTAGGATAAATAGAAAGAAGGTAACATATCAACACTGAAAACCTGAAAATAATAATTCAAAAAAGCAAGTTACAAAATGTTCAACATAACCATTTATGTGGAAGTCAGTACCAGCAAATAAACTCTGTATTAAGATACATGAGTTTCTAGTAAAGTAAAATTAAGATGTAATGGTATGATGAATACCAAATTTAGGAGAGTCATTATCTCTGAGGAAAGGGGAAATACAAAAGGATAGGAGAGGGATACAAATGAAGATTTCCTCTATAACTGTGCTTTATTTCTTTACAAAAAAACTGAAACAAATACAGCTAAATTTGACAATAACTGGTGGGTAGGTACATACAAATCTGTTCTATTTTATACTTCGCATAAGACTAGAATACATTTCATTTTAGAAGCATAAACTTAAAAAAATAGTTCAAGGAGTTTAAGACTTTGGTTAACTCTACAAATCTAGAAAATTCAAGAATATCAGAAAGCATATTCTCATTTAATTTCCCATGGTCTAAATGAAGCAGAGACAGTCCTCAACTCAGAAAGCGGTTATGGACCCAAATTTATATCAGGTTTGAGAATGCACTATGCTTTCCAATAGAAGTTGTTAAAAGTACAACTCAACTTTCTGTATATAATTCAGATGCTAACAGTATTCCAAGATGCTTTGACCCCTGCAGACCAGTTAGAACATCATTTCCATGCTCACAACACTTTGTACATACCTCCATTACTTAATAAATTACACTATAATTACTCATGTTTAGATGTCTCTTCTACTTGAGCTCAAATCTTGAAGAAACAGGCGTTCCCCCCCCCACCATGAAACAACAGCATCTACTCTACTGCTTGCTGTCTCTATAACACAGTGCTTAAGTGCCACGTATTGGGAACTAGATTCCATAAGTCCGACTCCAGTCTGAATTCCTGACCTGACAGCTTGTGGGCATGTGCGCATGTATAGCTAAAATCTTCACAGAATGGAGAAATGGAGGAAAAGGAATTGCCGAGTGACCACACCTGCGTGCGCGCGCGTATGTGTACGCACCCACAACCTCACACCTCACTCCCTGTGTACACGGCCTCTGATAAAAAAAAAAAAAAAAAAAAAAAAAAAGAAAAATAAGTAAATAAAAGTAAACTGAATAGCTGAGGCTGAATGGTAAAAAATTAAAAGTGTTCAAACTTTACTACATAGATTTTGACAATCGTTTCTCAATTAGCTTCTGCATACAAAACTCTATTGCTGTTGGGACCAGCAGTTAGCGTAATGGCTATGTCGCTGGACTCCCACGTAGTCAACCGCAGTTCAAGTCCCAGACCCAGTGGCTTAAAACTCACGCCGGGCGCGTGTGCGTGCGTGCCCAAGATCCCAAGAGGAAAACGGAGGAGAAAGGATTGCAGCATTGCAGTGTGGCCATCCCCCCTGGGGGGGGTGATTTCTCGCTTTCTATCTCTCTGTCTCTCTCTGTCTTTCTGGCGAGCGCATGCACCCTATAGCAAAAACCTCTCCAAAAAAAAAAAAAATCTATTGCTGCAGGCAGCAGGTGGCATAGTGGTTAAAGGCACTGGACTCCCACATGACCAACCATGGTACAAGTCTCAGACCTGGTGGCTCCCTTTCTCACTTTTCCTCTCTCTCTCTGGTCAAACTGGAAAATAATAATAACGAGTAGAGTTAAAATAAAATAATTATTTTAAAAACAAGGGCGAAAAAACTCATTGCTAAAAATAAGCAACAGGCCATGTCTAGAATTATTTATCTACTTAAAACCTTTAAATGCAATGCTGTGTTAGGTTTTTATGTATATACATACTGATGTTACATTTTCTTTCAAGTATAATTTCAAATTGAAAACAAATGGAGGGCATAGTGGCATGTTCCTAAACTCACAGGCACTTAAGGCAGAAGGATTGCGAGATCAAGACAGCCTGGGCAACACTTAATTAAAAATAATTATAAAGGTCACTCCCCAGAGAGCGATCTCTGGGGGGTGTCCGGCACAGGACGTGCGTGAAAAGGCACCGAGGCCTGTGTCTTCTGTTCACCTGCGCCGCCTCCGTCAAGATAACCCACCCAAGCCAAGGCTGGTCCTCGGCAGATTGGCGCCACAACGTGGATTGCTCAAACAGGGAGGTGAGAAGGCGTTGAGGCATTCCTGGTAATCACAAAATGGCTGGTGTACCTCATCAGCTGATAATCATCTCTGCTTACTGGAACCGCCTTCCCAAAACTACATTCTATGGAGACCCACCTAAAATTCCATGGAGACCCACCTACAAATGCGGAACTGCACGAGACCCACCCTTAATCCAACCCTGAATAGAATCTATGTTCCCTATTGTTAAAACCTTTATGAGCTGATAATTGAAGCACACAGCCCCTCTCCCATTTATTTGCATGTAACACATTTTCAATAAAAAGGCAGGATAAATCTAACCAAAGAAGTTAAAGACCTCCACAAGGAAAACTCTGGGAGACATTGGTGTAGGGAAAGACTTCCTAAAGAAGACCCTCAAAGCAGAGTCCATCGTCCACAAAATAGACAAGTGGGATTACATCAGACTAAGAAGTTTCTGCATGGCCAAAGACACAGTAGTTAGTGTGAATCGACAGCCCTCAGAATGGGAAAATATTTTTGTAAATGTTGCATCAGATAAGGGACTGATAACCAGAATACACAAGGAACTAAAAAAGGTGTTTGGAAAAAAGATGAGCAACCCTATTAAAAGATGGGAGAAGGAGATGAAGAAAACACTCTCTAAAGATGACATACGAATGGCCAAAAGGCATATGAAAAAATGTTCAACCTCCCTCATCGTAAGGGAAATGCAGATTAAAAACAACAATGAGGTACCACCTAACCCCAGTCAGATTGTCTAATATTAAAAAAACAAAAAATGATAAGTGTTGGCGGGGGTGTGGTGAAAGGGGAACTCTTTTACACTGCTGGTGGGAATGTAGATTGGTCCAACCACTGTGGAGAATAATTTGGAGATTCCTCAAAAATCTACAGATAGATCTGCCATATGATCCAGAGATTCCACTCCTCGGTATCTACCCAAAGGACAGAAGAATCCTTCATTGGAAAAGTGCTTGCACATCGATGTTTATTGCGGCACTATTCACAATTGCTAAGTCATGGAACCAACCCAGATGCCCCCGTATGGAGGAATGGATTGAAAAACTGTGGCACATATACTCTATGGAATACTACTCAGCCATAAAAACCAACAGAGCCCTGGCTTTTGACAGAAAGTGGAAGAATATGGAAGATGTACTGCTGAGTGAGGCAAGCCAGGCTATGAAGGAGAGACATTGTATGTCCCCACTTAACATATACCGTTTGTCTGCATTCTATGTCTGAAACTGATTGACTAACAGTTCAACAAACACAAGAGATGGGTGTGAATGTCAGATGAGGTGTATGTGGAGGAGTGGGGCCCAACGAAAAGACATTTGGAGAAGGGATACAGAGGTAGAGCATTGACGGGATGGGGAGGTGTGGTGTTATCTGTTGAAGATATTTCGATCAATGGGTCTGGGGAGAAATGTTCACATATCGAAATGGTCTCACTGTAAGCCAAACAATATGATTGAAAGTATATACAAAAATAAATAAAGTAATTAATAATAAAAAAAAAAAAAAAAAAAGGCAGGATGATTCCTAGTGGTTGTCACTCCCCAGAGAGCGATCTCTGGGGGGTGTCCGGCATAGGACATGCGTGAAAAGGCAAAAAAATAAAAAATAAAAAATAAATAAAAATTGGGTCAGCCCATAGCATGCTGGTTAAGGTGACCAGATCCTACATGGCCAATCATCTCTCTGGTGAGTGTGCATGCCCTCTGACAATTTTTTTAATAAACTAATTACTTACACACACACAAACACACACACACACACACACATACCTAGAAAAAAAGCTACCTAATGCTATTTGCTTTTTCATGATCTATGCTCAAGTAAGGCATCTCAATATGTAATTTATCCTAACGCTAGACAAGGATGACTTGATTACTGTCCTATAAATGTACTATGCTGCCACAGACATTACGAAACAGTTTCAAACATTTCTCTAACATTCAGAAATCACGTTTAATATCCTCAAAATGCAAAAACCTATGTAATACAAATGTACAACAAAAAGTCACTTAAGTACTTTCATTCTCATGAAATCACCTGAATATTGGTATTACTGATGAATTAGGGGAAGAGTAAATTTTACTGAGTACCTACTGTGAGGAATAGTTAAAATTGAACAAAGTGATGTCATGGTCAGGCGCTATACTCGTCACTTTGCTCAATTTTAATTAATACTCACAGTGGTATGAGGTAACTACACATAAGAAAAATAGGCTCCAAGCTAGTTAGAAGGACACATCTAACTAAAAAGCCCATGCTCTACAACATGGTATTATATTTACAGTATTATAAGAAATGAACACAACTATGCTAGAACATATGGCCACATTTCACACTATAAGAATAAAAAATGTGTAGCAAAAATGTACATCATTTTTACTTAAATCTGGTATGTGGTAGACACACAGATTTAACAAAAAGATGGAAATAAAATTACCTGCACTATTATTATCATCATCTTGTTCAATGAAGACATGATCCAAAATAAAGCTGAGCAACTCGGACTGTAATGACGAATCAGGAGTATAAACTAATGGCTCTAACATGTCACGTCCTCCTGACATAATTTGATGGCTGAAGATCATCAAAATATCACACAGAATAGTGAAGGCCTATTGAAAAGAAAAGAAAGCATGTTATAATCCAAAGTTTCTCTCCAACTGCCACAAATAACTTACTTATTCAACATAAAAACAGAAACTAACTGCATTTGAAACACTTAAGAAAACTCAATTTTTAGTATTTTCCTAATATTTTTAAAGCTAAATATAATTTCTATAACAACAGCTACTAGTATTTGGGGGATGATTTCTCACTTTCCCTCTCTCTCCCCAGCAAGCGCATGTGCAGGATAGGAGGGGAGAGAAAAAAAATTAAGGCCAGTATCTCGGTGGCATGGGCAAACGTAAAGTCAATGTTTCATGTATTTGGATTGGATCTGTGTTTACTTCATTAATATCCTCTCCTGGGCTGGCCCTTTACTGCAGCAGTATAGTGCTATGCAGAGGTACCTGAATCTCAAACGGATGATGAAGGTTCAGGTCCTGGCCCTACATGTGCACATGCCCAGGATCCTGAAGGGACAGCGAACTGTTCTCTCTTTTTGCGTGCACATATATGCCCTCTGGTATTTAAAAATAAAAAATATCCTAATCCAATAATTTATATCTAAACACAATTTACAATCATCAGAAATATTGTTGCAAGTCAGCTGGTGTCCTGCTAGTTAAGAGAGAGGGATCCCACATGGCCAACTGTGAGAGTAAGTCCTGGACATGGCAGCTAAGAAATTTGCCAGGTGTTTGTGAGTACAATGTAAGTTATGGAAATACCCCTTCTATTTTTACAAGTAAAATCAAAATTCAGTGACTGCATCTTAAGCACTAAGTATCTTCTAATTTTTTTTTAGTTTAACTTTATTTATTTATTTATTTATTTAAATTTAACCAGAGAGGGACAGAGAGAGAGAGAGAGAGAGAGAGAGAGCGCACGCAAGAGCAAGTGAGCAAGCCACAGGTCCGGGACTTGAACCGCTGTCGGCCATGAGGGAGTCCAGCATCCCTAACCATCATGCAACCTGCTGGCGCTGATATCTTCTAATTTTTATGTGTGCGCAAAATCCCAAAAGGAAAGAGAAATGGAGAAGAAGGTGTTGGTAGCGTGACCATGCCACATGGGAGGCAGGGGTACTTTCTCACTTTCCCTCCTTCTCTCTGACAACCGTGCACGCTCTGGCAAATTAAAAAAGAGTAGTAAATACACTCTGAAGTAAAATCATCAGTACTCAACATACTATACCTTCCAAAAATATACTATGTTAACAACTGAGATTCTATCCCAATAAACAAAGCTTGCTTAGGCCACATAAAATGTTCAAAAAACCTTGAAATCGCAATAAATATTCTGATCATACCATTTTGATTATTTCATATTAAATGCTTCTCACAACTTTTTCCCGACAGAAGAACTTAAAACACGTTTCCAATAAAGCTTATTTCTGTAAATTTGGTAGTATACTAAACATGATCTTAGTCCTAGAATTAAACGAGGTAACAATCTTTTTCCAGAATGGAGAAGGTCAACGGTAATGAAATCATGAAGGCATATAAGGTGGGGAGGTAACACTTAAGAGAACAGGTAAATAATTTAATTTTTTTTTCAGATGAAGTCCACAGAACAATTAGAATGGGTAGGAATGTCAACATCTGATAAAAACTCTCAAAGGTGACAAAACCTTATATGCCTTTCCTCTCTGAAGCAAATTTGTTTTACTTGTTGCCTTTAAAATGACTTCTGTAACTTCATACACCTATAGTTTGTATACACGTGTCTATTTATCGTGTGATTCATAAGAAACAAAATTAAAACAACTACAATGAGAGTAAATCTATGATGCAAAAACAAAGTCCATGTGAAATATGTCAACTTTATTATCTGCAAGGCTAACGCATTAATCTATTTTCTTGTAGTATGGTATAAATAGGCAGATACAAGATTATTTCTACTTTGCATAATAATATGACTTACATTTTCTATATCAGGACAGATTTTATAAAGGTTGATTACAAAAGATCACTATATCTTTGAAAATTACTAACCTGTTCCTTAACAGTAGTATTCACGTTGGTAAGGTAATGCTGACATATCTGACAGAAGACCCTCATCTGTTTCTTTAAACGCAGTAAGTCCTCCTTGAAAGAAGTTAACATGAACATTTAAAAACACCGCTTAAGATGTTTCAAATTACTTAACATTATCATATATATACACTACTATATTAACTCTCCTTAAACAGCGGATTTAAATTTTTCTTTACAATGCTATCAGAAGAGAAAATAACAATAAAAATTAGAACATTTTCTCTTACTTATCTTACCAAACTATAGCCTTAACAAGATCAGGCATATTAATGCATAATCTATGAAGTAATCTGGATCTTTTACAATGAGACCACTTACAAAATTACATATGGTTATCTTTAAAAGCTCCACTAATTTAGAATACTTAAAAAAGTAAAGATTTATACTCCACACTCACTTCATTATTTAAAGGATGGCCAACTCAGAAATGCAAGAAAATAATAAAAAAGGATGGCATGTACCACTTTTTATTTGAAGAATACTGGTTGTACTTAAAAAAAAAAAAAAAACACTCAGATGAGGCAAAAATCAGTTCTGTGGTCTTACTGTAAACTTTTAAGTGCCTCTTAAACTTACAGTAAAAAGATAAATCTTGTTCCTATGTTTTTTCCTATTTTTAAATATTTACCAGTTTATTTGAAATAGAAAATTATTCTTTGAAAATTCAGCCACATTAGCTTATTAAGTTATAACCTGTGGTCCATCTTCTGATACTGGATGCCAAATGACAGAGCATGAGTTCATATTTGGTATAGTAATAGAGATATTTAATAAAAATAGATTTAAGATGGAAATCACATTTGGTAAAAAATAATTCAAACTTTAGCAGTAGTAGGTTTTTTATTCACTCTTTTCCTCTAGTAAGAAAAGAGCCCTTTTCTTATTTTAATTCAATTTTCTTTACTAAAAGTATTAACCATTTTTCCCATTAACTTAACTTTCATCACAGGTGAGCAATCAAATGAGCAAATATGGTCACTGTTTCTACTATAAGCTTGGTATTTAGCTAAATAAACTTCTTCCTAGGAACTTGATAAAAAGTATACTCTTGACAATGCTATACTGATTTTTCAAGATAAAAAAAAAATCTGCTTTTACATATAACAATATCTTAAAATCACAAATAATCTAAGAATTTAGCATTATTCTGTGGATTTTGGCGATACAAACCTATTATGAAGGCGATTCCTAAATAAAAAATATACCTATAAACAACTAAATCTACCAACTCTCTGATAATGCCTGTGAGACTAAAGAATATTTAATGCAATATCCACTATCATAAGTACAATGTTTAAGAATGCAATTTATAGGAACCAGCAGTTGGCGTAATGGCTATGTCACTGGACTCCCATGTAGTCGACCGCGGTTCGGGTCCGGGACCCGGTGGCTTAAACTCACGCCGGGCGCGTGTGCGTGCGTGCCCAAGATCCCGAGAGGAGAATGGAGGAGAAGGAATTGCAGCGTGGCCATCCACCCTGGGAGGTGATTTCCTGCTTTCTGTCTCTCTGTCTCTCTCTGTCTGTCTGGTGAGCGCACGCGCCCTATAGCAAAAACCTCTTCAAAAAAAAAAAAAAAAAAAAAAAAGAATTCAATTTATAAATGGAAAAGTCAATCATGTTCAGTTCCAACTATTAAATACATAGAAAAGTGTTAACGGTATGCATAAGGTTCTATGTTCTAGTAACTGGCACATTAAACACAAGTAGAAAAAGATTTATCACAAATTTGGAATGTTGGTAGCAAGGTCCTGAACATGAATAAGACAATACCAGGTAAAGAGAAGATCTTGGGGCAGCTAACGTACTATCTTAATATATATAATCCAATAGCTTTATCTGTTTATTTGAAAGGCACTTGGCTTTGACTTATAATATCTGTCTGTTTGTACTTGCCAATTTTGAAAACATGGAAACCTATTAACTATGCCATCTTCAAATGCTAATAACATTTTTAAATTAAAAATCCTATCTTGAAACAAACCATATTAATGTTTCTTCATTAAGTGTACATCTAACTACAAACAGGAATGATTCTAAAGGTATATGTTTATAAATGGTTAAGAGAAATAAATAAAACTTCACTGAAGTAACTGGTCTTATTAAATGTGGAAGCTTGCTAAAAACCATTAATGATATTTAATCTAATAAAAACACTACTTAACTACCACAAACCTTTGTAGAGCTGCTTTCAGTTATCTTAGCAAGCTGCCAAAGGATTACATAGTGAGTACACTGCAGTGCATGAATAACAATCTGTAAAAAACATAAAGAGACTACAGTTAAAATGTAAAAGTTGTAAGACTTTATTCTCAAAGTTAAAACATGCAACTTGAAAATAAATAAAAACCTGTTCTGGCATGTCTCCATTTTCAATTCCGGTTTTTAACAGTTTGTAATTACAAGCAAACAAATCCCACTTTGAAAGATCATGGGCACTGTAAAAAAAAAATTAAGTTATATTAAAAAGCTAAGCTTAACACAATTATTTTGGATTTAACTGTCAAGAGAATGAGGCTGTTCAGTAAAAACAGAAAAACACTTAACATACCCCCAAAGCAAAGAGAAATTTTAATAAGTGTGTTAAGATAATATGTCATACCCCAATTCAAAACATGACTCTACCAAGTATTTTTTTCTCAAAAGCAAATGAACTCTAGAGAAGAATCTGGTAATATTGCAACTCACAAAACATGCAAACTGATTTTGACATTGCTATAGTTTTAAAAGTTAGAAAACGTGAAGACTCAACTTACTTATGAAAAGCAGTGATCCTCTTTAACGTTGATAATACCTGATATGCATCATCCTCATCAGGTTCTTCACCCTATGAATATTAGTTATACATTAAAAATAACCAAAATGCAAAAATCCTCAGTTATCAAAATGTAAACACCACCTTTCAAACTTAAAGAATACCATGATAAAAACAACAAAGTAACTCTCATTCAGTATCTAGATCTGACCAGACTGAAAACAACATGACTGGGAGAATGAGTCAATACAAGGTTATTATCACAGGCACATCATACCCAAGAAAGCTGGCATGAGATTCTTCTCCCTTTTCTGTTTAAATAACACTAACACAAAAGTACCAAGTTATCTATTGTTTCATATTAAAAAAAAAAAAACACCAAGACAATAAGAACATTAGGTGACAAGAGATCATTAAGATAACACCTAAAGGACACAACCCAAAATACTAAATGTGGTACTCTTAAGAACGAGCTATCAGGGCCAGTCAGTGGCATGGTGGTGAAGACAGCTGGATCCCACATGACCAACATCATAGTTGAGATCCAGACCCTGTAGCTTAAAAATACACTAGATGTGTGTGCATGCATACCCCAAATCCTGAGAGGATAGTGGAGGAGGAGGGATCGCAGCATGCCCATATCTCTCACCCAATGGGGGGAGGGGAGGGCAAGGTTGATACCTAGCTCTCTCTCTGGCGAGCCCACATGCCCTATACAAAGAAAAAAAAAGTATCAGACTAATCACAAGTAAATAAGGGAAAAAATCCTCCAACTAATTACTACACATGCTAGTCCATTCTAGATACAACATTTGTTAGTATACTTTTTGATTTAGTGTAACTTAAGTTTTGGAAAATTTTACAAGTCTTACTATATACAAGTTTTATTACATGAAATATAGTTTTTTTGTTTGTTTGGTTTAATTAACAGAGGGAGCATGTGCTCACGAAACGCACAGAAGGTGAGAGAGAAAGGGAAAAGGCAACCCCAGCAAAATCCCTTCTCCTCCATTTCACTGTACTCTCAGGATTTGGGGCATATCTGCATGTGGCCACAGGGCCTGGATTCAAACCTCAGACTACTATATGGGATCTGGTTACCTTAACCAAAGGATAGGGAGGGAGGGAAGGTAGTACCTGCCTCAAAATTGTTTACTGAATCTACTGTATGTAACTCCAGATCACTACAAAAAACAAACACTTGCTTTTAAAACGTTAGTTTTTCAACAAAGTAATTAACCTTAATTAACAAACCAATGCTTGATTTCAAATTAACTTGTCCGAATCACAATCATATTCAGCCAAGAGTAGAGTCATTAAAATTTTAACTAAGAATGTGATCATTGTACATCAACCTATTTGCACAAACCTCCAATTAGTAAAACTTTATAAGCCTAGAATAATGTTACACATACAAAAATTTTAAAAATTGATAAAACAAGAAAATTAAAAATTACAAAGTAGATGTCATTTGTGCAGCATTAATAATAAAAGTGGTATGGAAAACGTCAAAGCCTTTAATTTGACAATTATGACTTTTATTTCATTCAAATAAATTAAAACGTACATATGTATTTCCAGAAAAGATAAGAATCTCAAAGACACAAGTGTATTTCCGTACTGTGCCCCTTTGTAAATTCAAAAGAATAACACACAAAACTCCAAAAGAAACAATGGCCATGGACAGCAATTTATGAAGATTTTATATTATCAAAAACCACAATGGACTTTTCTCACCAACACTGCAAAAATACTAATACCCTATACTTTGTCAGACTACTTGGTTTCAGCTTAACTCTTTTTTTTGTTCCATAACACCCTATTCTCTAATAGCCCCTCGTTCAACTAAAACTAGATAACTGCTCAGATCATGTTTTTAATCTTAAAAAAAAAAAAAAAGGAACAAGGAAACTAGTCAGTTTTCCTCTCAACTTTGTCAAGCCAGATTCTTTTCTTTCTTTTTTTTTCCGAGAGATTTTCGCTACAGGGCGCATGCGCTCGCCAGACAGACAGAGAGAGACAGAAAGACAGAAAGCAAGTAATCACCCCCCAGGGGGGATGGTCACGCCGCAATCCTTTCTCCTCTCAGGATCTTGGGCACGCATGCACACATGCCCAGCATGAGTTTTAAACCACTGCGTCTGGGATGCGAACCGCGATTGACTACGTGGGAGTCCAGCGACATAGTCATTACGCTAACTGCTGGTTCCCGGTCAAGCCAGATTCTTAACATTTTCCTATTTTGGTACAAGAGTATGATAATCTGATGAACCACAAAATGAAAAGCCTGAACATTTTTAAATCAACCACTAAAGACTACGACCCGGGCTAATATTTGGATGACTATTTAGGAGACTGGAGGGGAGGGAGGCCCAACTGAGAAAACACTTGTAATATACCTCTTGCAGAAAATCTTCAAGAAGCCGGTTAAACTTGTCCGCCAATTCATCTATCAGTTGACTTCTTGAAATATCTACTCTGTTAAAAATTGTGAATTCTTCATTACAGAGTGCATGGTAAGTTTTAGAACATGCTTCCAAAACATCTGTATCTGTGTGCTTCTCTACAATATTACGGATCTGTCTCAATAAGGCATCCAAATGCTGCAAAAGAATATTTTTTCATTAAAATTGAGTCATGGACTGACGATACAACCATACCACTGGAAGAGAAATTTTTAATTATAGTACTCTATAATACAGTGTACATTCTAAGGAGTATTTCTAATCACAGTAAACAGTTTCATCCACCAATTCTTCTTTCATCAATTTTAACAGGAATAATATTACCTATTTCACAGGGGTTTGGGGGCAACGTTAATACATATGAGGGGACTTGAAAAAATTTGTGGAAAATGGAATTCAAGTATAAAATTATTACCTGTCTAAAAATTTTTTAAATTCATGTATATTTTTTCCATAATACACATTTTACATTAACTTCTTGAGGATACCCTCCCCTTCATATAATGAACTTGTAATAGTTACTGGAGCACAAAGTATTCAGTTAATATTAGCTTTTATTTCATAACTATAATTATCCGATTACCTACCCCCACTCTACATAAATGATCAGTCAACTAAGAGCTAAAGATGAAGCTATGGCTTCAGACATAAAGCAAAGAAATGCCTCATGACACCATTTTTTAAATTCAATAAATCTAAATACAAAAGATATGTAAAATACACGCATTCTTTCATATTATGGAAAAATTTTCAAAAACTATAAATAAGGAGTATGATCAAACTTTACTAATCATTTTCCTTCAAGAGACTGTGTACACTTACCTTTTCTAATCGTCCAGTAGTATATATTTCCAAATCAAAGAACTGAGGCAACTGCAACAAATTAGTCACCTTCTCTGCATCTACAGAGTACTTTCAAATAAAAAGATCATGTTAAAAAATCACAATATTAATCATTGTACATTCTGTCCTTACACTAAAAAACAAAAATCACATTATATACCCCTGAAATACATGTGGTTATTACATCAATGAGAAAAAAAAAAAATCAATGATCAGTAAATATAATATTCTGTGATGCATTAAAAAAAAAAATCCTGTGGTGGGCCAGCAGGTGGACTGGTGGTTAAGACAATGGACTCCCATATGTCTCACCACAATTCGAGTCCTGAACCCAGGAGCTTAGAAATAATGCTGGGCCACGTGTGTACATGCACCCCCAAAATTCCAGGAGGAGAATGGAAGAGAAGGGACTGTAGTAGCATGGCCATTCATTGTAGAGGGGTGATTATTCACTTTCTCTCTCGTTTCTCTCTCTAGTGAGTGCACGCACCCCATGGAAAAAACCTTAAAAAATACCAAAAAAATCTGGAATTTCTTAGTAACACTATGATATTAACACAAACTTACTTTTGCTAATAACTGAGGAAGAGCGACTGCGAAGAGTTCGGTGATTTTTGTCCTGTCATCCAACTGGGTCTTCTTCTCCTTTGCTGTCAGCACCTATGGTAACACAAAGACGTTTATAAATATTTAGTAAGCCTTGTAACACTATTAAGTGACCAAGTTTTAGTTAACACACACAAAATAAATAGCAAAACTGTATTTTAAGTAACATAAAAAAATTCTATGAAACTTTAGTCCTGAAGTGATACAAACAAGAATAATCTATACAGTAATGAAAAACAAGGTCCTCTAAAATAACAAAAAAAAAATGGACTAGCTTTAGAGGAAAAAAAAATCAATGCCCAATTAAGACTAATTAAATATACTTTTGGATGGAAGAAGCAACAATCAGGAATAGGAAATATACTTTAGGAGATTATACAAGGGGTCTACAAAAGCATGTGGAAAATACACATTATGAAAAAACCATGCATAAATTTCAATTTTTTGCAACAAAATAAATATATACTTTAATTCTATTTTTCCACAAACCTGAAGTCCCCTCGTATCCTAAAAGGACTGAACAGCATTTCTGCTTACTCTAGGCTGTGGGCAATGACACATAGGCTATGAATTCAGAATGTAAGAAACTAGAATATGCCACATACCATAACTTTCATAAATCTGAGGAAACTGTGTTTCAGTTATATAAAAACACACATGTATGTATGAGCTAGGTCGTAATAATGTGCTTTTTGTTCTTCACAATGAAAAAAGTTTATAAAAGCCAGTAAAATTGGTAGTTCAAAATGAAAGTACATGTAAACTGTATAATAATGCATAAAACCTGAAACCAGGAAATAAGAATCTCCCCCATTTTCATGAATAATTTTCTCCATTTCTATTTTACATTAGAAGAAAAAGAAAACAAATCTATAAATAAGTCAAAACATACCAATGAACCACTCTGAAATAGTGTAATACATTCAGTCTTAAAGGCAGGAACTAACAATCACTGTGCTTAACAAAAGTATCAGATGAAAGAACAGAAATTGCTCAAGTTTTTACTACTTTAAAATTTACTTTTGGGAACCAGTAGTTAGCGTAATGGCTATGTCACTGGATTCCCACGTAGTCAACCGCGGTTCAAGTCCCGGACCCAGTGGCTTGAAACTCACGTCGGGAGCGTGTGCGTGCGTGCCCAAGATCCCGAGAGGAGAATGGAGGAGAAGGGATTGCGGCGTGACCATCCCCCCTGGGGGGCGTTTTCTCGCTTTCTGTCTCTAAGTCTCTCTCTGTCTGTCTGGCGAGCGCACGCGCCCTATAGTAAAAACCTCTCAAAAAAAAAAAAAAAAAAAAAAAAAAGAATTAAAAAAAAATTTACTTTTAACACGTACTTATAGACAAAGATTACTTGAAAAATAAAAAGATTCAAAAACTTCTGTTTTATGGCTAAAAAACAGATTTTTTAACAAGATACTGAAAAGGGAGAAATACAGTTTAGAACATCGAAAACAAACTGGCATACCCTTTTTCCGGACCCTCTTCCAACAGGAGGATGACATTCAGCTGCTTGTCTAATAGTACAAAGCATTATCTCAATCAGAGCACTCTCTTGCCTGTCTGTTAGTGCTAAAAAAAAAAAAAAAAGAGAGAGAGAGAGAAAGTTAACCTATTTTTTCTGCCTATATGCTACTTGTAATTATTACATAACTGTATCCTCTGTGTGTGAATAGACTCTGACCTAATGTACTAGAGAAAATCCCATTACTCAATCACAGAAAAGATCCAAAATGTTAAACCTTCCAGAATCACTCAGGATTCCAAATCTGTCCACCATTGATCAATGCATTTGGGCAAAGAAAATAAAAATCGATACAGAAAAAAAGGTAAAAACTGGTGATAACAACTACTTCGATAAAGCATAATATTCACTGTATATGAAAACAAAATTATGTGCAAAATACGAATTTCTATCAATCATTTTAACACTAAATAAATGGAATGAGTAAAATCTACTTTTACAATAAAACTAAACAGACAACAAAAAATATCATAATTAGATATCCTTACCTTCCTCTCCACTAAGAGGCTCTTCTAACAACAAGCTATTCATACATTCCCAGTCTTTCAGCAGCTCAGTAGCACAGTCCCACATGCTATCCACAAGGTATGCTGCATGCTCATGTAACTAAAATTTAAAAAGAGCGATGTGCTCTTAGACAAACAGTGTACTAGTTTTAATTCCAAAGACTGGAAGCTTTGTTGCCACCATTTACAAACTCAAAAAATTTGTGA
This sequence comes from Tupaia tana, assembly GCA_026018925.1. Lineage (NCBI taxonomy): Eukaryota > Metazoa > Chordata > Mammalia > Scandentia > Tupaiidae > Tupaia > Tupaia tana. The sequence goes on from JAKSZU010000009.1 coordinate 29,226,435, forward strand.
GGTCACATGGAAGAAAGGATGACAGAGGAAAAATAATCTTAGCATACTATGTTTAAGTAAACCCTGTTACATAGCATCATTAAACACTTTTCAGAATAACCATTAAAACAGTAACATGAAAATTATTCTATGAAAACATAGTATGAATAGGTACTGCTTATTTGGGACTAACAATACATTAACTATGCCTGATTCTCAAATACCAGGAAATTTCTAAAGTTCATGGAAAAAATGAAATTAAAGATCCACCTAATTATACAGATTGTGGCAGAATGAGATGCAATGCCATAAATCACATGGCCATCTACCGAGCAGGGATGTCCAGGTTGGTGGGGAAACATGCCAGGCAACTGCACTGCTGCCCAGGACCTTGACAAGTTGAAGTGCTAAGAAAAGGAGTGTTCGAGTATAATGAGACTCTATCGAAGGTATTTTGTTTTCCTCTTTCTCTCGTTCATACACAGGTATTCTCTAAAACGACTTAAATTTAAAAAAAAAAGATGTTTATGGGGACCAGCAGATGGCATAATGGGTATGTTGATGAACTCCCACATGGCCGACAGCAGTTCAAGTCCCATACACTTGAAACTCACGCCAGGCATGTGTGTGCACACGCACCCAGAATCCGAGAGCAGAAAGGATTGTGGCACAGCCCTGGGGGGGTCTCACTTTCTGTCTGTCTCTACTGCGAGTGCACATGTCACATATCAAAAATCTCTCTAAAAGAAAAACAAAGGGAATAATCAATCTGATTACAAATTAGAAAAAAAGATGTTTATGGATATCCTTGTTTAAAAGTTTATGAAAGAAAAATGGAATTTAAGGACATGATTATTTTGGTGCCTAAAATAAAATAAAATCCATGCAGGTTTTTCTTAAGGCTAATTTTCCATTATCTTTGAAGACCTCTTTTCATGAATTTATTTTAACATAAGAATGCTATAATTGCCAATTAAAACATAAAATAAGTGTTCACCACTCAAATTAATATACAGGTAAACCATTCTCATCATTCCATGACACTTAAAAGACCCTACTGCTTCCTAACTAATTTTAGGGGGTGAGTATACCATGGTACCAAAATCCATCAAAGACATTACAAATAAAATGATAGAGGGGTCGGCAGCTGGCTTGGTGGTTAAGGGCACAGGATTCCCACACATGGCTGATCCTGTAACAAATCTCTGACATGGTGGCTTGCTTTCTCACTTCCCCCCGCCCCGCCCCCCTCCACCTCAATGGCCAAATTAAAATAAATAAAGGGACCAGCAGTTAGCATAATGGCTATGTCGCTGGACTCCCGGGTAGTCGACTGCGGTTTGAGTCCTGGACCCGGTGGCGTAAACTCACACCTGGTGCGTGTTCGTGTGTGCCCAAGATCCCGAGAGGAGAATGGAGGAGAAGAGACTGCAGCATGGCCATCCCCTCGGGGGGTGATTTCTCGCTTTCTGCCTCTCTGTCTCTCTCTGTCTTTCTGGCGAGCATACGCACCCTATAACAAAAACCTCTCCAAAATATAAATAAATAAATACATAAATACATTTAAATAAAATAATTACTTTTTAAATTATTTAAAATAGATAAGTAAATAAAATGATAGATCAATATCATTTATGAACACAGAGGGAATAGCCAAAAAACTGGCAAAATGAAAAAATGAATCTGGCAATATATAAAAAATAATCACAACCAAGTACAATTTATCCTAAGAATGCAAGATTGGTTTAACATTTAAAAAAATCTTTCAACATGAGTCAATACATTAACATAATGAAAGGACAAAATAAAACAAGTATCTCAAGGAAAACATAAAAAGTGATTTATAGAATTTAACATCCGTTCATTATAGAACCTATCTGCAGAAAATGGGATAGAAGGAAACATCCTTAATCTGATAATAAGGTCTATATAATATCTCTAACAAACACCATATTAATGCTGAAATACTGGATGCCTTCCTGACAAAATCAAGAATAAGTTAAAGATGTCTACTCACACCACTTCTATTCAACACTCTACAGGAGGTCTATCCAATTCAGTAAGATCAGAAAAACATAAATGGAAAAAAAGCTGCATATCAAAAAGTACAATTATCTTTATTTTCAAATGACCTGATTATATATTATAGAAAATCTAGGGAACTTATTTAAAAATTACTAAAATAACCAAATTTAGCAAAGTTACAGGATAGAAAATCAATATTCAAAAAATAATTATGAATATAGAAACAAAGCATTAGAAATTAAATGATAAGGTCTTAACAGTAATTAAATAATACATAATATGAACACCAAAAATGAATGTTGAGTTCTCTTAAAATATAGGTGATGGGTAGATTTTTAATTTCAAGAGAGACTGCTATAAATCCACATCTACAACAATGGTAATAATAGCAGGTATCAACATTTCAGAACTTATATCTAGGTCTTTGTTAAAAGTTATACATGGATTTCTCAGTGTTGCTTAAAATAATTATTTTCTACTTTTTACGAGAAAACTGAGGCTAGTTATATAACTGGTAAGGATAGGTGTCAAACTGTTATTCAAGTTTTTCTGCTTTCAAAATTTATGTCCTCAGCACTCTACATAAATTGTGCTGTTTGAACAACTTACCAAAACTACAATGCATTTTTAAAAGGTTTTGTGGAGTACATAAATCCCTATTCTAAATTTACTGCGCTTTATGAAAGCACTGAAGATGTACATCATTTTACGCTCTTCTCCAAAGTTTTATAAACATAAGTAGACAACATCAACTAACCTCACTTTCCAGAAAGAAGAAAACTAATGTCTTAACAAGGTTGGCATTTGGACCTTGTCTTCCCCTTCTTTTCATTATTCCATCCTCCTCTGGATCTCTACGACTGAAGAGCCTATGAGCAAAGCAAAATATTCATTTTAAAATAAAAAAACGACTTTATACATCAAAAAATTAACTGTTTGCATTCCATATTTAAGTACCCAACAAAGGAGTAAAGGGGAACGAGGTAGGTACAGGCTGTTCAGCAAATAATGGCAATAAACCTTTTTCAGCTTGCTTTTTTAAAAAACATATTATTTTGCCAGATGGTGTATGTGCTTGCCAGAAATAGAGAGACAGAGAGAGAGGAAGAGGGAGAAAGTACTCCCCAATTGGCATGGTAACACCACAATCCCCTTCTCCTCTACCCTGTTGGGATTCTGGACACACACACACATAAACACGCCTAGTGTGTTTTTTCAAGCCATCGGGGCCAAGTAGAATGAACCACGTAGAATCTTGTTCCCCTACCCACTAGGCAATAGGGCTGGCCCACATTTCCTGCTTGATGATACTTCTTGTTTCCTCATGATGGTAGTCTAAGTCCTTGAAAAATTAACTACTCAACTTAATTGTATTAAGTTAGAAATTTTACGGTGTCTTATACAACTGCTTCCTTTCATAATACACTAGCCGTACCATTTATGCACAAAAATGTATGGTACATATTCTTAGAAAATGAACATATCGTTTCCTTCTATTCTTACAAAATTATCCCAACTTAGTGACCTCTTTCTATGGATGGCATGGCTGCTGTTCGTCAACAGAAGATAACTAACACTGGATAACAATGAAGAAAATCCAAGTGTGGACATCTTTCACTACCTACTCATTCTAGTAAATAATGGACCTTCTATAGGCACTGCAATAGGACCTTATTCCCCACCCAAAAATAGTTTAATCTACATGGCTCAAAGAGTTCTCATTTAAAGTCATTGTATAACTTTTATTGAACATTTTCTGTGATTAGATAGCTATACTGCCATCCATACTACCGAATCTGAGATATTATATAACATCACAGAGACTGTAGAATTCTTGATATTCTGCTATCAAAATATATTAAACGTCTAAAGCATAACTTATAATATGTGTTAAAACAAAGTAAAAACAATCTTAACACTATTGTAGTATAGGCAATATTTGGAAGTTGAAGTAGGTAAAAAGTGTGAACAATATGGAAAAAGGTCTTAATATTATATATTGATGGGTTGCTTTAGTGACAGAGAAAGGTTCTGAGAAACTTGTTCTTAGGTAATTCCATCAATGTTTGAACATCACAATGTACTTAAGCAAATCTAGTCAGCGTAGCCTACTATATAGCTAGGCTATATGACACAGCTATTATAATCTTGTAGAACAAAGCATTTCATATACAGTTTGTCACTGACTGAAATGTTATGTGGTGCATGCCTGTAGTTAGGAGTATTTTTAACTATATACATTAACAGACATGGGGCCATTTCCCTTTAAAAGACCTTACGTAGTCACACATCTAAGTTTCAGATCTTTAAAGGAAAATGTCCCCATGCTTTTCAATGGATATACTCAAAAAATGTAAATAAAATATATCTGTATTGAAACATTACAATATACGCCATAAAATATAGACAATTATTATGAGTTGGAGAGAAGGAACGTAAACTTTCAAAGGAAACAGTAAATGCGAATAGTTTGATTTGACCCATACTAGTATTTTTAATTACTTCTTATACAATATATTACTAAATAGACAATAAAAATAAAAATTTACTTCTTGTAGAGAAATTCTCCCGCTGCTACTGCTACTGGCCGGTGAGCTGAATAAACCAGATGATAGACATTTTCACAATCTTCTGCTGTAAGAACTTCTTCACTACTCCTAAAAAGGAAATAAGCAATAACAGCTTTTTTTAGTGAGGTCATAAAGCATATTAGGAGTACAAAAATGCACACTGAAGGCCAGCCAGGTGCCATGGTGGTCAGGGCACCTAGATCTCATAAGGACAAGTATGTGGTACAAGAACCAGACCCCGGTGCGTAAGAATCATGCCAGGCCTGTGTGCAAACATGCCAAAAGTCCCCAGAGGAGAATGGAGGAGAAGGGATGGTGTACGGTGTGTTCATGGCCCCTGGAAAGTATTGGATTGTCAGAAAAGTCATGACAAATTTTTCTATGTAAAAATGCCTTCTGACTTTTCCAACGACCCAATAATTTCTCACCTTGTCTCTCTCACTCTTCCTGTCTCTTTTCCATAAAACACTAAAGTACACACCTTATAGCAAACTTTAAACAAAGCATTCATACATTTAAAAATTGTAAACTTCTACACATTTATGTTAAAGGGAAAAAAATCAACCTTATTTAATTATTGACTCTGATGAGAGCTTTCCAACAAAAGAGCCAAGTATTTTATTAAAGATTACTAGGAGCTATGCCAGCTCATGATGTGGTAATTAGGGTGACTGGTTCCCACATGGCCCAGACCCAGTGGCTTGGGCATGACTTCTCAAAATCCTAAAAGGAGGGAGAAATGTAGAAGAAGGGATTATGGTGCAGTCATTCCCCAGGGGGACGTTTGCTAGCTCTGGCTCACGCTTGCTTGCTCTCTCTCTCTCTCTCTCTCTCTCTCTCTCTCTGGCAGTTCATTTGTCTTCTGGCAAAATTAAATACACACACACACACACACACACACACACACACTAATGGGAGTTAAATTAAGAATGAATACAGAATATGAATATGTAAGTATTGAAGCAAATAAAGGGACACGGGAAACAAAATGATGAAAACTAACCTAGTGTAGAAAGTAAAGTAGTGACAGCATGCTAGTGGTTAGAGTTAATAATCACAGATTACACTTTGCACATACAGATTGAGTATCCCTTTTCTGAAATGCCTGGAACTAGAAGTGTCTCCGATTTCAGATATTGTTTTTAAATTTTGAAATATTTACATGAACACAATGAGTTATCTTGGGGAGAGGAACCAAGCTAAAATACAAACTTCGTTTCCTTTATATACACTTTATAAACGTAACTTGAAGGTAATTTTACACCGTATTTTTGGATTGCAGTTATACTGTGACCCACTACATGAGGTAAAGTGTGGAATTCTCCTCTTGTGGCATCATGTTAGTGCTTAATGAAGTTTAAGACTTTAGAGCGTTTTAGATTTATAATTTTCAGATTATAGATGCCCAAATTGTATTACATAATAATATTCAGGAAAGACAAAATATCACAACATTAACGTATACTAAAGCTCCACTGCTCCCACACTGATGAATAATACATCACCCACCAAACAGTGAACACTACGTAAGGCAATAAAAGTAGATCTATTAAGGGCCAAAGATCCATTGATTGCAATGTATCATTGGAGAAGTCCTGCTGAAATTCAGTGCTCATTTTCCTGGTCTTACTTTCAAAGAAAATAAGTTTAACAAGACCTTTCTGGTAAATCAAAGTCATTATTAGGGTCCCATCAACCATGGTAGCCAAGGGGTAATCCTTTTAAAGTTTTTCCCTTGGGACTGTGTTCAGGATCCTGGCCTCCCCTAGCTCGCTCTCTCCTAATATGCTTCTAGTTTACTATAACAATCTAAGTTCTTACAATTATATTTAAATTTAAAAAATCACAGGATCATCAGAGATAAATGCTAAAGATAGACAGTGGATGGCTACAGATTCCTTTAATTTTTCTGTTCTCTGCTGTGTTAAAAGCTTCTGAAAGTCTGATATCAAAGAAACATTACATCTTTTCAAGGAAACAAAAAAGAAACTAAGACGCTAAAATTCAAGTTTCAAAAAACTTCATTTTAATTACTCTGTGTATATTTCTGCATTTTTTTTAGTAAAACAAGTTGTGCCTTTTTATAATGAAATGACACTAAATCCAACCAATGAAACTACTACCTATAATAATTCACTCATATTAACTTTTTGAGATGAAACATCCCAGTCCCAGTCAAGTTTCAATTATTACATATATACATGGTCAAAAATCAATATAAATGACTAGGTCAATTATCTTTAAGAAAAAATATCAGAAACAAGGAAATATGTCCACGGTGTATTAAAGTATAGAAAGAAGCTGCAGCAGTATATGTAGAGTGTGATTAATTTCTTATAACAGAATTCTTTGCATTTTATAGCATATGTAATAATAGTTCTAATTTTTAAACCAAATTAAAAATCAAGGAAAGTCACACTGTTCAATAAAATCCCCCAAATAACCTCCCAAAAATACCAACACACCTAAAACTGTCTTTTTCAAATTACTGCAATGAGGGGTCAGCAGGTGGCATGGTGGTTAATGTGCTGGACTCCCACATGGCCAACGTGGTTCAAGTCCTGGACCTGGTGACTTGCTTTCTCACTTTCCCCTTCTCTCTTTCCCTGTGTCTCTCTCTGGTCAAATTAAAATGGTAATAATGAAAGAAATTAAAGAAGTAACTCTTTTTTAAAAAAATTACTTCAATGTAATCCATGTCATATAAACGAGGATAATAACTATCACCATCTATCTCACAAAATTGGCATATTAAATGACATAATACAAGAGTAATTCAAAACACTAATTTTTAAATGGAATTAAAGTACGAGTATATTTTAGTACAAAACTTTTCTCAATTCTATGAATAGTTTTTTGATAATATGCCTCTTCCATGAACTTTATGAAGTCATGGAAGTATTTACATTGGCTATTATATACTAATTTAATTCTTCCACTATTAACATTTTAGTGGTTTTCAAAATTATGCTATAACAATGCTGTATTAGAGAATATGAGAATTTTAAATGTTAATAAATATGTTGTGTTCTTCTTCAAGGAAGTCAGAGTATGTATACTCCTAATAACAATTTATAAGAGGGCCAGCACCATGGTCTAGTGGTTAGAGAAGCTGAATTCCACAAGGCCAACCCACAACAGTTTGAATCTTGGTCCAAGGCAGGCAGCATAAAAACATGCTTCATGCAACTCTCCACAGGATGGAGAGAGAAGACATTGTAGCATGCCCATACCCTACAGGGGGCTGCTTTCTCCCTCTCTATCAATTTCTCTCTGGTGAGTACACAGACAATTTAAAAAAAAAAAAAAACAGCAGCTAGTAGGTGGTATAGCAGTTAAGTCACTGGACTCCCACATGGCTGACCATGGATTGAGTCCTGGATCTGGCAGCTTGAAAAATCACATCAGGAATATGTATGTGCATGCCCAACATCCAAGGAGGAGAAGGGATTGTAGCAAGGCCACACTCCTAGGAGGTTATTTCTCACTTTCCCTCTCACTGTCTCTCTATGGAGAACGCATGCACCCTATGGCAAAATGTAGCGGGGAAAAAAAAAGTCAAACATAATATATAAGGGCCTTTTCCTACATAGTACCAACAACATAGTGCATTACCAAACACTTTAACTTTACCAAGAAAAAGCCAAAAGTTTTTCTCATTTTAAAACACATTTCTCTTAGTATGGCTGAATACCATTTTGCATGTCTAAAGTTGTATTTTCTCTATTGTCAATGATCTGATCCATAGTTTGGGACTGTTTCCCGATTGGGTTTCTGTTCATTTCATTGATTTGAAAAAACTGACATCCATTTAACATAAACAGCTCACCCAATCTGACATCTGACTTGTGCTTTCTGTTTATGGCAATTAATGTCTCAAAGACATTTTTAGCTTTCGTTGTTGTTTTTAAGATTTTTGTCATAGAGTATATGTACTCATGGGGGGTGGGGGGTGAGAAATCACCCCTGTAGAGGATGCCATGCTGCAATCCCTTCTCCTCTAATCCTCTGATCTCCTCTTGGGATTTTGGAAATGCACGAACATGTACCCACTTTTTGAGTTTCAAGCCACTGGGTCCGGGACTCAAACTGTGGAGTTGGTCACGTGGATCAAGTGTTTTAATCACCATGCCACCTGCTGGTCTGATGTTTTCAGCTTTTTTTTAATGTAATTAACTCACTATACTTTTTCAAGTTTAATTTTTCTTTCATGAGAGATACACACACACACACACACACACACACACACACATACACGCACACACACACACAGTACCCTTGACAGGACCTCAAAACACTATGATCCTCTCTTAATCTCCCACCTATTTAGGTTAATAGAAATCCACAGGTGCGGGACCAGCAGTTAGCGTAATGGCTTTGTCACTGGACTCCCACGTAGTCGACCGCGGTTCGCATCCCGGACCCAGTGGCTTAAAACTCACGCCGGGCGCATGTGCATGTGTGCCCAAGATCCCGAGGAGAATGGAGAAGGGATTGCGGCGTGGCCATCCCCCCAGGGGGTGATTTCTTTGTATTAATTTAAAACAAGACTTTACAAGTTCCAAAATATGACCAAAGTATGTGGTAGAGAGACAGCACCAGGTTATTGATTATTTTGAAAAATATAAAACAGGGCCAACAGCTACTGTGGTGGTTAAGGTGTTGGACTCCCACACGGCCAACCACAATTTGAGCCCCAGACCTGGAGGCATGTTTTCTCACTTTCCCTATCTCTCTTGCTCTCTCACTCTCTCTCTCAGTCTCTGTCTCTTTGATTAAATTAAAATAATACTAATAACATTACATAAATGATTTTTTAATGGAAAAGAAGTTATTAGTGAGCATGTGAAGACATATGAACTTCTGGAAACCACAGGAAGCAATGTAAAATGGCACAACCACTCCGAAAAACAGGAGGGCTAGTCCTCAAAAAATTAAACACAGAATTACCATGTGACTGGCAATTCTGCTTCTTTCTACACACAAAAGAACTGAAAGCAGGAACTTGAACAGATACTTGCCACACATATGTTCATAGCAGATTTGTTCACAAGAGTCAAAAGGTAGAAAGGTCCCAAATGTCCACCAACAGATAAATGGGAAAACAAAACATGGTATACATATACATGCTGAAATATCATTAAACCATATAAAGAAGTACTGATACAAGTTCAGAACATGGATAAACTGTGGAACAATATAAGAAGTGAATGAAGACACATACTGAAGGACAAATCCTGAATGATTCAAATTATCAACTATCCAGAGTAGCCAAAATCATAGAAACGTAAAGCCTTAACCACCACGCCACCTGCTGTCCCTAATAAGCATATTTTTAATGTATTCAAAGAGTTTAACTTTATTTCAAGAGCATAAGAAACAGTAAGATAGACGGCCATCAGGTGGCACGGTGGTTAAGGTGCTGGAAGTCTATATGGCTGATTGTGATTTCCAGTTCCAGACCTGGCAGCTTGAAAATCACACTGGGCGCATGTGTGTTTGTACCCAAAATCCCAGGAGGAGACTGAAGGAGAAGATACTGCAGTGAGGCCATACCCCTAGGGGGTGATTTCTTACTTCCCCTCTCACTGTCTCTGGTGAGCACATGCAATCCATGGCAAAAACCTAAAAAAATTTTAAAAAAGCAAAATAGTAAACTAAGAGAATAGAAACAAATGAATAACAGGCTCATTTACAATTTCACAGCTTCTATAGTTCCTGCCTTGTGTGCCTTCTCAATTGTACATGAGAAATCTAAACTTTGAGCTGTGAAGGACAAATGGCTCATGATTTAAACTACTAAGAATTACAACTCAATGAATTTGAATCATGAACCGAAATGCATTGTACAGATACCTATATATTAATGGTATCTAACAAATACATACTTACTGTAAAACAAGAGTAAGTAATTTTATTGCTTGTACTGCAACATCATATTCCTTGTCAAGGGTCATAGACACGATTCTATCCTAAGGACAAAAAGATTAAAATATTTTTAAAAGGAAAGTCAAGAGAAAAATACTTTCAAATTATAGAAAATTTATAAGTGCTTAAAGTAAAAACTAACCTTGAACCGACTAGTGAATAGTTCCAGTTTGGAATTAAGCTCTTTGTTATAATAAAGCCCTTGTAGAGCAGTAAGACATTTGAGTCTTACTTCACCTTGCTAAAAGAAACAAGATGAGAAAATGCATTAAAACTGTGTACTTTCAACCTAAATGTTTAAGATGGATGCAGAATTTTCTACTTTAAAATTGTAAACTTCTTATATACAATGGCACTTCTTTAGAAACAGTTATCCCTGATAATGTAAACATAGAAATCACTATATATGTTTAAGACCAAATACCACTGAAGTTATTTCAAAGGGTCAAATGCTATTTCTGAAAATTTGTTCAGAGCAAAAATATTGTGAAAGATAGCAGCATATTTTTACAGTAACTTTTCATTTACAAATCAATACAGTTTTGAAGAAATAGAATAAATTTAATCAATGCTAGTGAAGAGGCGTTCTAAAAGAAGGGTAGTTTAATGGATGGAAAACAAAAAAGATGAGAGAGCAAGTTACAATGTAAATATCTGGCTAAATATGTCTTTACCAAAAGACAAGATCAAAATTCAGAATTTTTAAAAATACATAACTCTCAGATAACATTAGAGTAATAGCTCTTCTTAGTGCTCTACAAAACACCTCAACATCACTACTTATGTGATCCTAATATCTCAGCATAAAACTAATTCAACATCAAAGGTTAAATCAGTGGCCAGAATTCAAAAATCTAGGAGACTTGATATCACACAGACCAAGTTTTCATGGAATACACAGAAATGAATAAAGGAGAGAAGCTTGTAGGAATGTGACCCCGAATACACATGCACGCAGAAAACTCACTACAAATGAGAGCTGTAAACAGCCATGCCTATGTGTAGACAGTCAAGCAGCCTGAAAGGCTCATCTTACCTTGTCATGCATAGTCCAACCAACATATTTTAAATAACTGTCATTAAGAAAGGCATCACTATACATCTTCATCCAAATGCCAATCTCCTCAATGCATATAGCTCGGATTTCAGCTATTGCATCCCTAAATGGAGGAAAGAAAAATTATGCATAGTTAGTGCCACTACACTACATGACTTATGGTTTCTTCAAGAGATGGCAAGTATTCCATACCTAATATGAAGAATACTGCTATCTTAAGTATTACTGGGGATAAAAAGTAGAACTAAACCCCAGGCCCAAAGGCCAACAGCTCACAGTCTAGGAGACAACTCCTAATTATCAACATGTAATTATTCAAAATTAAACTAAATAAAACAAAATTACATCCCACCTTTCACACCATAACCTTTTCTAACACCTGCTAGGCATGGTGTGTTCAAAAGATAGACACACTATTCTGGCTAGAGGATAATTTACCAGGTGAGAATTACTTACACACAATATTGAGGCCAAGCTTAACTGGGATTTGAATGTAAGACTAAAGATTTTAAATTCATCCTGTAGGTACTGGTAAGTCATTGAAGGCAAAGGAATAACACAATCAAAGTACGTTTTAGGAAACTGCAATAATTTCTTGGCATGAGAATGATAGGAGAACATATTAAGGTACCGATGACAACAGAAATGAAAGGGTAAGAATGGACATGGAGACATTACACAGCAAGCATTAACCTGATGCAATTAGCAGCCAAGTTGAGGGAATGAGGGAAAAACTGAATAAAAATACTACCAACGTTTAAAAAAAAGGTTACAACAAAAGCTGTGGTAAGATTACTGATTTTCTCTGCTCACTGAAAACAGCAGTAAAAAATAAACCTGTATAGGCTCTGTTACTATATAACATCCAAAAGCAATTAAGTATTTTCTCCCTTGACTCCTAATAAAAGCAATGGCTTCCACTGGATGGACAGCTGCAAGTCACACACGGCATTACCCCACTTTTCAGATAAAAACATCAAGTATAAACACTTAAATGACTTTCCCAGATTGACTCAGTGTCAGGTTAGATTTTTGACATTGATCTTAATATAACACTCTGCAAAAATTTATACTGCCAAAAGCACTTAAATATCCACATTTGAACAGTAAAAGTTACACAGTGCTACTTGTGAAAAACCTATTATGACTTACCGATATCTATGTACAAAGACTCCTTTAAATATTGCATTCATCATATTTTCTATTTCATCTTGATTTTCCTGAAGCTATAAAGAAGAACACACCATTTCTTTTCAATTAAGAAAGACAATCAACAAAATACTTAAAAGTCATTATAAGCACCAAGATATGCAAGTTTCTCCAGTATGTTGATTATATCTAATTACTAATTTTATAAGACAATAGTAACCACATAGAAAAATTAGTAAGTTTATATCAGGTACCTAAAGTAACTTATATGTGACATACTTGACTTAGAATTTAGTATTCAACTGATAATGTTATCTAATATAAATTTCTTTAGTATACAAGTTCTGTAAAAATCTGTTACATAGTTCATTATCATTACAAGTCATTTACAATACACAAAGGATTTTTCAAAAGTTCGTGGGAAATGTGTATTATGAAAAATCTGCATTTCAGGGTCTGTAGGTGGCATGGTGGTTAAGTACACTGGACTCCCACATGGCCAACTGTGGTTCAAGTCCTTGACATGGCAGCTTGCTTTCTCACTTTCTGTCTCTCTCTAGTCAAATTAAAATAATAGTAATAATGATGAATAAAATTAAATAATTACTAAAAGAAAAAAAGAAAACCTGCATTTCAAAACTTGATTACACCAAAATAAACTTGCACTTCAATTCCATTCTTCCATGAAGTATATGAAGTCCTCTCATATATGTTCATATTAAAAAAGCTTAACAATTTTGTATTATTTTCATCTTTATAGTATGAAGAGTCATGCTAAGTAGTGCCTGCTCAGAGAGCAAAAAGGAACAGAGTAAAATAACTAAGTAAAAAATGTTTCTCTCTACTAAATTCTTTTGAGTGGGATAAAAACTGACCTGAAATAATCAGACAAACATTTCGTGTCCTGGTTAACTTACAGTCACACAAACATTTTCGATTCAGAGCTTAAGAGTTAAATGAAGACTCTCTATTTTATAATCCAAGTTTAAATCAGCTTTTACATTACGTTCTATGCGTTTATAAAATCTTTATTAAAAATTATACTTTTCAGAACCATCAGTTGGCGTAATGGCTATGTCGCTGGACTCCCCTGTAGTCGACCACAGTTCAAGTCCCAGACTCAGGGCTTAAACTCCGGGCATGTGTGCGTGCATGCCCAAGATTCCGAGAGGAGAAGGGACTGCAGTGTGGCCATACCCTCTGGGGGGTGATTTCTCACTTTCTGTCTCTCTGCCTGTCTTTCCAATGAGCACATGCGCGCTATAGCAAAAACCTCTCCCCCCCAAAAAAATTATACTTTTCTTGCATGAACATAATTTTGCATTTTCACACATTAATAAGGGTATACTTTTCTCATATTCACTAGCCAAAAGGTACAGGCTGATGGACTAGCCCCATTGCCTTGTGGTTAAAGGAGCAGACTACCTCAAGGTCAACCAAGGTTCAAATCCCAGCATGTCAGTTTGTACCCCAAATCCGGAAAGGATGGAGAAATGAAGGAAAAGGAATTGCTGACCCATCCCCCCAAAAAGGGATGCCTTCTTACTAACTATCTCTCTCACACATGACCTCTAGCATATTTTAAAGTAAATAAATATGGGTCAGCAGGTGGCATGGTGATTAAGATGCTGGACAGTCCCACTTGGCCAACCACGGTTCAAGTCTCAGACCTGGTGGCATGCTTTCTCACTTTCCTTATCTCTGTGTGCCTTCTCTGGTCAAATGAAAACAACTGAATGAATAAATAAATAATTATTTAATAAATAAATAAATAAATGAAATTACAGCTATCACTCCCCCTAAAAATTTCCAAGTTCAAATAAATAACTTAAAGATTATCATGACAACTATTTGAACTCAACTTCATTACTCATATTTTAGAAATAAACATCAGACTTTACCTGTTAGAAATAAAAACAATTATCTCCATTACAAGATGGAAATATACCTGCAAATAAACTATTTAAATTACATATGCAGTATCAAAAAATTTTATTTACAATTATTTAGCATAAGGCTGAAAAAACATTTTCCTCAAAGTTCAATCTGATGGCCAATTGTTAATGTTAACCAAGCCCCTCCTACTATACCAAAATACTGATTTAGATACCAATAAATAGATCATATGTTATTATTTAAAGTAATTTAAAATCATCGTAAAACCTCATTTCATCCTGCTTATAAGTTGAGGGAGATAGTTCAGAGGTATTTTCACAGTGAAAATAAATATTAAGGCTTAGACAACTTGCCAGACTGACCCAGATCTCCTTACTTAGAAAGCCCAATAACTCTTGAATACCAATTTACCCTTCACCCAATAAGAAGCAAGGAGAAAGGAAGCCTAACCAGAAGCAGCTCCTCACTCAAGCCCACTGCCCAGTCCAGGATGAGGGAGGAGTTCCTATTTTGTCTGGTGATCTGCACAGTGCTTGATTTTGGAGACTGCATTCTCGCCACTCAAGTCAATCAATTCCCTGCCACATAGTGACCCAATACACCTAGGTACATAGGAACCAAACATCTGAACACTCTGAGACTCTGCAGGTCTCTTCCACATTCACATCAGCAAAGGAGGAGAGAAATTCCCTTGTAAATTTGAACCGAAAACTCCCACTGTGGATACCACACCGTCACAACTAAAAGACAGAAACTGGTACAGAACTACTTTAGATCAAAGCAAAGAACAGGTGCACACAGCTACAGAATTCTACTCCAAAGAAGCAGCAAGAAGTGAGTACATCTTCAGATGACTAGAAGTCCCGGCAGAGCCTCAGGAAATATGAGAAAACCAAGAAATACACCCCTCCTCCAAGGGAACACAATAAATGGAGAAAACAGAGGTAATCACCAAAATGTCAGGGAAAAAATTTCAGAATACTTACTGTAACTAAACTCAATGAGATGCAAGAGAAAATGGACAACCAACTCCAGGAAATGAAAAAAATCACTCTGTGACTTAAAGGAGAAACTCCATAGACAGACAGACACCATAAAAAAGAATCAAACAGGAGCCAGCAGAGGGCATAGTGTCTAAGATGCTGTACTCTCTCATGGTCAACTGAGGTTTGAGTCCAGTATCTGGCAGCTTAAAAAACTCACACCAGGAGCATGTGCATGTGTGTCCAAAATCCCGAAAGGAGAATGGAGGAGAAGGAATTATGGTATAGCCATCCCCATTGGGGGTGACGTCTCACTTTCATTCTCTCTCTGTCTCTCCTGTGAGTACATGTGGCAAATATCAAAAATCTCTCTCAAAAAGAAAAAAGAAGAATCAAATGACTTCTAGAGATAAAGACCATAATACAAGAAATCAAAACCTCCCTCAAAAGTATTAATAGCAAATTAAACCATGCAAAAGATAGGATTTCTGATCCAGAAGACAAAGCCTCTGACTTAGACAAAAGCAACAAAATGGTGAAAGAAAAAAATAACTAAAAAGGGGAGTGGGGGAAAGGTCAACACATGGGAAATCCTAGATGCATTAAACACCTGAATATTGGAATAACTGTATTCCAGAAGGAGAAGAATCTGATAAGGACACCCAAAATCTATTCAATGAAATAATTCCAGAAAATATTCCAAACCTAGAGAAACATTCAGACATCTAGACGCAGGAAATGCCAAATGGAATCGACATAAAAATATCCTTCCCCCAGCATTTTATAGCCAGACTGGTAAAAATCAAAACCAAAGACCAGATTCTAAAAAGGGGAAGAATGGGGGCCAGCAGATGACGTGGTTAAGGGCGCTGGACTCCCACATGGCCGACCACAGTTCAAGTCCCTAATCTGGTAGCTTGCTTTCTCACTTCCCTTTCTCTATCTCTCTCTCTCCATCTCTCTCTCTCTCTCTCATCAAATTAAAATAAATTAATAAAGTTAAATGAATTTTTTTTAATGGCAAGAGAGAAATGACAAGTTACTTAATAAAGGGTCCTATTAGACTATGGTGAGAACTCTCAACTGAAACAATATAAGCAAGGAAAGAATGGGCAGGCATAATTAAAACAGATGATATGATTATATACAGAAAAAATTCAAAATTATATATGCACACACACACACACACACACCCTGGAAGTGATTAATGAATATAGTAAAGTGGGAGAGTACAAAATTAACATGCAAAAATCGACAGTATTCTAATACACCAACAATGAACAAACTGTATTAGAATTGAAGAAAGCAATCTTATTTACAATAGTCACAAAAATGATAAAAGCTATCTAGGAATAAACCTAACAAAAGAAGTGAAAGATCTCTACAAGAAAAACTGAAAAACTTTATTTAAATTGAAAATAATGTAAAGCAAGTAAAAAGATACCCCATGTCCCTGGACTGGAACAATAACATAATAAAAATGTCAATCCTACCCAAGTAAATCTACAAAATGAATGTGAAAACAAACAAACTACTAGAGATATTCCTTGCAGACATAGAAAAAACAATCAGAAAATGTGTCTAGAATCATAAAAGGCCCAGTATTGCCAAAGCAATACTGTGGAAAAACAGTAAAGTAGGAGGCATCTTACTGACCTCAAAATACATTATTGTACAAAACTGTGATAATCAAAACAGGATGATATTGGCACAAAAACAGGCATGTGGACCAATGGAGAAGAACTGAAAAGCCAGAAAAAAATCCCAAAATATACATCCAACTGATCTTTGACAAAGGGTACAAGACACCCAGTGGGAAAAAGAAAATGCCTTCAGCAAATGGTACTGGAAAAACTGGATATCCACCTACAAAAAAAATGAAACCTGACCCCTATCTCTCATCATTAACAAAAAATCACCTAAAAATGGATCAAGTATCTACACATAAAACTGCAAACAATGAGCCTGGCAGGTGGTGTGGTAGTTAAGGAACTCATCTCTTACTTGGCCAACTGCAGTTTGAGTCCCAGACCTAACAGCTTGCTTTCTCACTTTCCCTTTCACTCTCTGGTCAAATTAAAAAACAGTAATAACAAATAATATTAAATGAATTATTTTTTTAAAAAAACTTCAAACCATAAAACTACTGATGGAAACACAAGGGAGACTCGGAGACATTGGGGTAAGCAAAGACTTCTTAAATAGACCCCCAGAGCACAAGCAATAATCCCCGAAACAGACAAGAGGTACTACATAAGGCTAAAAAGCTTCTGCACAGAAAAATAAACAGTTCACAGCAAAAGAAACAATAATTAGAGTGAAGAGACAACCCTCACAGTTGGAGAATGTATTTGCAAACTATGCCTCAGATAAGGGACTGATAACTAGAATATACAAGGAACCCAAACAGCACACCCACAAAAAATAATGATAATAAAAATCAATCCAATCAAAAGATAGGTAAGATAGCTGAACAGACAACTCTCCAAGGAAGAAATACAAGACATACAAACAGCCCAAAAATGTATGAAAAAATGCTAAATATCTCTTATCATAAGAGAAATGCAAATCAAAACCGCAATGAGATAACACTTAACCCTGGTTAGAATGGCTAAGATTATAAGAATGATAAGTGCTGGTGGGGCTACAGTAAAAAGGGAATTCTTCTACAGCACTGGTGGAATGTATGAGGTCACTGGGAAAGTCATGATGTATTTTTGTTTTTTTCTATGCAAAAATATGTCATGACTTTCCTGACAACACAACAAATGATACAGCCATTATGGAGAATGATATGGAGGTTTCTCAAAAACCTACGAATATTAGGTCACTGCACAAGTCATGATGTCTTTTTCTATTCAAAAATGATTCATGACTTTCACACCGACCCAATAGGTCTACCATAAGACCCAATAATTCCACACTTAGCTATCTACCCAAAGAATAAGAAAACACTCAGTTGGAAAAACACTCACACATCCTTGTTTACTGTACCTTTATTTACAATTGCTAGGACATGGAATCAACCCAAATGTCCAAGAAAAGATGAGTGGATTGATAAAAGGTGGCAGGCATATATACTCTATGGAATATTACTTAGCCATAAAAAAAACAATGAGATCCTGACATTAGATACAAAGAGATGAATATGGATGATTTAATGCTTGGCAAAGAAAGCCAGATTATGAAAGACAGGCATTGTATGTCCCCACTTTAATATATTCCCAATGTCTGGACTCTATAGCAGTAACTCAAAGACTAGAAGGAATAATAATAGGAAGGCAACTGTACATACTAGGAACAGAATAGCAAGGGGCGGAAGAGAGGGGCTAAGGGAAAAACAAAACATTTAACAGACACAAATATGAAAAGATATCTGTTGATAATATATATAGTAATATCTCTGACATGACTAATATGCACTGTATTCATGCTGAGAAGACTATGCAAAGATGTACAGTGAATAAATGTAAATAAAATTTTAAAAAGCCCAACGCTCTACTAGTCCAGGTATTATGGGCATGGACATTGAATAAACTTAGACACATAATCAACTTGCAATGTTATTTAAATTTAAATCTTACAAAAAATTATCTCAGGAACTAGCAAGTTATTACAAAATTAATGGTGGGCATGTTGGTTACACATTAACAGCCTAAATATTCAATACATATATATTTACCTCTTTCCGCTTTTGTAACAGGAGTTCTAGCCTCTCATTGGCTCGTTTTCCAATCATTTTATTCCGTTCTGCTTCATACTGTCTTTGTGTATTATCCATATTAATGCTAAGATTTAGTGCTACATTCACCAAAGCTGTCATCAACTTCATAGCTATTTTTGAAAGGATAAAACGTTAAAATTAGTATAACAAATGAAAAAAATCATAATTTATGATCACATTAAGAGAAATTAAGCACACATGGGCTGATCTGCTCTGAACAAAAAAATACAACTGTTAAAAATAAGAATAAAACAACAATTAGCATGTACTAAAAACTAGCATATCTGTTAGTTACCTACGTTAAGTACTTTTCAGGGATTATCTTCTAATCTTCACAATAGATCTCAAAGGTAAGTACTATTTCCATTTCATTCATAAAGAAACTGAAGCTCAGAGAGATTTAAGAAATTTTCGACAGATTACACAATTTATATACATAGTTAAACCAGGATCCAAAACAAGGTAATCTGACTCCAGACATTTGTTGTAATCCTACTATTCAAAAATTTGTCCCTTACAATGATCTTTCTCAGAGATCATGATTCACCTTTTATGTAAACTTTAGTTCATAAAGAAGTCACTAAGCTACCTCAGTAACCAAAAGGAATAAGTGCTTCATGTAAAATTACACTGTGTAAAAATGCTGAAGAGTTTTACCAGTATTTACTTTCATATAATTTCATTCTATATCATCATAAAGGCAATGAAGAAAGTCAGAAGTACAAAGAATAACTCAATAAACTACTTTTTCATAAAACTTCCCCTAGATCTCTATCTTCTGGTACAAAAATCTTACTCTTCATACGATAACACTTACTGCCCAAGATTCAAAACTCATTAATTGAAAGATCTAATCATATCGTGCTTTCTTTACCTTACTCCAAAATATTTATCAGTCTTAGTGCACTGCATGATACAACAAAGCAAATACATATGTTAATTTGTGACTACTGATTATCTTAAGAGAGAGATTTCCCAATGTTCTGTTCTAAGGTATTTCACACCCTCAGGAAACCAGTTTGTCATGCTGGTTTAAAAGTATTCACCTTGCACTATAATACTTTACAATATTCCTTAGCAATTAAGCTCTTTCACACCAAACACCTTCAAAAAAAAAAACAGATCCTAAGGGGAATTCATCTATATTTTCACTTTTAAAAAATGGAGGACAGGGACCAGCAGTTAGCGTAATGGCTATGTCGCTGGACTCCCACGTAGTTGACCGCAGTTCGAGTCCCGGACCCGGTGGCTTAAACTCACGCCGGGCGCGTGTGCGTGCGTGCCCAAGATCCCGAGAGGAGAATGGAGGAGAAGGGATTGTGGCATGGCCATCCCCCCTGGGGGGTGATTTCCTGCTTTCTGTCTCTCTGTCTCTCTCTGTCTGTCTGGCGAGCGCACACACCCTATAGCAAAAACCTCTCAAAAAAAAAAAAAATGGAGGACTTATGGGTCAGCCAGTGCCATGGTGGTTAAGCAGTTTGATCCTACATAGCCAACTGTGCAGTTGAATGCCACTCAATGGCTTGAAAAACACACTGGGGCCATGCATATGCATGCCTAAAATCCTGAAAGGAGAAGGCACTGCAGTATGACTGTTCCCTATGGAGGGGGGTGGCGGGTGGGGTAGGGGGGTGTGGGGATGCTTTCTCACTACCACCATCACCTCCCACCAAGAGCACATGTGCCACCTGGAAAAATTAAATAAATGAATGTATGAATGTACGGAGAACTTAGACGTATATCTCTAATCACAACATTAATTATTTGAGAATATAGTCTAAGGAAATAAAATACCCCACAGAAAAGTTTTTGAAGTTGAAAATAACAATAGTATTAGGGCATAGAAAATGTTAACAGTTTGGGACCAGAAGTTAGCGTAATGGCTATGTCACTGGACTCCCATGTAGTCGACCGTGGTTCGAGTCCCGGACATGGTGGCTTAAACTCACGCCGGACGCGTGTGCGTGCGTGCGTGCGTGCCAAAGATCCCAAGAGAAGAATGGAGTAGAAGGGATTGCAGCGTGGCCATCCCCCCTGAGGGGTGATTTCTTGCTTTCTGTCTCTGTCTGTCTGGCAAGTGCACACACCCTATAGCAAAAACCTCTCCAAAAAAAATAAAAAGAAAAAGAAAGAAAGAAAGAAAGAAAGAAAGAAAGAAAGAAAGAAAGAAAGAAAGAAAGAAAGAAAATGTTAACAGTTAAAGCCTATTTGAGGGACCAGCAGGTGGCGTAATGGCTATGGCTGGACTCCCATGTAGTCTACTACAGTTCAAGTGCTGGACCTGGTGGCTTAAACTGGTGTGCGTGCGTGCCCAAGATCCCAAGAGGAGAATGAAGGAGAAGGGACTGCAGCGTGGCCATCTCTCCACTGGGAAGTGATTTCTCACTTTCTCTCTCTGTTTCTGTCTGTCTTTCTGGCGAGCTCATGTACCCTATAGCAAAAACCTCTCAAAAAAAAAAAAAAAAAAAAAAAAAAAAAACATATTTGAAAGGCCAGTAGTTCCCGTGGTGGTTAAATGGTTAAAGGCACTGGATTACTGGATTCCCATATGGCCAAATGCAATTGAAGTCCTGAACCTGGTGGCTTGCTTTCTCACTCTCCTTCTCTCTCTGTCTGATCAAACTGTAATATAATAATAATAATAAAGTTAAATAATTCTTTTTTAAAAAGCCTATTTGATTTATTCACAATGAAATCAAAAAGGACATAGTCAGCAACAAGAAAACACCAATTTTACCTTATGCATCAAAGAGAAACCAAAAATTTTACTCGCATCAATACCAAAAAGCACTGTCCTACAATAACAACCACATGAGATGTAAAAATATAACTCAATTCACTAAAATTTAAAGATCAAAGAATTTGAACATGCCTAAAGTTAACCAGATGCATAAGAAAAATCAAGTTTTTTGCAGTGTGATTAAAAGACTATGCAGTGGTGGGACACAGATATGATTAATTATTTGTTGATGAGACGTGTATAGTATTCTTAACTGGGCTGGACTGAGGTGTCTACCATGCTGGGTAAGATCTCTTTACAATCTAAATGATGTAGAACGATTAAAAATGTATAAATAATAATTAAAATTAACAGTAATAATTTTAAAAAAGACTGAAGGACAGCAGATGGTATGGCAGTTAAGATACTGGACTCCAATATGGCCCACCCCGGTATGAGTCCCAGAACCAGTGGCTTGAATATCACACCAGGCCCACGTGTGTGAGTGGACAAAATTCCAGGGGGAGGATGGAAGATAGGGATTGTGGTATGGCCATACCCCCTGAGGGGTGATTTCTCAATTTCCTTCTCACTGTCTCTCTCTGGCAAGTGCATATACACTGTGGCAAGAAAGATAGACAAACATACAGACTAAGCACTGTACAGTAGGGGCCATCCTACCCAGAGGGTTACGCAAGAGACAAACTACAGAGTCATCAGGACTACATAACCAAAATGACAGTGACAATTTCCCAAAATTGCTGTAATTGTCCTCCCTGACAAAACCTCTTTGAACACAACTTATCAACCAAAAAATTCCCATATCCTAGTGTATCTTCACAGAAACGAAATTGAAAATAGAATTTCATTCCCAGTAACTCAATGGGGGTGGTGGCGAGAAGGAATGGTGTGTCCTTTTAGTGGTCGCTTGATAAATAAAAATAAGAGTCTTGCTAGTATAAGTTAATTCGTCTTCTTTTTCACCTTTAACGTAAGGCAATACACAGAAAATATTTCCAAGCACTAACCTGCCAGGGTGCTTGTATGTCGAAATGCTCTGACTTGCGAGTCAGACAATCCTGTAAGAAGTGAAATGACTGTATCCATCATGTACTCATCATATATTATACTATATTGACACTGCCGTACTAATACACCAATGAATTCACAAAAACTGGATTTGAACTTCTTCCACTGAGGGCCGGCCATGGTAAGCGGGTAATCTCCACTATCCTAAAACAGAAATTTAAAACAGCAATTTCATTTTAAAGGCTTAAAATTTCACATGTTTTTGAAATACCCTAGGTGAAAGCCTGAAAGTTTCTCTCTGTTTTTTGGTGGTGGTGCTGGGAGGAGGAGGAGGCCATCAGGACCCTAACAGAAATATTACGCTTCTATATTTCTCTATCACTTGTGAAATACATAAATTTTTAAAATTTTTTTATAAAAAGGGAAACCAAAACCAAGCAAAAATGAATACTTATATTAGATTCAAAATGATGAAAACATCTTTGCAGTCGGATATAAAATACAATATATAAATCAACAAAGGATTACTAACTATGTTTTCAATAGCTTCTTGACATCAAATAGTTGACATAAGCAAATAACTTTAACAAGACATAGAAGTTTAGCTAGTACAGTTTAGCTAGGCTTGGAAGAGGGTAAATCAAGTTTTTCAGTCTCAGATTAAAATGAAATTCACCATAAATCATTAAAAATAAAAATATCCTTGAAAATAAAAGCAGGCCCAGCCTAATGTTGAGTTAAAACTGAAATGCAGTGCTAGAAGCCACATGGCCAACTGTAAGTTCAGATTCTAGAGTCAGCCTGAAAACACGGCTGGAGCATGCACACAAGGCCAGGACTTGAAGCACTCAAGGGATGAAAAAAGATGATCGCAACATGGTGAGATCCCTTCAGGGTACTTTCTCTCTCTCATGAATAAAATAAATGAAACTTTAAAAAAAAAAAAGGTAAAATAGACCAGCAGGTGGTGTGGACCTTAAGGCAATTAGATCCTACATGGCTGACTGTGCAGTTCAAGTCTCACACTGAGCAGCAAACACACCCAATACACGTGCATGGCCAAATTCCAAGAGAATAATAGAGGATAAAGGATTTGCAGCAGGTCATCACTCCTGGAGGGTAGTTTCTCTCTCTCTCTCCTCTCTCTCTCTCTCTTTCTCTCTGTCTCTCAGGCAAGCGTATGTGCCCTATAACAAACTTAAAAAAAGAAAAAAAGAGAGAAAGAATCTCTACCCTGAAGGAGCTTACACTCAAATAAATCTACATGTTTATTTACTAGTAACAATACAAACAAAAGTCTGTACTACTTATTAAATTCACTCTTATTACTGATATCAAATATAAAGGAGATTTTTAAATTCTTTTACAATACATAAAATATATAAAATAACTTACATATTCTTTGTTTATGCTACCTGGTTCCTCAAATATTAACAAAATCTTCCTTTTACCACATACACTAAATTATATTCTTCCATAAAATTTTGAAAGTAATAATAAATAATAATTGCCACCATTTATTACGTTTGTACTATGTGCCAAGAATTGTAAACTGTTAAGCAATTTAAAAAAAAATACTCAATTTAATCAACATAACTACCTTATGACAAAAATATTATTAGCTCCAATTCATAGATAATGAAGTTAACACTAAGACAGCTTGCGCGGTCATTTAATTACCTCTAATACCAAAGCTCTTATCTCCAACATTAATACTTCAATTTCAGAATACTTTTAAGAGTTAAGTCAAGACCAACATGCATAAAATTGGAGACCAGCAGGTGGCATGTTGGTTAGGGTGCTGGACTCTCCCACGTGGCCAACCATGGTTCGAGTACCGGACCTGGTGGCTTGCTTTCTCACCCTGTGTCTCGCTCTTGTCAAATTTAAAAATTAAAATAAAATACATGAATGAGTAAATAAAATTAAATAATTAATTTTTTAAAAAAGATGAACACGCATAAAATTATCAAAAAATTTAGGGTAATAACTTACCTCATCGAATTCTTCAGTCATTTTTCGAATTATCTCAGAGTTCTGCATATGTCTAAACATTTCTGCTGTAACAACTCCTGAAATTTGCAAGTGTCACAAGTTAATATGTAGGGAAATAATTAAAAAATAAAAAGGTAAAACTCCTGAGTTAGTCTCTAACACTAAAGCATCTCTAGTCACAAAGGAAAGACATATAAAATACATAAACTGGATTGGCCCCTTTAATATAAACCATATGTCAAAAGGGTGATATCCAGGGTAACATTTAAAACTTTGAATGTGAACATAAACAGTGAACTAGGTAGAGTGAATTTAGGCAGGCACCACGATGTGTGTGTAAAACAATCATTTCTTAAGAGCTTCTGAAAGGGATGTAAATAAGCCTAAATAGTAAGTTGTAGTCCCCACCCATTCAGAGACCTCTAAATCTAATTGAAAGTTAAAAATAAAAAAATTTTAAAAAAAGAGAGACCAGCAGATGCTGTAATGGTTATATCGCTGGACTCTCACATAGCTGACAACGGTTTAAGTCCTGGACCTGAAGCCTTGAAACTGATGATGGGAGTTTATGCATGTGTGCCCAAAATTCCAAAAAGAGAATGCAGAAGCGATTGTGGCATGGCCATCTCCCCAGGGGGTAATTTCTCCCTTTTTGTTTTCTGTCTCTCTGGCAAGCCACACTCCCTACAACAACAACAAAAAAAAAAACACAACTCTAAAATAATAAATAAATAAAAATAAAAAATTAAAGGTAATATAAAATAAACACCCTGTTGAAGGAATGCCAAGAAATACTATAACTAGGACCAAATAAATAAATGAAATAAACAGACCACACCCCAAAACATATAACATACACACACAAGACAGGGATTCAAGAACTGATTCACACAGAAAGAATTTGATAAGGACTTTTAAATTTTTAAAAGATGATGAAAGGAAGGAGAAGAAAGGATGCACATTACAAGAAATAGCAGGACATATGAAGATAGCCAAGTGAGATCAAACATCGAAATAGAGATTTCTAAGAAAAAGTTATGTTAGGAGACAATGCAGGAAGATGTATAAAGTTCAACTGATGGGGCATTAGATCTACAAAGTAGAGTGGGAGAGATAATGTAAAACCTTGATGTTCAAAACTATAATTGTATTACTGCATTATTTTCTTGCTTAGTACTATTCCAATTGTGAATATCATAAATGTAGTATCTAAAAGAAAAATATCCAGGTACAGAATGTGAGATTTATAAGAAGTAGATATAATTAAGGTAGATTTTCAAATGACCATGCTGTTCTTTATATACACATGTATTTGTGTGTGCATGTGATTGCATACATGTAGCTGTAAAACAATAATTCCTACTTTTAAGTTCAGAAAACTAAGGTTAATCCACTTCCTTGTTCATAAACCAGACCCGGAAAGCTGGAAACAGTATAATAAAAGTAACAACAATTATAAATTGCCAAATTTTTAGATAATTTTCACATATGAATACATACCAACTTTCTCAATGGGCTTTCTCTCTTATTTTGTTCTTTGCTTATTTTTTGCCTTACACATTTGTATGGATATAATGCAAATAATTCAATGCCTTGGCACTATTTTCCATGAAAAGTGCTAAGAATAAAAGTGCTCTTCGGTGGAACAAATAAAGAAGTGACTAATTGACAGTTTCTGCTTTCAAAATAAATATATCTTACCTTTACAGCCTGAACACTGAATGAAAAAGTTGATAAGATCAAGAAGTGCTATATCTCGGTCATGTTTGTATGATTCTATCCAGTCATCTACCACCGACTGCAGCATAGGGAAAAAAAATAAAACCATTAGTTGTTTTTAACATTTTAATAACAATTAAAGTCATAAAATGAAGCATTACATAGTATCACGCTACTTTAATATGCATAGCTGCATACTGAAATTTAAGGTTCAATTTTAATAAAAAAAAAATCAAGTTCAGTAAAACAACTGCCCAGTAACACAAAATGACAATCAAATCTCCTATTTATTTTGAATTAAAAGAACTAAATGCAGAACTCAATTTTACAAAACATAATTATTTTTTATTAACAATAGTAACCTATACTAAAAAATTAAGTTGTATTTGTTAATCCTTTTTTACTAAAATACTGAAAAAATACGTGAATATTAACACTATAAATATCATTATCACCAGGAAAGTCATGACGTATTTTTCATTGTTTTTTAATGCAAAGATGACTTTACTAACGACCCAACGGAATCAAAATAAAAATATTTTTAAAGAAGTGAACGCCTGGGTCAAGAAGAAAATGCAGAACAAAATAACTATTAGCACCAATCATTCCACATTAATTAAAAAAAGGCTGGGCCAGCCAGTTGGCCAGATAGATAAAACAGCTGGGTCCACACATGACCGACTGTGTGGTTCCAGTCCTGGACAGAGTGGCTTGAAAAACATGCCAGGCCCATTGTGTCTGTGCCCAGTATCTGAAAGAAAAATAGAGGAAAAAGCACTGAGGTGTGGCCATCCCCACTGGGGAGGGCCCTATCTCATTTTCTCACTTTCTCTCCTCTATCTGGCAAGCATACATGCCTTACAGCAAATTGAAAAAAAGAAAGGCTAACTGGCACAGTTACGATCGCTCACCAGTAGCACAGTGCTCTCCAATGCTGAGAATGGTATTGAAAACAGAGGTCCAGTTCCTGGGTTGATCTGTACAAGACAGGTGTACCCATGAAGGGAGATGTTATATCACAACATGAGACCTTACTGAGGGTGCTTGTCTGTCTCTCCTAGTCTCCTTCAGAATATATAAATAATTTTTTAAAAATTGAAGGGACCAGCAGATGGCATAATGATTATGTCACTGAACTCCCACGTAGTAGACCGTGGTTAGAGTACTGAACTCAGAGGCTTGAAACTCATGCTAGGCGCATGTGCATGCATATCTAAAAACGGAAAGGAGAACGGAGGAGAAGGGATTGCGACATGGCCATCCTCTCTGGGGGGTGATTCTCTATTTCTCTAGAGAGGCTCACACATCCTCTAGCAAAAGTCTCCCTTTAAAAAAAAATTCACAGCCTTGATATTGTTCAATGCCAATACTCTCAAACTGATCTACAGATTCAGTTGAATCTCTATCAAAATCTCAGCTGGCTTCATTGCAGAAATGAAAAAGCTGATGCTACAATTTTTATGGGAATAGACGGGATTTTCAATAAACAAATTAATCTTGAAAAAGAACAAAGTTAGGCAGCAGGTGGAATGGTGGTTAAGACGCTGAGTCCCATATGGCCAACTCCACTGGTTCAAGTCCCAGAAAAAAACAGAGGCACATGTCTTAGTGTAGTGTGCTCAAAACCCAGAGGGGAAAATGCAGGAGAAGGGATTCCAGTGTGGACATGTCCTATTTCTCACTTTCTCTTTCTCTCCCTCTCTCTCTCTCTCTCTCTCTCTCTCTCTCTCTCTCTCAGCTTGTCTCTGGTGAGCATGAGTACCCTATGACAAAAAGTACTAAAAGATGGGACCAGCAGTTAGCATAATGGCTATGTTGCTGGACTCCCACGTAGTCGACTGCGGTTCGCGTCCCAGACCCGGTGGCTTAAAACTCACGCCAGGCGCGTGTGCGTGCATGCCCAAGATCCCAATAGGAGAATGGAGGAGAAGGGATTGCAACATGGCCACCCCCCCCCGGGGGGGGGGTGATTTCTCACTTTCTGTCTCTCTGTCTGTCTGGTGAGCGCATATGTCCTATAGCAAAAACCTCTTAAAAAATATTAAAAGACAGAGAGAGAAAAAAAAAAAGTAGGGAGACTCATACTTCATGTTTTCAAAAGATAGTAGAAAGCTGCATTAATCTATACACTGCAGTACTAGAATAAAGGGTAAATGCAGTAAAACTGAGAGTCCAAAAATAAACTCTTATGTTGAAGGTCATTTGTTTTTCAACACTAATACCAAGATAATTCATTGACAAAAATAAGTTTTTTCAACAAATGATACTGAGACAATTGATATCATCTGCCCCAACACCATACATACCATATTTAACTCAAATGGATCAAATACCTAAATGTAAAAGCTAAAACTCATAGAAAACAGAACTGAACGTACAAAATATCACATTTGTAGTGCCTTCTTAGATACTAGATACAAGCAACAGAAAAAAAAATTAATGGTACATATTCAAAATTAAAACTTTTGTAACTTCAAAAGTGAAAAGAAAACTCATGGGGCCAGCAGGTGGTGTGGTGGATAGGGGTGCTGGATTCCCACATGGCCAACCATGGTTCAAGTCCTGGACCTGGTGGCTTACTTTCTCACTTTCCCTTTCTCTCTCTCTCTCTCTCGTCAAATAAAGAAAAAAATAACAATAACAAATGGAAATAAATAAATAAATAATTCTTTAAAAAAAAAAAAAAGTGAAAAGAAAACTCACAGAATAGGAGATTTTCAAATCATGGACCTGATATGAGATTTGTACCAAGAACACATAACATAATTTTTTAAGAGGTTTTTGCTATAGGGTGTGTGCACTCACCAGAGAGAGAGACAGAGAGACAGAAAGCAAAAAATCACCCCCCAGGGGGATGGTCATGCCACTATCCCTTCTCCTCCATTCTCCATTCATCACAATATTATTCACAATAGTAAAAAACTAAAAACAATGCAAATGTACAATGAATAAATGTATGAACTGGGGACAGCAGTTGGCACATTGATTAAGGTTCTGGACTCCCATGTGGCCAACTGCGGTTCTAGGCCCAGACCTGGTGGCTTGAAAATCATGCCAGGCATGTGTGCATATGTGCTCAAAACCCCAGAAGGACAATTCCTCTCTCTCTCTCTCTCTCTCTCTCTCTCTCTCTCTCCCCTTCGCTCCCTCCCTTCCTCCTCCTAGTGAGATATGGCAAAAACCTTAAATAAATAAATAAATAAATGGATGGATGGATGGATGGATAAGTGAAGAAAATGTGGTATATCCATACAGTGGGATACTGTTTGACGATAAAGAGGCATAAAATTATAGTATGTGCCACAACATAAATGAATCTTAACATTATTATAAGTTAAAAAAAAAAAACTCATCAAGAAATACATACTGTATAATCCCATTTACATGAAATATCCAGAATAGACTAATTTATAGAAAGTAGATTAGGGACCTAAACCTAGAAAGAGGGAAATGATTACTAATGGACATGAAGTTTCATTCTGGGATGTTGAAGATATTCTCACGTTAGATTGTGATGGTGGCTATATGACTGAATATACTAAAAACCACTGAATTTACACTTTAAAAGGGTGAATTTTACGGTGTGTGAAGTATATCTAAATATAGTAATTATTTTTTTAAATAGGACATAACTAAAATATAAAAGCAGTACTTTAAGCCTTTCAGAGCAGAAAGCCAACCATAAAACTTATTTTAAAAACTTTTTAAATAAAGCAAATCTATAAAATTAGGATGATAAAAAACTAATATAAAAATAATAATAAAGTACGGAGGGGGAACTGTTTCTTAAGTAATATACTATAAATAAAGAACTCAGGTATAATGATTAAAATATGTAGAGTTGTATATACAAAAAGTCATATAATTATATACAGGGACTAGTAAGTGGCATGGTGATTAAAGCATTGAACACTCCCACATGGCCGACCACAGTTCAAGTCCCGAACCTAATGGCTTGCTTTCTCTCTTTCTATTCCTCTCTCTCTCTGCCTCTCTCTGGTCAAATTAAAATAAATGAATAAATAAATAAAATTGAATAAATAACTCCTTTTTTTTAAAGTAATATAATTATAAAGAAAATTTAAGGAAATATAAGAATTACCTAATTCCAGACTTCATTTGAATGAAATCATTCTAAAAGTTTACTGTATTTCTATATTTGAATCTTTTACTATATCTTACAAGAGCTTGTTGTTAGCCAACAAAATTTACTAAAAAAAAAAAAAAAAGTTTAAAAGTTTTTCAAATATGTTATGGCCAATAAATTGCAAGACAATAAATGAGAGGTTCAAAAAGTTCATGGAAGGGGAACCAGCAGTTAGCGTAATGGCTATGTCGCTGGACTCCCACGTAGTCGACCGCGGTTTGCGTCTCGGACCCGGTGGCTTACAACTCACGCCGGGCGCGTGTGCGTGCGTGCCCAAGATCCCGAGAGGAGAATGGAGGAGAAGGGATTGCGGCGTGACCATCCCCCCTGGGGGGTGATTTCTCGCTTTCTGTCTCTATGTCTCTCTCTGTCTGTCTGGCGAGCGCACGCGCCCTATAGCGAAAAACCTCTCCAAAAAAAAAAAGTTCATGGAAGATGCATATTATGAAAAACTATGCATGGGGTTTCAAATTTTCTACACCAAAATAAACTTGTACTGTAATTTCATTTTTGCAGGACCAGCAGGTGACATGGAAGTTAAGGTGTTGGATTCCTATGTGGCTGATCATGGTAACATAAAATCTGGCACCTGGTAACTTGAAAAATCAAGCTGTGTGCATGTGCAGGTATGCATGCTCAAAATCCCATGCTCAAAATCCCAAGAGAAGAGTGTAGGAGAAGGAAGTGCAGTGTGGCCATGGGGGTGGGGGGAAGTCCTCACTTTGCCTCTCTCTGTCTCTGGCAAGTATATATACCCTATGACAAAAATCTTATTTTTTAAAAAAAATTGCTTAATTCCACTTTTCCATGAACTTTTTGGAATGCACTCATATTATGGGGCTACGACTATTTTATTTATTTTTGTGTTTGATTTCATTTATTACTATTTTTCAATTTCGCCAGAGAGAGAGAGAGAGAGAGAAAGGGAAAGCAAGAAAGCAAGCTGCCAGTTCCAGGACTCAAACCGTGGTTGGCCATGTGGGAATCCAGTGCCTATAACCACCATGCCACCTGCCGGCCCCAAGGGCTGTGATCATTTTAAACCATGGCCCTAATATTCTGTGAAATTGCTCCCTACTAAAAGGTGTGATCTATGTTCCCTTCCTTAAAACAGAATATACTGATGCTGTCAAGATTAGGCCATAGAAGGTTCTGCATAGTTCTGCCTAAATTCCAGACCAATAGAATCATTAAGCATTATAAAATAGTTTTTGTTTCACTTCACTAAGTTAGAGGTGGTTTATTACGCAGCAATAGATAATTAGAACAAACACTACTGTCAACAATAAAGATTCAAAAATAGTAACCAGCAGATGGAATAATCGTCATCAGCACATGGTTGACTACTCCCACATAGTCAACCACAGTTCGAGTCTCGAACCGGGCACATTAAAACTCATGGATGGGAGAGGAGGATGACAGGAGGTACGGTAGTTAAGGGCACTAGACTCCCACACCGCCAACCGCATTTCAAGTCCAGGAGCTGGTGGCTTGCATGCATGCGAGCTTCCTTCTTTCCTCCCTCCCTCCCTCCCTCTAAATAAAATAAATAAAGTTAAATAAAATCTTTCTTTTTTAAAAAGAATTATTTTATTTATTCATTCATTCTTTAATTTGACCAGAGGGAAACAGAAAGAGAGAGAGAGAGAAAGTGAGAAAGCAAGCCACCAGGTCCAGGACTTGAACTGTGGTCAACCATGTGGGAGTGTCCAGCACCTTAACCACACCACCTGCTAGTTCCCCGAATAAATTTTTTTCTTTAAAAAAACAAATGCTGAGCAGGTGTGTGTGTCTGCCTAAGATACCAAGAAGAAAATTGAGGAGAAAGGTAATTGTGGCAATGTCATCCCCCTGCGGGGTGATTTCTCACTTTTTGTCTTGTCTATCTAGCAAGCACACATCTTATAGCAAAAATCTCTCTCTTAAAAATAATTCAAAATATTTAACTAATTCTTACATCACACTTAAAAGTCACTCATTAAGATTAAGTAGAGTTTAGACTAGGGATATTTTGCTTTAATAAAAATGTAACCCATCACACTGAAGTATGCTTAAAATTTTTAATCATCCAATAGTATGCTGAGAGCCATTCAGTAAAATCCATTATCTGTTATCTAATAAAATTAGGAGACATATGTATGGTCTCCCCTTTCTTAAAATTTAAGAACCATTTTTAAACCTAACAGTCAGTCTTAAATTTCTTACCTCTCACTTATAATTACTGAGATAAGTAGATCCTAGTAAGGCAAAAAATGAAATATATATGGTGCCTGATAAAAAAATTAATAATCTAGAATCAAAGTGAGACATATATATAACAATAATACATATGCTAAGTACTATAATGGGAAGATAAGAATAAGAAATGCATTTGAAAGGAAGAGACGGTGTCTGATAATCCTGTTCAGGTGAAGTGACATTTAATTCAGTCATGTTCTACTTGACCTGAAAAGAGGAAAATAAGACTTTTCCAGTCAATGAGAAAAACAAAAGGAAAAACCAGAGGTAGAGAACATACAATGGCTAGAAAATGCCATAAAAACCTCTGGATTGAATTTTTGGATAAGGAATCATATTTGGTCTTAGGAAAGTTAACACAACTGTGAATGCACAAAATGAACTGGAGGTGGAAAGAAGATACGGGAAAATCAACACATTCCCTATTAAACGGAAAACTCACTTAAAAACAGAAAAATTAACGGCATAGGATTACAATGTTAATTTAGGAAAAACTATAACACAAAAAAAAGAAAAATGTTCATTCTTTAAACACTGAATACCATTAACAAAAAAGATTAAATATAAAACTAAGCCTTCACCATATTCCATTAAAATTTTTGTTAAGTCAAAAAGGTAAACAAAACCCCTACAAATTAGATATTTGAATACCTTAATTGAATATGACTATAAACTCAGATTACTGGTAGGTATGGTCTGAATGTTTCTCTCCCATCCACCCCTCAAAAGGTCATATGTTGAACTCTAATCACCAATGTCATTGTTTTAGAAAGTAGAGACTTTGATGGCGATTAAATTATGAGAATAGAGTTCTCAAGAATGGGATTTGTACCCTTATTAAAAAGGTCTCACAGAGGCCAGCAGATGGCATTGTAGTTAAAGACACTGGAATCACACATGGCCATCATGTCCCGGAACTCGTGGCTTGCTTTTTCCCTTTCCCTATCTCTCTCTCTCTGGTCAAATTAAAAAATAATAACAAATAGGGGCTGGTAGCTGGTGTGGTGGTTAAAGGCGCTGGACTCCCATATGGCCGACCGCAGTTCGAGGACTGGATCTGGAGGCTTTCTCTCTCTCTCTGTTCCTCTCTGGTCAAATTCAAACAAATAAATAAAATAACTCTTTTTGAAAAAGTAGTTACAAGTAGAATTAAATAAGTAATTCTTAAGGAAAAAAAATAAAGGGAACCAGCAGTTTTTGTAATGCCTATGTCGCTGGACTCCCACGTAGTCGACCACGGTTTGCGTCCCGGACCCGGTGGCTTAAAACTCACGCTGGGCGTGTGTGCGTGCTTGCCCAAGATCCCGAGAGGAGAATGGAGGAGAAGGGATTGTGGCGTGACCATCCCCCCAGGGGGGTGATTTCTCGCTTTCTGTCTCTATGTCTCTGTCTGTCGGGCGAGTGCATGAGCCCTATAGCAAAGGACACAGTGTAAGGATGTCATCAACGAAACTTGAAAGCAGGTGCTCACCACACAAAAACACTGTCCAAAATCTTAATCTTAACCTTGGATTTCCCAGCCTCAACAGCTGTGAAAAATAAATTTCCCTTGCTCATAAACTGTGCAGTTTATTTTTTTAATAGCAGTTCAAATGGACTAAGACACTTACATTAACAAAAATGAAAGATAACAGAAAAAAGATTAATGCAGTTAACTAGTTAACAGCAAAATGTTATAGAAAAATATATATACAACAAAAAATTAAGGTCCAGCCCACAACATCGCGGTTAAGGCAGGTGATTCCAACATGGCCAACTGCAAAATTTGAGTCAGAGATCCAGCAGCTTAAAAATTACATTAGGGGGACCAGCAGTTAGCATGGCTATGTCAATGAATTCCCATGTTGTCAACCGTAGTTCAAGTCCCGGACCCAGAAGCTTAAACTCAGGCCGGGCACGTGTGCGTGTATGCCCAATATCCCAAGAGGAAAATGGAGGAGAAGGGATTGAGGAGTGGCCATCCCCCCTGGGGAGTGATTTCTCATTTTCTGTCACTCTGACTCTCTCTGTCTTTCTGGCGAGCGCACACGCCCTATAGCAAAAACCTCTAAAAAAAAAAAAAGATTAAAAAAAATCACAATAGGTATGTGTGTATATATGTGCCGAAAAAAGGAAGAAATGGAAAAAGGATTGCAACGTGACCATTCCTACAGGGAGTGGGGGGGGGGGGGGGCTTTCTCACTTACACGCTCTCTCTCTCAGGTGAACACACATCCATTGACAATTTTTTTTTTTAAATATTAAAGGAGGGGAACAATAGATGGTGTAATGGTTACGTCTCTGGACTCCCATGTAGTCAACCACAGTTCAAGTACTAGACCCAGCAGCTTAAACTTCAAAATCCCAAATCCCCAGAGGAGAATGGAGGAGAAGGGATTGTGGTGTGGCCATCACCCCTGGGGGTTGATTTCTCACTTTCTGTCTCTCTGGCTCTTCAGTGAGCACATATGTCCTATAGCAAAAAAATCTCTTAAGGGCCAGCAGGTGGCATGGTGGTTTAGAGCACTGGACCCCCACATGGCCGACCATGGTTCGGGTCCTGGACCAGGCGGCTTCCTTTGTCACTCTCTCTCTCTTGCTCTCTCTCTCGCTCTGTACCCCTCTGATCAAATTTAAATAAATAAATAAAGTTAAAAATCTTTTTTTTTTTTAAAGAAAAAAACCTCTCTCTTAAAAAAAAATTAGAGGCCAGGAGGTGGTGGTGTGGTGGTAAAGGCACTGGACACTCTTACATGGCCAACCATGGTTCAAATCCAGGACCTGGTAAGGTTTGCTTTCTGTCTCTCCCTTTCTCTGGTCAAATTTAAATAAATGAATGAATAAATAAAATTAAATAAATTAATAAAGGGGCCAGACCTAGGATGCAGCAGCTAGGCACTGCACAGAGGTAGCCTGATTCCATGTAACTTGACTAGAATTAAAATCTCAGCTCCAGTGGCCTCACACCAGGTGCATATGCATGTCCAGGATCCTGGTGGGATAATAAAAAAAATAATAAAAATAAAATAAATAAATAAATAAAACTGGAAGGAAAGGATGGAGGTGTGAACAAACACCATTGAAAGGTGCTTTCTCTCTTTCCCTTTCTATCAGGCATGCACCCTCTGGCATAAAGAATTTGAAAAGACTTTAAAAAAGAAAAAAGTTGACCAAATCTGTAGCCTGGTGGTTAAGACAGTTTCCACCTTACAGGTCCCTAAGTTTGATTCCTGTATCTAGCAGTTAGAAAAACATGCTGGGCACATATGCGAGCATGCCCAAAATCCTGACCAGATAAGGAAAAGGAAAAGAGAAGCAAACTGACCATTCCCCATGGAAGGAGGGGGTGTTTTCTCCTCCATCTCTTTCTGGCAAACCTATGTGTCCTATGGCAAAAATTGAAAAGAAAAAAAAATAAAAAAGACAGATAAGCAGAAGGAAGGAAAAAGAAGGTGAGGGAAGAAGAGCGGATAGTAATGAAATGGGATAATGTAACTGAGCTCATTTATCTCTTTAATAAAATTAACCCAAAAGAAGCTACATAGAGAAAAGTAATTTTTTAAAACCAGAGAATGACTCATAAATCATTCCACAGTAGCATATTAAGGCACCACTTTTTTTTTTTTTTTTTTTGATACAGACTTTGTGCTTGCTAGAGGAACACAGAAAGATAAAGAGTAAGAAAGCATTCCCCAGGGGAGATGCCTACACCATAATCCTACCTCCTCCATTTTCCTCATGTGATTTTGAGCATGCATGCACCTGGCATGTTTTCTAAGCCTCCAGGTCTGGGATTCAAACACTACAGTCAGCCATGTGGGATCCAATCATCTTAACTACCACACCCCTGGCTGGCCCAAGACATTAATTTTTAAAAGTCATAGGCAGGGCTAGCCGGTGGTGTGGTGATTAAGGTGCTGGATTCCCAAATGGCTGACTATGGTTCAAGTCCCAGATCTGTTGGGTGACTTTCTCGCTTTCTCTCTGTTCAAATTTTAAAAATAATAATACAAATGATGAAGAAAAAATATCTTTAAAAAATAATGATGGTAACTAAAATAATTCTTAAAAAAAGTCAAAGACTAGGGGTCATTAAAGGTTGATGGAAATGCTTATTATGAAAAGACTAGTCATAGATTCTGAAATTGTTTTTAATTTCATTCACTTACTAATTTTTTTAAATTTGACTAGAGAAAGAGAGAGAAAGGTAAAGTGAGAAAGCAAGCCATCAGAGACTCGAACCATGGTTGGCCATGTGGGAGTCCAACACCTCAACCACCACACCACCTGCTGGTCACTGGATTCTGAAATTTTTAATACCAAAATAAACCTGTACTTTAATTCCATTTATGCACAACCTTTTAAAAGTCCCTTCTTATGTATTCAAAACAATCATTTAAAACAGGAGCCCTCAGGACCAATACATGGCATAATGGTTATGTCACTGGATTCCCACATAGTCGACCACAGTTTGAGTCCTGAATCCGGGGATTGAAACTCACGCTGGGCACGTGTGCATGGATGTGTGTCCAAGATCTCGAGAAGAGAATGGAGGAAATGAGATTGTGGCGAGGCCATCCCACCACTTCTCTCTTGCTGTCCATCTGGCTCTCAGGCAAGCACACACACCATGGGGATGGGGGGGACTCTCAAAACCAACCAACCAAGGGACCAGTAGATGGCATATGGTTAGGTGACTGGACTCCCATGTAGTGGACCGCAATTCAAGTCCCAGACACAATGTCTTAAAATTCATGCCAGGCACATATGCGTGCATGCCCAAAATCCCAAGAGGATAATGGAGAAGAGATTGCAGCATGGCCACCCCCCCTCCCGGGGGTGATTTCTGGCTTTCTGTCTCTCTGTCTCTCTGGTGAGCACACATGCCCCACAGCAAAAAGACTCTTAAAAACAACAAACAAACAAACAAGGGGCCAGCAGGTGGCATGGTGGTTAAGGTGCTGGACTCCCACATGGCTGACCACAGTTAAAATTCCAGACCTGGCAGCTTGCTTTCTCACCACCCCCCCAAATCGTCAAATTAAGAAATAATAGTAACAAATAAAATTAAATAAATAATTATTAACAAACAACAAACAGGAGTCCTCAACCCCAGGGCCACAGAGTGGCACCTATCTGTGCCCTGTTCAGAACCAGGCCACAAAGCAGGAGGTGAGCGGCAAGTAGGCGAAGCTATATCTGTATTTGGAGCCCTTCCCTATCACTGGCACTACAGCCTGAACTCTGCCTCTTATCAGATCAGTTATCAACATTAGATTCTCATAAAATACCACAAAAGGGATTGTCTCCTTGCAGGAAAACAAGCCCAGGGCTCCCACTGATTCTGTAAATTATATAATTCATTATATATCTCAATGTAATAATAATAGAAATAAAGTGCACGATAAATGTAATGCACTTGAATCATCCTGAAACCATCCTTCCAAAACTCCATAGAAAAATTATCTTCCATGAAACCAGATCCCTGGTGCCAGAAAGGTCAGAGACTGCTGATTTAAAACACTAAACAAGGAGGGGCCAACAGGTGGCACGGTGGTTCAGAGCGTTGGACTCTCACATGACTGACAGTGTCCCGAACCTGGCGGCTTGCTTTCTCATTTTCTTTCTCTTTCTCTCTTTCTCTCCCCTCCTCTTTCTCTTTCTCTGGTCAAGTTTAAAAATAGTAATAATAAGTAAAATATTAAACAAGAAAAAAGTCCACACCCTAATTACAACTGTATAAACACAAACTTTACAGGCAGATAAATGAAGGTAAAATAAAACACCATCAGTAAGTATGGTATCTATGAGGCTCTCTGCTCTGTAAAATTGGTGAAAGCTCTAACAACTGAGAAGTATTTTTCCATCTTACATGTAAATTTGTTGTAAAGTCCCAATTGATATTTTAAACATTATATACAAAACCAAAACTATTTAGGTAATACTCTATTTATAAACAAAAATTACAGCTAGCTATTTATTAATGATAAAGAGCCTAAATGGCTAGATCTCAGAAAATCATCCATGTGTACCACTTACTGAAGTTAATTCTTTTCAGGAAAACTATTCTCTACTTTCGATTAATTAAATATAAACATTATTAAGTATATTCCATGAGTATTATTCAACTTTTAAAAGCCATATGGTTTTAGTCAACACTATAAAGCCAAAAGAATTCTATTGTTATAAAATTATACAGAAGAAACATAATTAGATGATTGGACATAGATATGCCTCTAACTTTTTACTATTCTGCTAAAAAACAAACACATGTAATAAAATCTGTAACAGACAATAGTGACCAAAATAATTCAATCCACTAAAATTATAGTGATCATACAAGGTCAACTCCACCAAGAATCCTGTAAGTGCAAAGGACTTCATATTATAATGGCAGTTATATAATTTCATGGGGAATGGAAATCACACAGCCAAAGTTTTCATCAGAGTGTATTTTTGACCAAATACATTTTTTGCGTTATGACATTAAAAGAAAACAATGCCTATCCACATTGAGAGACTGAAACAGAGGACATTATTGTAGTGAAATGGTTATGGATGCTGAAGACAGTGTGGAAGGGGAAGTAGGGGAGAAGGGAAGAGTATAGTGAAGGATTTAGGGAGTAAAAATGAAGGGTCATAACATTTTTACAACACAGAAGTGGTTTATTGCTTGTTGATGATAGCATGTGTAGTGTTCTCAGCTGGACTGTTCTGGGAGGTATTTCATGTTGGGTGGGTTCTCTTTGCAATCCAAATTATGTATAGTGATCAAACGTTTTTTTTTTAAATAATAAAAAAATAAAAATATAAAAAAGAAAACAATCAAGGGCCAACCAATGCCATGGTGGTTAAAGCAGCTGGAACCCACATAGCTAACTGTACAGTTCAAGTCCCAGACCCAGCAGCTTGAAAAACATACTAGACACGTGTCCATGCATGCCCCAAATCCCAATATGAAAACTGAAAAGAAACTCCCATCCACCCTGGGGAGAATGATTTCTCACTTTCCACCTCTCCCCGTCTGTCTCCAGTGAGCACATACCCCCCAATAGCAAACTAAAGCAAAGAAACAAACATTAACCAGGCACATGTGTATGCATTCCCAAAGTCCCAAAAAGAAGGAATAATAAAGAAGGGAATGTGGCATGACCAACCCCCATGGGGGTGTGCTCTCTGTCTCCCTCTCTCATGCCCTCTGGCACATTTTACAAAATAATAACAATCGATCCAGTGGGTGGTATGGTGGTTAAGGCACTGGATCCCAAATGGTCAACTGTGCTTTTCAAGTCTCAGACCCAAAGGCTTTAAAATCACACCAGGCATGTACACATTAGTGCCCAAAATCACAAGAGGACTGAAGAAGGGATTGTTCCGTGGCCATTCCCCCCCTTCCCCTCTCTCTCTCGCCAAGCTTACATGACAAAAAGCAAAATCATAAAAAAAAATAAAATAAAAAGGAAGAAGAAAAAAGAACACCACACTAGGCACGTGCGCATGTGTACCCAAAATCCCAAGAGGCAAATAAAGGAGAAGAGACTGTAGCAAGGCCATCTCCCAGGATGGAGGAGGTGGTTTCCTCACTTGCCATACCCCACCCCATCTCTCTGGTGAGTGTACACACCGTACAGCAAAACTAAACTAAAATAATAATAAATGAATAAACTCTATTCTAACAATAAAAATAACTACTAGGGACCAGCAATTAGCCGTATGGCTATGTCGCTGGACTCCCATGTAGTCGACTGCAGTTTAAGTCCTGGACCCAGTGGCTTAAACTCACGCCGGGTGCGTGTGCGTGCGTGCCCAAGATCCTGAGAAGAGAATGGAGGAGAAGGGATTGTGGCATGGCCCATCCCCCCTGGGGGGTGATTTCTCGCTTTCTGTCTCTCTGTCTCTCTGATGAGTGCACGCACCCTACAGTGAAAACCTCTCCAGAAAAAAATAAATAAATAACAACTACAACAATGCAGAAGACGACGCAAGACATAGCTTGAAGGCCATAAACATGAATGGAAAGTTCCCTTGAGATTTCTGACTAGTTTGTTTTTCTAGTAAGTAGTGTATTCATTCAACGTAATTACAAAATTCAGGGCCTTTATATAAACAGCAGAAGTTTAAAATGTACACATCAGTGCCAGCAGGTAGAGTGGTGGTTAAAGTGCTGGACTCCCACAGAGCCAACTGTAGTTGAGTCTAGACCTAATGGCTTACTCTCTCTCTCTATCCCTTTCCCTTCCCCTCCCCGCCCCATTTAATTGAATAAATAAAAACTTTAAATAATTCTTTAAATAATAAATAAATGTACAAATAAACTGGAAAGAACACCATAAATATTACCTGCATAGCACTCTTGCCCATTTTAACAACTTCAAACAACATCATGTTTTCCACTCCATTCTGTTGGTGATGACCATTCATTCGATTAGGACCAGAAGGAGGTTTTCCTCCCCCATTTCCACCTTTACCCTTTTCTCCCGGGCCCTTTTTGCCTTTTTTACAAGTCTGCATAAAAAAATTAAAAAAAGAAAAGAAATTGGTTAAGTTATACAACCATCCTTGAAAGTTCAAAACAAAATTTGTGGCAGAAACAGCTGACGGGGTACATAAATCATACCATGCTTAAACTTGATCTAAAGGAGAATGCTGTCCACATATAACAAAATGATATGGTTGCACCAGCCTCTTTGTGGTATCAATTTTTATCATTTAGACTAGCCCCATAAGACACTGTAATTGGATGCAAAGACTGCAGACAGACAGACTGCATGGGTCCAAATTTCTATTCCTATTAGCTGAATGAATTTGGACAAGACACATGAACACATAGTGCTTCAGATTTTTTCCTGATTTGTAATGTGGGAATAAAAGTGTGCCTACATCATAGGGGTTCTACAAAAATGAAAATGCAAAGTACTTAGCAAAATATCCAACATAAAAGTTGGGGAAGCAATCTAGTACCACAATCATGTTAAAAGGAGCTTGATAAATGTAACTTGAATGTATATCTGTAAGAAAGACCAACTGGAACAGTGATATGAAACCAGATTTGGACTGATTTTAGAAATAAGTGTGAAATCACAGCATTAAAAGTCCTCAAAATATCGGGGCCAGCAGGTGGCATACTGGTTAAGGTGCTGGATACCACATGACCAACTCCATGATCAGAGTCCTGGATCTGGTTGCTTGAAAAATATACTGGGTACATGTTCGTGTATGTCCAAAATCCAGAGAGGAGAATGGAGGAGATAGAACTGCATCAGGTCCATCCCCCAGGGGTGTGATTTCTCACTTTCCCTTTCTCTCTCTCTCTGTCTCTCTCCAGCAAGTACTTGTACCCTATAGCAAAAACAGGACAAAAAAAGCTCATGGAAAACTTGAAGCTGGGGTTTATTTTGGTACAACATTTTGAAATCCATGCATAGTTTTTAATAACATACACTTCCCCATGAACTTTCATTTATTTTTAAAGATTTTATTTTATTATTATTATTATTATTATTATTCAATTTGACCAGAAAGAGACAGAGAGAGGGAGACGGAGAGGGAGAAGGAGAAAGCAAGCCACCAAGCCCAGGACTAGAACCACAGTTGGCTATGTGGGAATACAGCACCTTAACCATCATGTCACCTGCTAGTCCCATCATGAACTTTTATTTTAAAGAGAGATTCTTGATATAGGTTATATGCACTGACCGGAGAGACAGGGAGACAGAAAGTGAGAAACTAGCCCCTCAGAGAGGATGGCCATACGGCAATCCTTCTCTTGCATTCTCCTCTCAGGATTTTGGGCAGACATGCAAACATACCTGGCATGAGATTCAAGCCACCAAGTCTGAGACTTGAATCACAGTCAGCCATATGGGAGTTTGGCAATGTAACCATTAAGCAGTCTGCTGGTCCTATTTCCATGAATGTTTTTAAGACCAAGAAATCTTTAGTATATATTCAATCAAGGTACTGTCCTCAAACTTTATAGTAGTCCCTAATGTTGGTTTAGGGTACAGAATGGAATAAACAGTAAGAATAAGAAAACGTTTTATAGGGACCAGAAGATGCTATAATGCTTACGTCACCAGGATCCTATATGGCCAACTGCAGCTAAAGTCCTGGAAATGGATGCTTGAAACTCACGCCAGGCACGTGTGCATGCCCTAAATCCCTAGAGGAAAATGAAGGAGAGAGACTGCAGCATGGCTAGCCCACCCAGGGGGTGATTTTTCTATTTCTGTCTCTCCAGAAAGTCCATGTGCCCTATAGCAAAAATCTCTCTTAGAAAAAAAAAGATGGGGACCAGCTGGTGGCATGGTGGTTAAGGCACTGGACACTCCCACATGGCCGACCACAGTTCAAGTCCTGAATCTGGTGGCTTGCTTTCTCACTTCTCTCTCTCTCTCTGATCAAATTAAAATCAATGAATTAATAAATAAAATTTAAAAAATAATTATTTAAAAAAAAAAAGACCAGC
This sequence comes from Tupaia tana, assembly GCA_026018925.1. NCBI lineage: Eukaryota > Metazoa > Chordata > Mammalia > Scandentia > Tupaiidae > Tupaia > Tupaia tana. Next base: position 29,270,040 of record JAKSZU010000009.1, read on the forward strand.
AGGTGGCATGGTCACTAAGGTGCTGGACTCCCACATGGTCAACCACAGTTCAGGTCCCAGACTTGACAGCTTGCTTTTTTCTCTCTCTCTCTCTCTCTCTCTCTCTCTCTCTCACTCACTCACTGGTGAATGCACAAGTCCTTTAGCAAAATAAAAATAAAAAAAAATTAAATTTTATATAAAGAAAAGAAAATGTCTTATCAAGTAGCCCAAACTTAGTTTAACATTTAACTCAATTCTATTGTTAGTCTTATAAATTACTGCAGTGCTCTGAACAAGGAATTCTAAACAGTATGAATAGGTCTACCAACCTCATTCTTGTCCTGGACTGACCCTCACACACTTATGAAAATTCAATTAATGAACATTATGGGAATGAAGACCATTGTAAGAAAATGGTCAATATTAGGGGTATGGGCTTCAGATATCAGTGAAAAGATTCCTATTTATATGCCTGCTTTTTTAATAATTATTTTATTTAACTTTATTAATTTATTTTAATTTGACCAGAGAGGGGCAGAGTGAGAGAAAGAGAGAAAGCAAGCTGCCAAGTCCAGGATTTGAACCACGGTCAGTCATGTGGGAGTCCAGTGCCCTTAAACATCATGCCACCTACCAGCCCCTATATGCCTCAGTTTTAAAATACCTCTCTCAGCTTTTCTAACTTATTAAATTAAAAAAAGAAAGCCATCCCCTCACACAGAGTCCACATTTCTTTTTTTTTTTTTTTTTGAGAGATTTTTGCTATAGGGCACATATGCTCACTGGAGAGACAGAGAGACATAAAGTGAGAAATCACCCCAAGAAGGCCACACCACAATCCCTTCTCTTCCATTCTCCTCTCTAGATCTTGGGCACACACGCATATGCGCCCTGCACAAGTTTTAAGCCGCTAGGTCCAGGACTCGAACCACATTCGACTATGTGGCACAAGTTTTAAGCCGCTAGGTCCAGGACTCGAACCACATTCGACTATGTGGGAGTCCAGTAACGTAACCATTACATCATCTCTTGGTCTCCAGAGTCCTCATTTCTGCCATAGGGTGGGCGTCACCACACCCTCCCCCACCCCAGAGACCTCATTTCTAATATGCTAGGTTTGGTTTAAAATCTTTTTTGCGAAAGTTTTCTGACCCTTAGATTTGATGACTGCTAAGACCCTTTTTTAGAACTATATATTTCTTGGGGCCAGTGAGTAGCATGGTGTTAGGTGCTGGACACTCCCACATGGCCAGCCACAGTTCAAGTCCTAGACCTGGTGGCTTGCAGCTTGCTTTCTCACTTTCTCTCTCTCTCTCTCTCTCTCTCTCTCTCTCTGTGTGTGTGTGTGTGTGTGTGTGTGTGTGTGTGTGTCTTTGGTCAAATTAAAATAAATGAATGACTAAATAAAATTAAACAATTCTTTTTTAAAAAGAACTATGTATTTCTATTGCCTAGATAGTATTAGGCAGTAAGCTTTCTGTAAATCAACTAATAGTAAATATCTGTGGGCCACAAATCTCTGATACATATTCTTTATTTATTTTTTACAATTCTTAAAACCGTAAGTACCATCTTAGCTCCTGGAGAGCATAAAAACAGGCCATAGATCGCTATTCTGATCAGCAAATAAAACTGTCAGAGGCCAGACCTCTGATCTACAGATAACCCACAGATTTATTTCCACTGATAGCCAGCATGCTTCTATACTTTATTCCAGAGAGGTCCGTTCTTCCTTCTTCAATAATCCAAAACCATCCTACTCATAATAGCCACTTAAACCCCACTCCCAACACCTGAAAGATAGTACTTGTTCATTTACATTATTTTGGTAATGAGATCCAGCCTTTGTGGACCTATGTCATTAATTCCTAATTGTGGAATGAAAGGCTTTTGTACCCAGTAAAAGGAATTTCAGAGATAAGGCTGAAAGAAAAACTACAAAGAGTACACTAGAAAGGTAAAAATGTTAATGCTAATTAACATGGAGCTATATATTTGCAATTTATCTATCATATGCCTCAATATTCCCTGTCGGTACAAAAAGTAATTAATAAAATTAAAATGGCTCAATGAATTTACTGTGTTAGAGAAAAACAATGTGTAAACAGGGATAATTCAAAGAAAGTATAAGAAGTAACCTACTAATCTGGGGTTAGTCTTAAAAAAAAAGTTTTAAAGACATTAGGAGATGGTATAGTACAGTAACAACACAGGCCTGGACTCAAATGTTTTAACATATGAACTTCTCTGGACCTCAGATTCCCATCTACAAAATAAGGAAGTTTTCTAGTCCATAGGGTTGTTCAAATATAAAATTTATAACAAGTGTAAAATTATTAGCACAGTGTATGGAACATACATAGTATGCTATCAATATACAGGTGTTCTTTATTATAATAAATCTATGACCTGAATCCTAACACCTCACCCACAGCAGTGGCTATACAAAGTTAACCAAACTGAGGCACAAAGGAAGGGTCTTGTCCCAGCTTGTAATTAACTCAAAGACAAAATGAGATAAAAGAAACAGTGATTTTTTTTTTCCTATAGTACACATGCACTCACAGAGAGACAGTGAGTGAAGGAAAGTGAGAAATCACCCCCCAGGTGGGATGGCCATGCCACAATTCCTTCTCCTCTCAAGATGTTGAACCCGCTCACACTCAAAATTGTTTTTCAGTGGCTGGGTCTGGGGCTCGAATGGTGCAGTGGGCCATGTGGGATCTAGCCTACTTAACTACCACACCACCAGCTGACTCAAGGAACTGAATAACAGTGTAAAGGCCACTAGACTTATAACAAGTTAACATTTATATTCATAAACCCTCTTCAAAACTTTTACTTTTAAGGTACATACAAAACTATAAAAACCATGCATTATGAACATTCTAAAAAATATTCCAAGGACTGGTTAAACAAATTATGTTCTGTACGTAAAATGTAATGCTATGGCACCATTAAAAATTACAGGGAGCCTGGGGCTAACAAATGGGATGACTCCCAGGACCAGCCGTTAGCGTAATGGCTATGTCACTGGACTCCCACGTAGTCGACCGCGGTTCGAGTCCCGGACCCGGTTGCTTAAACTCACGCCGGGCGTGTGTGCATGCATGCCCAAGATCCCGAGAAGAGAATGGAAGAGAAGGGATTGCGGCGTGGCCGTCCCTCCGGGAGGGTGATTTCTCGCTTTCTGTCTCTCTGTCTGTCTCTGCCTGGCGAGCGCACGCGCCCTATAGCAAAAACCTCTTAAAAAAAAAAAAAAAAGTGCTGGACTCACATGGCTGAATGTGGTTCGAGTCCCAAACCTGGCAGGTTGGAAATTTCACCAGGCACACACGTATGCATAACTGAAATCCTAGGAGGTGAATGGAAGAAAAGGGACTGTGGTATGGTCATTCCCCCTGGGAGGTGATTTCTCCCTTTCTTCTTACGGTCTCTCTCTGTTTCTCTATCTGGTGAACACATGTGCCCTATGGCATTAAACTTTTTTTTAAAAAGTTTACAGAGGGCCTACAGTGGCATAGCAGTAACACAGCTGGACCCACAAATGGAAAGGTTCTGAGTTCATGTCATGTCCCTCAGTCCAATGGGTGTGGAAATGAGCCCATGATCCGGGCCAGATAAGACAAGATTGATCACAGCATAAACATTCCATGGGGGGTGGGGGGCCAGGTGGCGTGGTGGTTAGGGTACTGGACTCCCACATGGCTGACCACAGTTCAAGTCCTAGACCTGGTGACGTCCTTTCCCATTCTCTCTCTCCTCTCTCTAGTCAAACTAAATAATAGTAAATAAATAAAATTAAGTAATTTTTTGAAAGATTCCGTTAGGGGTGCCTGACTATCTCTCTCTATCATAGGAGAAATAAACTTTTTAAAAAATTTACAGAATTGGCCAGTCTGTTGCATGGTAATAAAGGCAGCTGGATCCCATATGGCCAACTACACAGTTGGAATTTCAGACACAGACCTAGAACCAACAACTTGAAAAAAATGTCACGCCCATGTACATCTGTGACCAAAATCCCAAAAAGAGGGAAAGATGTAGAATTGCAGTGTGACTATTCCCCAAGGGAGGGTGCTTTCTTTCTCTCACTTTCCCTTTCTGTCAGTCTGTCTCTCTCTCTCTCTGTCTCTCTCTCTCTCTCTCTGACTCTTTCCAGCAAACACATACATCCTCTGGCAAATTAATAAGAGCAACAGCAACAACAAAATTAGTTATGTTTACTCATCAGAATACTGTTGACAACATACCACTAAGTTTTAAAAGTAATGTACACCTTACAAAGTCTGATTCCATTTAAGTAAAAAAATCTTTATAATTTAAAAAGACATATGGATAAAGGTATGTTCACCAAAATGTTTAAAGAATAAATTATCTGAGTGACTGAATTATAAGAAAATTTTACTTATCCATTGTGTATTTCGATAGTGTCTAGATGCTTTCAAAATATGTACATGTCATGAGGAAACATAAATCCAACTTACGCTTTGAGAAAGAATATTGCACAATGTATTTACATACATGTACATCCAAATTTTCTATCCAAAAGAGTAAAATTATTTAACCAATTACCCACAGGCTACCCATTCATACTCTAAACCTATAATTCATATTCTCAGAACATAACTTTGTTAGTTTTAGTTTTTATTCTTGACATTACTTATAAAAAGTAAAATGACTATCAACATTAACCTGTTAGACTTAAACTAACTATTGCATTTATTTAATAAACTTTTTTAAGCACACGTGCTTTTATATATATATATATTTGTGTGTGTGTGTGTGTGTGTGTGTATATATATACACATACACATACACACATGAATGAATGAATGAGTGAATGAATAAATAAATAAATAAGTGAGAGAGACAGAGGGAATGCATGCAAGCACTCCCTAACGGGCCTGGTCATGCTATATTCCTTTTTTTCTCCATTTCTTCATCCTGTGAGAATTTGGGACATGCATGCATGCACACTCATGCAGTGTGTTATCTAAGCTCCCACAACCCCGATTTGAACCATGGTCGGCCATGTGGAATCTGGCTCCCACTGTACAGTGCTCAATCACTGTGCTACAGCATCAGCCCTGTCACTTTTTAAAGGTGCTTTAGAATAAGGAATTTGATGTGTAGACACTCCTCACTTAACAGCCCAGTTCCATTGCAACAGCTAAGTCGTTAAAGCGAATCCATTGATAAGTAAAAATCTTAAAGGCAAATGTGCCACAAGCTTGTGATGTGCCACAAAAGTCTTGTGATGTGCCACAGGATATATATTTTTCAACTATTATCAGGTGACACTACACTAGAATAATGTAAATCTATTCATACAAAAAGCACACATTAGATAAGTACTAGAAACTGACATAACACACAACACAATAATATAAGTCCGGCATAATTAATATTTATTCTGTGTACAACTAAGGGTACATAATAAAGTAGAAATTTATAAACAAAATATGTAATCTTTGCAAGATTGCAAATGATTCGCATAGTGAATACTAACCGACTGCTGAAATGAAACAGACTGAAGGTATTACTGCAACTCATGCATAGACTAAGAAAAGAGATTTGCCCTGTCACATCCCAAGCTGTAAAACTGGCGGTATAGGTCATTAAGTGAGGAGTAGATAAACTGCTTTGCTTTTTATTTTACTACTCATGGGAGGAAAAAAATAATTAAAATATCACACCTTTCCTGGCATACTGAGCTCTATAAAATAAACTAATAAAATCAATGATATATTATTAATTTCAACTTTACAACAATGGAAATAGATATCAAAACCTACTTACTCTAGAAGTCAAAAGGACCACATGCACTCTGATGATTTACCATACCTATCGGTCCCCCAAAAACACTATTTTTAAAAGATAACAGTGTGAGACATACCTAAAACTACCAATACACACACACACACACACACACACACACACAAACACAAACACATATATATAATCTTAAGAACAAAAACGACACCACATATTTGGTACATACTTTTCCTTTGCCTTGCTTTTGGTTTTTTCCTTCGATGTCTTCAAAATCTGTGTCAGAAGAAAAATGTGTCTCTGACTCCCTATGAAGAAAAGATAAACAAATATTTAAAACCCTTAGAAATATAGGTGAAGTTTCTAATTCTTGCCACATTTTCTGAAAGAAAGGTTGGTTAACTCATTACAGAACTCAGTATTAACATTAAAATAATGATAATCTTTTTACAAAACTTCATACCAGAGCATATTACCAAACATACATATAAGATTATATAACTAATCACAAGACCACTAAATTAAAATACGAATACTTAAACATATTTTCATTTTGTTGGCTTTTTTACAAACTTTTTCTATAGGGCACTTGTACTGGCACAGAGAGAGAGAGAGAGAGAGAGAGAGAGAGAGAGAGAAGAGGAGGAAAAACTACCCCACAAGGGGGATGGTTACACCACAATTCCTTCTCCTCCAGGGATTTTGGGCACATGCACACCTGGACCTGGTATCATATTCAAACTGCCAGGTGTGGGACTTGAACCATGTAGTCTAGTCAATCCTGTAGGATCCAATCAATGCCTTAATTACCACACCACCTGCTGGACCTATTTTTTTCATTTTTAATCAATGCATAAAAACTAAACCAGTGGCTCTCAAAATTTAACCCCAGAAACTGTGGTATTCTACTGTAATAGTTAGATCCATTTTCTCATTAAAAGACCACATTGCTCAAGGAAAACTATTTAAACACTAGGCATTAGATAAATTTTAATAATGAATTTTAGCATTATTATGGATCCTGAACTCTTCTACCTCACTCAAAAAAAAAAAAACAAACCTAAATCTAAATACGAAGGGCCAGTAGATGGCATGGTGGTTAAGGGTGCTAGACTCCCACATGGCTGACTGTGGTTCTAGTCCTGGACCTGGTGGCTTGCTTTCTCACTGCCTCTTCTCCCACTCACTCGCTCTGTCCCTCTCTGGTCAAAATTTAATTAATTAATTAAAAGTTAAAGTAATTCTTTATTTAAAAAAATCCAGATGCAAGTCACTATATTAAAACATTTTTCTTTAAGGGACCAGCAGGTGACATAATGGTTACGTTGCTGGACTTCCATAAAGCCAACTACGGTTCAAGTCCCAGGACAGTCCTGGAGGCTTGAAATCAACACTTGGCATGTGTGCATTCCCAAGATCCCAAGAGGAGAATGGAAGAGACGGCACAGTGGCATGGCCATCCCCTCCAGGAAGTTACTTCTCACTTTCTGTCTCTCCAGCAAGCATATGTGCCCTGTAACAAAAATCTCTCAAAAAAATAGGGGCATGGGGACCAGCAGTTAGTGTAATGGCTATGTCACTAGACTCCCATGTAGTCGACCACGGTTTGAGTACCAGACCCGGTGGCTTAAACTCATGCTGGGTGCGTGTGCGTGCGTGCCCAAGATCCTAAGAGAATGGAGGAGAAGGGATTGCAGCGTGGCCATTCCCCCTGGGGGGTGATTTCTCGCTTTCTATCGCTCTGTCTCTGTCTTTCTGGCGAGCGCATGCGCCCTATAGAAAAAAACCTCTCCAAAAAAAAAGAAAAAAAAATACGGGCATGTATAAAACATTTGATTAACTAAATCATTTAGAATCAGTAGAGAAGTATACTAAATTATCAAATTCCTTTATGAAATAAAGAGGTAATAGGTAAGCTACAATGCATTTTCTCTCTCTCTCATCAAATTAAAATAAATGAATAAAATTAAATAATTCTTTAAAAAAAGGAAAGAAAACAAGTTCTAGAACTATGTAACTATGTGATCTTGTACAATACACTACTTTCTCAATCACCTCATCTACGAACAATGTATATGCAGAAAAGAATAAAATCTCTACAATCTCTTCAATCTCCAACAAATAAATCTACAGTCCTAAAAATATTGTCCCACATTATGGGGGGGGGGGGGAGTGGGGCCACTTTATATAATTAGGACTTTGAACATGTAAAAACATAGGTCTATCTAAGTAGTAGCACCATACCCTCAATGTAAATGTTTATAGCAAGGCATACTTACTTTGGTATTTGTGTCACAGTAAATTTTTTTTTTTTTTTTGGAGAGGTTTTTCGCTATAGGGCGCGTGCGCTCGCCAGACAGACAGAGAGAGGCATAGAGACAGAAAGCGAGAAATCACCCCCCAGGGGGGATGGTCACGCCGCAATCCCTTCTCCTCCATTCTCCTCTCGGGATCTTGGGCATGCACGCACACGCGCCCGGCGTGAGTTGTAAGCCACCGGGTCCGAGACGCGAACCGCGGTCGACTACGTGGGAGTCCAGTGACATAGCCATTACGCTAACTGCTGGTTCCCTGTCACAGTAAATTTTAAAGCTCAGTCACAAGCACCAAAGAAAAAGGACTTTACAACCCCAAGTGTGTAAACCAAGTGTAAGTTTTGCATAAAATAAAATCAAAAGTTAAAGACCTGTCTCTATAAAACTAATCTCAATCTAGATTTCTTCTATTTCCATTTTTATTGGTACAATAACTAGTTGTCCAAAGGCAGTGAGGTAGGAATACCTCAGAAATCCAAAGTAAAAGTTAAGGTGTTAGCCACAGGGCCAGCAGATGGCACGATGGTGAAGGCACTGGATTCACACATGGCCAACTGCTGTTTGAGTCCAAGACATGGCAGCCTGATTTCTCACATTCTCACATTCTCTCTCTCTCTCTCTCTCTCTCTCTCTCTCTCTCTCTCTCTCTCTCATGGGTACATGTACCTTATAGCCAATTTAAAAAGCAATAATAATAATAAAATAATAAATAAAATCAAATAATTCTTTAAAATAAAAAAAGATGTTAGCTATAGACTAGGTCTGCGGTACAGTGGTAATGTACTACTCAAGAGGAGCAAGATCACACATGGCAACAGAGGTTCAAATCTCTAGCTCATTACACCTGAAACATGCTGGGCACGCACATAAGTGCTCAGAATTCTGTGCCTGGGATCTGAGTGTCTGCAGGACAGAAGAAAGAAGATGGTGGTGTCTCAAGACCTTGTGAAGGGTGCTCCTCTCTCTCTCTCTCTCAGATGCACTCTAGCGTGAATATTAAAAAAAAAAAGTTTTAAGAGCCAAGATTCTAGCTGGGAAACAAAGTTACTGTTTATACCACTAATCCGCAAGGTAAGTGGCAAATCTAACTATGTCCCATTATGTTGAAAGGAAAGGGCCTTGGGGCCAGCAGGTGGTATGGTGGTTAGGATGCTGGACTCCCATATGACCAACCCAAGTTTGAGTCCTAGACCTGGCAGCTTGCTTTCTCACTTCTCCTTCTCCCTCTCCCTCTCCCTCTCCCTCTCTGGTCAAATAAATTCAAAAAGTTAAATAAAATAATTCTTTAAAAAAAGAGAAAAAAAGGAAGGGCCTGTAATAACACTGTGTCTCAGAGTTATATACCAAAAACTGAGCTACTATAATAATGACGATGAAAGTCATGGCTATTACAGCCTAAGATTGCTGTCAATCAATATTCTTCTCACATGCTTATATGGCCTTGCAAAACAAATGGAAATGTTTTTTTAAATCCTAATGTAGGGCCACAGGTGGCGTGGAGTTTAAGGTAGCTAGCTGGATCCCATGTGGCTGACTGCACAGTTGGACTTCTGACCCTGTGGCTTGAGAAACATACTGGCATTTATTTGTGCAGGTGTACCCAAAACCCCAACTAAAGATTGAAGAAGGGACTATGGTTTAGTCAATCACCACCTTGTGGGGTGATTTCTCACTTTCAACACCCCCCAGCCCCCCACTCCCATCTCTCTCTGGCAAGGATACACACCCTATAGCAAAACTAAAAAGAAAAGAAAAGAATCTTAATGTAGGAGTTTAAGGCAGCTGGATCCCACATGACCAACTGTACAGGTGAGTCCCAGACTCCAAGCTAGCCTAAAAAAATCACACTGGGCACATATGCATACATGCTCAAAATCCCAAGGGGAGAATGGAAAAGAAGAGAAGGGATTGTAGCATGACCATTCTCCCAGAAGATATTTCTCACTTTCTCTCTCTGCCTCTCCCCCACAAGCATGACCATTCCCTTGGGAAGATGTTTCTCTCTGCATCTCTCCCACAAGCACATGCACCCTATAGTTTAAACTAAAGAAAAAAAAAAAAAAAACAGAGAAAGAAAGCCTTGATCTATAGGGCCAGCCAATGGTGTGAAGGGTAAGGCGGCTGGATTCCACATGGCTGATTGTATGGTACGAGTCCTAAACTCAGAGGCTTGAAAAACATGTTGGGCACATGTGTGTGCATGCCCAAAATCCCAAGAGGAGAAAAGAAGAGAAGGGACTGCAGTGTGGCCAGCTCCTCTATGGCATGATTTCTCACTTTCTCTCTTTGTCTCCCAGTGAGAACGCATACCCTACAGCAAACTAAGAAAAAAAAAAAATCAAAGCAAAAAAACATATATATATACCCCCACACACACATATATGTATGTATGTATATATATAGATGGACAGATATGTCTTTCTTCTTAAGACATATAAGGTATATCAACTCTATTAAGAGACCTCAGTAACTGTTCTAAATCTGCAATCACTAGTCTTCACAATATTCCAATGGCCAGAGTAATCAGCAGCTCAATTATACTCTTAATCCTCATTTCCAGGCTATCTCAACAATGAGCCACTAGAGGTTCACTAACTGAAAATCATTCTGAAAAAACTAGAGTGAGTAATCACTACAGGAGTCTAAAATACCCCCAACTAGAGAAGAATCATTCTCCTAACCATGTCTTAATTCAATGTTTTCCAGTGTTTTTAAAATCAACTATGTGAAATAACATGTTTATATGTTTATGGAGCACACTGAGTTAACAGTTTAGTGGCTTGATGATGCCAACAGGTGGTGTAGTAGTTAAGGGGCCAGACTCCTACATGGTTGACCATGGTTGGAGTCTCAGACCTAGCTGCTTGCTTTCTCACTTCCCCTCTCTGTCTGTCTCTCTCTGGTCAAATTTTAAAAACTAAAAAATAAATAAAACTGAATAAAAAATTCTTAAAAGAAATGTTAAATTAGGGACCAAAAGTTGGTGTAATGGCTATGTCGCTGGACTCCCATGTAGTCGACCACGGTTCGAATCCCAGACCCAGTGGCTTAAACACACTCGGGCACGTGTGCATGCGTGCCCAAGATCCCGAGAGGAGAATGAAGGAGAAGGGATTGAGGCCATCCCCCTGGGGGGCAATTTCATGCATTTTGTCTCTCCGGCAGGCGCACACACCCTATAGCGAAAACCTCTCCCTCCTCCCTAAAAAGAAATGTTAAATTAAAAAAAAAAAAGACAAAACACAGTTTAGTGGCTTGAAACATTAGGAGTTATCTATGACACTACTAAATCTTCCATTCTTTACAGTGTCCTCTGCGTCAGATACTAGAATGGTTTTGAATGTGATACTAATGTGATTTTTAATCAGAACAAAAATCCTACTTTGGGGAACCAGCAGGTGGTGTGTTGGTTAAGGCTCTGGACACTCCCACATGGCCAATCACGGTCCAAGTCCTGGACCTAGTGGCGCGCTCTCTCTCTCTCTCTCTCGCTCTCTCTCTCGTCAAATTAAAATGAATGAATGAATAAATAAAATTAAATAAATAATTCTTTTTAAAAAAATCACACTTTAATGGACCCACAGGTGTCATAGTGATGAAGGCACTCGACTTCCACATGGCCAATGTGGTTATAGTCCTGGACCTGGCAGCTTGCTACACTATAGCAAATTAAAGTAATAATACTAAAAAATAAAATTAAATAAATAATTATTTTTAAAAATCATACTCTGAAATATTAATATCCAGGTAGACTAATAATCACCACAGATAGCAAAATTATTAAAAATATGAAAGTCTGCATACCATAAGAAATAGGCATAGGCTGCCCTTACATACAATGTTATCTATCTGCTGTTTCAAAACTTTTAGCAACCAACTTTTTAAAATCGAGCCTCGGGACCAGCAGGTGGCATGGTGGTTAAGGCGCTGAACACTCCCACATGGCCAACCAGGGTTCTAGTACTGGACCTGGTGGCTTGTTTTCTCACTTCCTCTCTCTCTCACTCTTACCCTCTGTCTCTCTGGTCAAATTTAAAAATCAATGAATGAATAAATAAAAATAAATAGTTATTAAAAAAATCGAGCCTCATGGACCCCTAATTAGATACACAATGTGATGTGTGTGTATGCATGTATGTAAAATAAAATTAAAAGGGGGTACATTGGCAGCTTTTTTCACTGAGGCACTAGTAAAACTGGAGTTAGGATGAAAATGACTCTTCAAATTCTTTCCTATATCAAAAATCAAGACGAAGTTAGAATAAAAGTTGACTAAGGAATGCAGGTAGCTTTTAAGACCAGTGGGGATGGGTAGGGCAATATCTATGTCTAAATCACTTTATGGACCAATAAGCATGTAACTTTCTTCTGAAAAATATATGTACAGCCTGCTCTACATTCTGTTATATGTTTCAGCCTATCATCACTTGATTTTATAACAAAAATCTGACATTACATCCTAAGTACTACTTTGCATGAAATATATTCCTCCCTCATGAGAAAATTTACTTTTAAAGAATGTCATGGTGCTCCCTCAAAACAGTTGCTATTAGAAAATCAAGTGTAAAAATCAGACCTACGTGGCAAAAAAAAAGAATAAATGATATAGTATGTAATTTCAAAATGAAAAACAAAGCTCCGAAAAAAGTATAGAATTATTATTATACACAGCCCAATGAGCATTAATACAAACTGCTTTCAAGGCATACGTAGTATCTTATATACTAGATTTTCAAACAAAAGCAAATTTAACTTCATATATTTCCCATCTTGTGGAATAAAATTTCAAAGTGAACAAAATATACTTACTGTAGTAGATTAAAATCAGTTGGTATTTCTGGAGCTGCTATCATTTCTTTATCATCTTCTGGAACACCCCAATGTCAGAAATATATTCATATATTTACGTGGGTAAAATGATGGTTTGCTTCTTTCTTCTATGACAGGCAATTCCTTTAAAAAATGAACAAATGATATATTTATTATGAACACATCAAAAATACTGGGAAGAAATACCCATACTTAAAAGCCAAATTCCCCAGTGCCTGCTGATTTATTTTAGTAAATAAAGATTGTATTCACAGGGCCAGCTCCATGATGTGGCAGTTAAGACAGCCAATCCCACGTGGCTAACCACACGGTAAATCCCAGGTCCAGGCGTGTGTGCATGCCAAAAAAAAAAATCCCAAAAGGAGGGAGATAGAGAAGGGATTGCAGCATGATCATTCCCCCATGAGGAGTGCTTTCTTCTCTCCCCTTGTCTCTTTCTCTCTCTGGCAAATACACAGGCCCTCTAGCAAAAAAAAAAAAAAAAGTCTCCTCACTTTTAGCTGCTTTTTCTAGATATGGACATTACAATTCTTATAGCCCTACAGTTAACACCAAATTAAGGGAGAGGAAGAAAAGCTTGTGTTATAGACAATCTTTATATTTATGATTCTATAGCCTAGTTTTATGTCTATATATTAATATACACCCTAAATAGGAAGAGGATGTTGACTCTTTTATTGGTCCCAAAATCCCTAATATGGTTTAAACCATAATAAGTGATGCTTGAAAATTTATAGCTTTTTTGCTGATGGTACGCAGGTATGGTTAAAAGGACCTAATAAGGGACCGGCAGTTAGCGTAATGGCTATGTCGCTGGACTCCCACGTAGTCGACCGTGGTTCGAGTCCCGGACCCGGTGGCTTAGACTCACGCCGGGCGCGTGTGCGTGCGTGCCCAAGATCCCGAGAGGAGAATGGAGGAGAAGGGATTGCGGCGTGGCCATCCCCCCTGGGGGGTGATTTCCTGCTTTCTATCTCTCTGTCTCTCTCTGTCTGTCTGGCGAGCGCACGCGCCCTATAGCAAAAACCTCTAAAAAAAAAAAAAAAAAAAAAAAAGGACCTAATAAGAAGCTTACAATGTTATTTTAAGATACCTTAAAAAGAGATTCTTCCTACCTTGCAGGAAATACACAGTACAGAGTTTGGCTTATTAATAATCACTTCATAATACCACCACATTGTATTGAGAAAGGAAGTAAATATTAGACACACTGCCCCCTCTTCAAGGAACTTAAAACAATCAATTTAAACACCAATAATATCACATAGAGAACAGATAAACGTCATTTATAACAAAAGTAAGTGCAAGTCTGACCACAGAAAGGATATTATCATTCCTAGTCTTGAAGGTTGAAAATAAATTTCTTGGGGTCAGCAGATCATTTAGCGGTCATGTCACTGGAATCCCACATGGCCAACCGCGGTTTCAAGTCCTGGACCCAATGGATTGAAACTCAAGCCGGGCGTGTGTGCATGCAGGAGTGCCCAAAATCCCAAGAGAATGGAGGAGAAGGGATTGCAGTGTGACCGTCACTCTGAAGACTGATATCTCACTTTCCTTCTCACTGCCTCTGTCTCGTTCTCACTCTTTGGCAAGCACACACACCCTAAGGCAAAAAACGTCTAAAAGAAGAAAAGAACATTTTTTTTTAAGTTTATTTATTTCTTCTGAAGGAGACAGAAAACACCTCCAAGAGGGTCTTCACGCCACAACCCAATCCCAGTCTCAACTGGCCCAGATCACAGTAACGTTTGCCATGAATGTTCAGGAAGGGCCCAATAAGCAAACCCAGGACCCTTTACACATGGATAAAGTTGTGTCACCACTGCACCACTACCTGGCCCTAAAAATACATTTCTTAAATGATAAAATTGATCTAGAAGCAAATGACCAATGTATACAAAATGAGAAAGACTGGCCGAAGCTTAAGTCTGAAGTTCTTAGTGTTACATGTATCCTTCTTTTTAATTGTCTTTCTTACATTTTTCCTTTATTCCTAAGTGAATCTATTCAGTGGACACCTAAAGACGGAGCAAGACTAAACATATCAATTAATAATAGATGCTCAGAGGCCGGCAGGTGGCATGGTAGTTAAGGTGCTGGACTCCCACATGGCCAACTGTAGCTCAAGTCCTAGACCTGGCAGCTTGCTTTCTCACTTTCCCTTTCTCTCTGTCTCTCTGGTCAAATTAAAAAATAATAATGATCAAATAAAATAGGAAAAGCAGTCACAGAAAAAATAATGATAACAACATAAAATAATTCTTTTTTAAAAATAATAGATGCTCAAATAACATACTGATAAACTCCTAATGATCTCTTCGAGTAGAGTAGACATCATTCAAGAAAGATGGTTTGATTTTCCCATTGATTCTGAACTCTAAAAAACATCATAAATGACTAATAATTAATACAGAAGTCCAAAACACTGCATTTCCTACCTTATTCTAGTAAAGATAATAGAGCAAACCATTAATTTTTTTGTTCAAAAAATATTAGTGAACAGCAAAATAACAAATGGGATAACAGGAAAAACTAAGAATGAATGACCCAAAAATTAAGCCTTAAATAATCAAATATTATATATACCACTAATTTGAGTTTATCATTTTTCTGAGACAGATAGCAAAATCTTTATTTAGATATAACTGTTAACATGGTCTTCCTTCATTGCCCTAAATCACTGTCCCAGAATTACTCTTCTACAAGATCACTAAGAGTTAATCCAGCTGTATTCGGGAATTCTAGAGCTTGTCATCAAATGTAGAATAGGCTTTCATATCCAAAAATCCTAATTTATTAAAAAAAAAAAAAACTATTTGGGGTCAGCTCTATGGCCTGGTGTTTACGGCAGTGAGATCCTACATGGACAACTATCTGATTTAAGTCCCAATCCTGGGTCTTGAGAAACACACATGCACGTGTACCCAAAATCCTGAAATGAGGGAGAGATAGAAAAGGGATTTGTGGTGGTACCCAGTAACCATTCACTCATAGAGGGTGGTGCTTTCTCCTTTCCCTCTGGCAACACACATGCCCTCTACAAAAAAAGAAAGGAAGGAAGGAAGGAAGGAAGGAAGGAAGGAAGGAAGGAAGGAAGGAAGGGGCTTAACAAGAAAGAAGGAAGGACAGATGGATGGATGAACAGAGAAGACAGAAAGAAAGAAAACAAAGTACTGTTTTTATTTTTTAAGGATTATTTTAACTTTATTGACATTTATTTTAAATTTTGAGAGGTTTTTGCTACAGGGCGCGTGCGCTCCCCAGAAAGAAAGAGAGAGAGAGACAGACTTAAAGTGAGAAATCACTCCCCAGGGGGGATGGCCACACCGCAATTCCTTCTCCTCCAATCTCTCAGGATCTTGGGCACGCACGCACATGAGTTTAAGGGCATGCAGCGCCTGGCATGAGTTTAAGCCACCGGATCCGGGACTGAAACCACGGTTGACTACATGGGAGTCCTGGGACACAGACATTACGCCAACTGCTGGTCCCAACTTATTTATTTTAATTTGACCACAAAGGGAGAAAGGGGGAGGAGGGGGGGGAGGAGACAGAGAGAGAGAGAGAGAGAGAAAGCCGCCAGGTCCATGATTCAAACCATTGTAGGCCATGTAGGACTCGAGTCCCACACCCTTAACCACAATGCCAACAGCCAGCCCCAATTTTTTTGGGGGGAGGGAAGTTGCCATAGGGCATGTGCACTTGTCTGAGAGAGACAAAGGAAAAGTCAGAGAGCACCTCCCAGAGGGGTATAGCTAAGCAGCAACCCCTTTCCCTCCATTCTTCACCTTGGGATTTGGGGCATGCACACACATACACCCAGTGTGCTTTTTTTTTTTTTTCTTTTTTTTCTTTTTTTTCTTTTTTTTCTTTTTTTTTTGGAGAGGTTTTTGCTATAGGGCGCGTGCGCTCGCCAGACAGACAGAGAGAGACAGAGAGATAGAAAGCAGGAAATCACCCCCCAGGGGGGATGGCCACGCCGCAATCCCTTCTCCTCCATTCTCCTCTCGGGATCTTGGGCACGCACGCACACGCGCCCGGCGTGAGTTCAAGCCGCCGGGTCCGGGACTCGAACCGCGGTCGACTACGTGGGAGTCCAGCGACATAGCCATTACGCTAACTGCTGGTCCCCACCCAGTGTGCTTTTTCAAGCCACAGGTTGTGGGACTCAAACAGCAGTTGGCCATATGGTTAAGGTAGTCGGATTCCCACATAGCTGACCATGAATCAAGTCCCAGAACTGGCAGCTTGAAACACACCGGGCATGTGTGCGTGCATGCCCAAAATACCAAGAGAAGGGACTGCGGCATGGCCATCTTCCCTGGGGGGGTGATTTCTCACTTTCTCGCTGTTACTTCAGCAAGTGCGTCCACCCTACAGCAAAAAAAAAAAAAAAAAATATGGGTTGGCAGGTGGCATGTTGGTTAAAGGCACTGGACTCCCACATAGCCAATTGCTGTTCAAGTACCAGACCTGATGGCTTCCTTTCATGTTCTCTCTATCTCTTTCCATCTCTGGTTATATTTTTAAAAAATAAATAACTCTTTTTTGAAAATCTCTCTTTAAAAAAAAAAAAAAAAAAAAAAAACTTGATGCTTCCCTTCAACACAGTTTTCACATAGCTTTAAAATTATTTCATATAGGGGCTGGCAGGTAGTGTCGTGGATAAGGCAACTGGACTCCCACATGGCTGACCGTGGTTTGAGTCATAGACCTGGCAGCTTGATTTCTTACTTTCCTTGTCTCTGTCTCTCTCTCTCTGTCTCTCTCTGGTCAACTTCAAAAAAAATAAATAAAATAATAAAATAATGACAAGAAATAAAATTAAAATAAAAAGTAATTCTTTAAAAAATTATCTCATATAGTCTTCTAAGGAATCACAGGTATGGAACACATAAAAATACATCAATTCTGAAAAGCAGAGAACACTAAATAAAATAGTATGTGATATACATTTCCCTAAATAGCACAAAATTAATTTCTAGTGTAAAGTATGAAATCTTTCCAGGTCAAATTATTTGCACAACACAGGCTATGCTGGTATGTATTCAGTACTTAGAAGTCAAAGCAAACCAAAGACATGAGTCTCTGAAGACACGGAGCCTATATATTTCCTTTTTTGAGAGCTTTTTGCTTTAGTGCTCATGTGCTGACCAGAGAGACAGAAAACAAGACATCACCCCCCAGGGAAGATTGCCACACCTCAATCCCTTCTCTTCCATTCTTCTCATGGCATTCTGGGCATGCACGCACAAACACCCAGCATTAGTTTCAAGCTGCCGAATCCAAGACTTAAACCATGGTCAGCCATGTGGGGGTCCAGCAATGTAACCATTACGCCATCTGCTGGGCCTGGTACCTATATTTTTAAAATACTGCATCAGGGTCTAAAAGAATCATTAAAAAAAAAAACACTACTGAACTGGCCAAATTCCTATCTCTGTGAAATACACTTCTTTTTAAAAGTTTATAATGTTAAAAATTTACTTAACCAGGGGCCAGACTGTGGCACTGTGGTAAAACACAATGCTCTGTGAGGCTGAACCACATGACATACGAAGGCTCTGAATTCACGATCAGAATCCTCCCTAGGGACCAGCAGTTAGTGTAATGGCTATGTCGCTGGACTCCCACGTAGTCGACCGCGGTTCGAGTCCCGGACCTGGTGGCTTAAAAATCACGCCGGGCGTGTGTGCGTGCGTGCCAAAGATCCCGAGAGGAGAATAGAGGAGAAGGGATTGCGGCGTGGCCATCCCCTCTGGGGGGTGAATTCTCGCTTTCTATCTCTCTATCTCTCTCTGTCTGTCTGGCAAGCGCACGCGCCCTATAGCAAAAACCTCTCCAAAAAAAAAAAAAAAAAAATCCTCCCTAAGTATACTAGGCAAACGGTATCTACGATCTAGGGGCTGCCTGAAGCTGGAGGTGTACTGAGACATTAAGACTCTGTTGGGCATGCTGTCTTTCTCATTCACAGAAGAAATAAATTTTTAAAAAATGCTTCACTCAGCCTTAGTAGCTCAGTCAGCAGCCTGCTGAACTGCAGTGCTAGAAGGCACATGGCTGACCACAGGCTAAGAACCTGTACTGACCTGAAAGCACACCCACTGCAACCTGCCCAAGATCCTGAGGAACTGGCTGGAAGGCTGGAGAAAAGAGGCTCTCCAGACCCTATCAAGCAAGAGTCTCTCTCTTCCGATCCTCCACTCTCCCGTTGTGCAAAAACTCATGCACTCTTTCTTGAATAAAATAAATGTCAAGTTTACCCAACCAACAAAAAGTATGACACATGTCAAATGCAGTGCTCCACAGTAGTGAACAGGAGAGAATGATCTTTGCCTCTATAAAACTACCTATACAAAAAGTATGAAAATGAATTTTTATCTACTAGAAGGTACATACCCTTTAATATTAAACATAATAAAGCAAAATTCAGTGTATCTTGAGTTTTTACTATTTTAATCATTATCTAAAATATTTGCCAACAAAAAAGTTAACCAGAATTCCTTTTATTTTTTTGAGAGGTTTTTGTATAGGGCGCGTGCGCTCGCCAGACAGACAGAGACAGAGACAGAGAGACAGAAAGCGAGAAATCACCCCCCGGGGGGATGGCCACGCCGCAATCCCTTCTCCTCCATTCTCCTCTCGGGATCTTGGGCAAGCACACACACGCGCCCAGTGTTGAGCTTTAAGCCACCGGGTCCGGGACTCGAACCGCGGTCAACTACGTGGGAGTCCAGCGACATAGCCATTACGCTAACTGCTGGTCCCAAAAGTTAACCAGAATTCTGAGGGCCATTCAGGTGGTGTGTTGGTTAAGCCAGCTGGATCCCAGAGAGACAATTTGTGGTTCAAGTCCTGGACCTGGCAGCTTGAAAAACACACCAGGCACGTGTATGTGCATGCCCAAAATCTCAAGAGGAGAATAGAGAAGAAGGGACTGCTGCATAGCCATTCACCTGGGGAGGAGGGCAATTTTTCTCATCCTGCTCTTTTTTTTTTTAAGAGAGTTTTGCTATAGGGCATGTGCACTTACCAGAGACACAGTGACAAAGAAAAGGAGAAATCACCCCCCAGAGAGAAAGGCCACACACAATCACTTTTCCTCCATTCTCCTCTTGGGATTTTTGGCACGCATGTATACGCGCCCAGTGTGAGTTTCAACCCACTGGGACCAGGACACATACTGCAGTTGGCCATGTAGAGTACCTTTACCAGTACATCACCTACTGGCCCCTCTCTCTCTCTCACTCTTTTAAGGTTTACTATAGGGTACTCTCTCTCTGAGGAATTCAAGTGACCTATAGCAAACCATGAAAAAAAAATCATTATCAGAACTGAACGAAAATGCTAAGTATTAATGTTGGTTTGTCATTTAAAAGGGGGTGGGATACAATGGATATGTTGGAGTTGGGAATTTTTTTTTAATTTATTCATTTATTCTATGAGAGAGACAGAAAGAAAGAGAAACACAAATACAGCACTCCCAACAGGGTCTTGACACCATGATCTGCCCCCAGCTGGATCCAAGACCAGCTTCCACCAGTCCAGGCCCAGGCATACTTAGGAAGGTCTCCAAAAGAGAACCAGGAACTTTCCTATATGGGTCAACCTCAGAGTAGTGAATATTAGTGCTACACCATCAGGTCCCAGGGATATTTTTTCCTTATTCATGACAGAACACATGCATGTGAAGGTGGGGAAGGAATAAAGGGTGAGGGAAATACACTACAGAAGGTCTGGTGTCAAGGCACAATCCCCTTCCTCCAGTCCTCCAGTCCATCGGATCTTGGGCACTCATGTGCATGACAGAGTTGTTTAAGGACAATCGAGCCAAGGATTCAAACTAGCTTCTCTGCAACAGTCCACTGTCACCACACCAAAGAGGTGATCATCCCTCTACCATCCCCTGCGGGTTATTTTTTTAAATATAAACTTTTTTGTAAAGAATTATTTATTTAACTTTATTTATTATCATTATTTTTCTATTTGACCAGGGTGAGGGGGTTTGAAAACAAGTCACCAAGTCCAGGACTCAAACTGAGGTCAGCCTCTGAGAGTCCAGCACCTGAATCATCATGCCACCTACCGGCCCCAGGAATATAAACTTTTTTTTTTTGGGGGGGGAGAGGTTTTCGCTATAGGGCATGTGCGCTCACCAGACAGACAGAGAGAGAGAGACGTAGAGACAGAAAGCAAGAAATCACCCCCCAGGGGGGATGGTCACGCCACAATCCCTTCTCCTCCATTCTCCTCTCGGGATCTTGGGCACGCCCGCACATGCACCTGGCGTGACTTTTAAGCCACCGGGTCCCGCCATTCTCCTCTTGGGATCTTGGGCACGCACGCACACGCGCCCGGCGAGTTTTAAGCCACCGGGTCCGGGACGCAAACCGAGGTTGACTACGTGGGAGTCCAGCGACATAGCCATTACGCTAACTGCTGGTCCTCCTAAACTTTTAATTTATATGAAGAAATGAGAATGTTTCCCCTTTTAAATGTCTACGGTTTATATATGCACACACACAATTTGCTTCTCCTAAAGACTTGCATTAAATTAAAGAAATTCACCAGGTCTTCAAATGTACTTAATGTCATTTGATATAAGTTGGCAAATTCAAACATACAAGAATATGTAATGCTTAAATAAAAGTATGCTTTTTAAAAATCCAACTCACCATACCATTCCTGGACTACTGCAGGTTATTATGGCTTTTATTTTTCCCCCTTTCTTTTTTCTAATATACTCAAAGATCACAAGGTGGAGCTCTCACCTAGTGTCAAGGAAAAACTCTGAAGTCTTTATCGCATTTACCAATTCTCTATAACTACTCTATAAGAGTTAACATTCCAGCAGCTTTGGAGGATAAAAGATAGAAATGGAATTTGCATTAAGTCTCAACCACTATTTTGCTTTAAGAAAAAAAAAATCAGCAACTAGCTTGTGCTTCTCCTTACTGAAAACTATGTGATTACATTTGTAAATAGAGTGAATTACATACATTTAAAGTAAAACCACTTCCTTAGGTTAGCTGCATATACTATGCTGCCATTATTTGTTTGTTAAATGTATTAATATATGATTATTGGATTAAAAAGTAATAGAGCATCATTTTTAATTCTATATGCTAAATTTAAGTAAATACTGTCAGTAGCACTGCTTTCAAAACAGATACAGGGGGCGGGACCAGCAGTTAGCGTAATGGCTATGTCGCTGGACTCCCACGTAGTCGACCGTGGTTCGAGTCCCGGACCCGGCGGCTTAAACTCACGCCGGGCGCGTGTGCGTGCGTGCCCAAGATCCCGAGAGGAGAATGGAGGAGAAGGGATTGCGGCGTGGCCATCCCCCCTGGGGGGTGATTTCCTGCTTTCTATCTCTCTGTCTCTCTCTGTCTGTCTGGCGAGCGCACGCGCCCTATAGGAAAAACCTCTCCAAAAAAAGAAAAAAAAAAAAAAAAAAAAAAAAAAACAGATACAGGGGGCAAGCAGGTGGTACAGTGGTTAAGGCACTGGACTCCTATGTGGCTGACTGCAGTTCAAGTCCCAGGCCCAGCAGATTAAAACTCACGCCAGGCACATGTGTATGAGCACTCAAAATCCCAAGAGAAAAATGGAGGGGAACTGCAGAATGACCATCCCCCCAGCGGGTAATTTCTTGCCTTTTATCTCTCTCTCCAGCGAATACACATGCCCTATAGCAAAAATCTCTCAAGTAAAAAAAGGAACATATAGAGACCAGCAGTTAGCATAATGGCTGTGTCGCTGGACTCCCACATAGTCGACCGCGGCTCGAGTCCCGGACCCGGTGGCTTAAAACTCAAGCCGGGCGCGTGTGCGTGCGTGCCCAAGATCCCGAGAGGAGAATGGAGGAGAAGGGATTGCAGCGTGGCCATCCCCCCGGGAGGTGATTTCTCGCTTTCTGTCTCTCTGTCTCTCTCTGTCTTTCTGGCGAGCGCACGCGCCCTATAGCAAAACCCTCTTAAAAAAAAAAAGGAACAGATATAAATGTTCAAACTTTAAAAACTTAATCACTACGAATTTTCAACTTCTCTGCGCTTAGTATATGATTATGAGGTTTTCCTCAAAGTTTATATTACAAATTCAATAACAAAATAAGGTTTTTTTTCCCACTTCTAAAAACCTGGCATATACCTATTACTATAGCATGCAAACACAAACATGTAAAAATCATGATAATGCTTCTATCTTTAATGCCAAAAATAGTGACTTGCTAGATTCATTAAAATTAATCCCCACAGGGACCAGCAGTTAGTGTAATAGCTATGTAACTGGACTGCCATGTTGTCAACGGTGGTTCGAGTCCCGGTGGCTTAAACTCACGTTGGGCGCGTGTGCGTGCGTGCCCAAGATCCTGAGAGGAGAATGATGGAGATGGGATTGCGGCGTGACCATTCCCCCGGGGAGTGATTTCTCGCTTTGTCTCTGTCTCTCTCTTTCTGGTGAGCGCATGAGCACTATAGCAAAAAAAAAAACCTCTCCAAAAATAATAATAATAATCCCCGCAAAATAAAAACACATGTAAAACAACCGATATTTTTCTAAACATTCTTTTAAAATCTTCTTTTTTAAATATTTATTTAATTTTATTAATTCATTAACTTATTTTAATTTGACCAGAGAGACAGAGAGAGAGGGAAAGCAAGTCACCAGGTCTAGGACTCAAACCGCAGTTGGTCATGTGGGAGTGTCCAGCGCCTCAACCACTACACCACGTGCTAGTCCACTTTTAAAATCTTAAAGTAACCTTTTCCTCTAACACAATGATTAGAAGGTCTTTTAATTCAATCCCAAGTGATCCCATAATAGAAAATTAAAAGCTACAAACAAAGCCATCACTAACAATGTCTCTCAGAACCCATATACTGGGGAGGGGAGAGGAACTTTAGTTGATGTGTTAATTCCTTCACTAAAAATACAGAAATATTCAATTGCTAAAAGCTGGCAAATTTGTATACCACATGTCATTCCCTTAACACTCCCCCTAAAAGGGTGACATTCTTCTATCTGTAAAATGACATCTAAGACATGTATATACCCTTCCAAAATGCTACCACCATTATGATATAAACACTTAAAATTAAAAATACCTAAATATACAAAAATGGATGAAATTAGGGTACATTACATAATTAATATAACATTCACATACACAAACTATGTGTACATAGATTTAAAAAATGTATAGATATAATAGTAATAGCAAAAAAAGAACAAAGAAGCAAAGGAAAATAGCTTATGAGGGTGATGAAAATATATTTTTGGTTTTTAGAGAAATTTTTGCTATAGGGTATGTGCACTTGCCAGAGACACAGAAGGAAGGCGAGAAATCACTGCCACCGCCACCCCCCCCAGGGATGGCCACACCACACTCCTTTCTCCTCCACCTTCCTTTTGGGATCTTGGGCACACACACACACACTCCTGGCATAAGGTTTAAGCCACCAGTTCAGAGACTCAAATTGCAGTCCACTATGCAGGAGTCCAGCAATATAACCATTATGCCATCTGCTGGTCCTGACGAAAATGATTTTTAAACTTTAATTTATTATCTTATTTTTAGTACAACAAAAAGTAAATTCTGTGGGGGAAAATTAGGTTTTAAATGTACTCTTATTAAAACCTTAACTACTGGGAACCAGCAGTTAGTGTAATGGCTATGTCGCTGGACTCCCACGTAGTCGACCACGGTTTGCGTCCCGGACCCAGTGGCTTAAAACTCATGCCGGGCACTTGTGCGTGCGTGCCCAAGATCCCTAGAGGAGAATGGAAGAGAAGGGATTGCGGCGTGACCATCCCCCCTGGGGGGTGATTTCTCGCTTCCTATCTCTCTGCCTCTCTCTGTCTGTCTGGCGAGCACACGCGCCCTATAGCGAAAACCTCTCAAAAAAAAAAAAAAACTTAACTACTGGGTTATGATAATGGCATGGACCTCTGAGGAACAGTCCTACAGAGGGGAGTTCACAGTTCAGGTCTGGGAATCTCCCTAGGGATGCAGAGCTGGAGGTGGATCGCAGCATCAGGACCTTGTTCGGGGTGCTTTCTCATTACGCTACACACACACACACACACACATATTCATTCAATCACAGAAGCAGTAAAAATACACTGGACAAAAAAAAAAAAAAAAAGCCTGAACTACCTGGTCCAGGTGAAGTCAAGCACAAGTAGCACGACCCAAGCTTGGCAACCTGAAAGCTGCAAGGGAGACAGGCAGGCACAGTTGCACTTGCCGGTGGTCCTGGCCAACTAGGAAGCTGTGTCAGAAAGATCTAGACATATTGAGACACTGTCAAAAATGCCTATCTCAGAACCACCAGATGGTGTCATGGTTACATTGCTGGACTCTCACATGGCCAAACGCAGATCCAGTCCAAGACCCGGAGGCTTGAAACTCATGCCTGGTGCATGTGCATGCATGCATGTACAAAATCCCAAGAGGGTGTGAAGAAGGGATTG
Organism: Tupaia tana; assembly: GCA_026018925.1. NCBI lineage: Eukaryota > Metazoa > Chordata > Mammalia > Scandentia > Tupaiidae > Tupaia > Tupaia tana. The sequence goes on from JAKSZU010000009.1 coordinate 29,295,419, forward strand.
TGGCATGGCCACCCCCACCACTGCCCCGGCAATGACTTCTCACTTTGTCTCTCCACAAGCACATGTGCCCTATAGTAAAAATCACTCTTAAAAAAAAAAAAAAGTCTATCTCAGGCCAGCACCAGTACAACACTAATACACTGTTGAGAGAAGTCTGATCCCATATGGCTAGCAATGGCAGTTCAAATCCTCAGCCTGGCTGGCCTGGAACATATCAGGCATGGGCACAAGTGCCTAAGATCCAACAGGCTACAGGACTGCAGGAAGGGGATCGCAGTGTGACCAAGCCCTGTAGATGCATCCATCTCTATTTCTCTCTCTCTTTCTCTCTCTCTCTCTCTCTGCTATGCATACGCATGTTCTATCACGAACTACCTGAGGAATTACAAAGCTGTGCTGCTAAAACCTGATTTATTTATATTTCAAGTCCATAATCTTATAAAGTTAAATATGTACAAAATGTTCTATCATCACATTGCCTTTATGATGTTTACGTGCTCAAGATGAGAAGGCAACAGAAACTTTCTCTCCTGACAACAGGACCCAGAAGTATGTTTTTAATTGGACTATCTACCTTCTCAGGAGACAGCAGACAGAAGTCTATCATTTAGTTTGGGGTTGTGAATGTGAAAAGGCAGACTAGCACCTACAGATCAAAACAGGGAAGATACTATCATCCTTAGGTCAGATGATACCTAGGCAACTTGGGATACATAGGGCAGTAAATGAAATCTCACCCAAAACTAAATTAGACATAAATATCTACCTTTAAAAGGAGGGTTGGAAAAAAATCTATTGTCCCTTTGATGATTAATCATTTTTTTAAGACAGATGTTTGCTATAGGGCACGTGTGCTCACCAGAGACAGAGAGGGAGAAATCATCTCCCAGGGGGGATGGCCATACTGCAATCTCTTGTTCTCCAGTCTTCTCTTGGGATTTTTGGGCACGCACCAACATGCACCCCACAAGTTTTAGGTCATCAGGTCCAGGACTCAAACCGTGGTCAACTATGTGGAAGTCCAGCGACGTAAGCATTAGGCCATTTGCTGGTTCCAATTGATTACTAATCTTTGCAAAAAAAATTCTCAAGCCAGCCAATGGCATGGCCGTTGGGATGCCTGAATCCCACATGGGCAACTAAGTGGCTCAATTCCTGGAACCAGTAGCTTTCAAACCAGAGGCATGTGTGTGTATACATGCCCAAAATCCCGAGAGAAGAAGGAAAGAGAAAGGACTGCAGTGTGCCCATCCTGCCCAGATGGAAGAGGAGGCTGCTTGCTCACTCCTCCCACCCCTGGCAAACACTCATGCCCTATAGCAAAACAAACAAACAAACAAAAACAAGAAGAAGAAAAAATTATCCTGGGCCTTAAGTAGCATGGTGCTGTAAGCATAAACACATTGGCTTGAAAATTTACCAGGCACACTTGCGTGCATGCCCAAGAGGAGAATGGAGAAGCTGTTGTGCAGGGCCTTACTCCCCCTCCCAGGGGGTGAACTTATCAGGCCCCACACAATGATCTCTGTCTATCTCCCTCAGAAGTGAGTGTATACACCCTATAGCAATGTTTTTTTAATTCTCCTCACACAAAAGATACATGAAAAAAATTTCTTGTCATAGGGCATGTATGCTCACCAGAGAAAGACAGAGAGAGGACAGTGAGAAATCACTGTCCAGTGAGGATGGCCATGCCACAACCCCTTGTCCTTCACTCTCCTCTTCTGATTCTGGGCATGCACACGCACATGCCTGGCATGTTTCAAGTCACCAGGTCTGGGACTCAAACTGTAGAGTCAGACTTGTGCAATCCAGCTGCCTTCACCACTATCCCACCAGCTGGCCCTAAATAAATAAATTTTTCTCTTTTTTTGAGAAGATTTTTATTTTTGGTATAGGGCATTTGCCAGAAAGACAGAGAGAGACAGAGAGACAGAAAGTGAGAAATCACCCCCCAGGGGGGATGGCCATGCCACAATCCCTTCTCCTTCATTCCCCTATTGGGATCTTGGGCATGCACGCACACACGCCCAGCATGCACTTAAGCTATGGGGTCCAGGACAGGAACCATGGTTGGCTACATGGGAGTCCAGCAACATAGCCATTACACCAACTGCTGGTCCCAATAATAAGTTTTTTAAACAGACAAAAAAAGGATTTTTTCTTTTTTTGGAGACGTTTTTGCTATAGGACACGTGCGTTCGCCAGACAGAGAGAGAGAGACAGAAAGCGAGAAATCACCCCCTGGGGGGATGGCCGCACCACAATCCCTTCTCCTCCATTCTCCTCTCGGGATCTTGGGCACGCACGCACACGTACCCAGTGTGAGTTTAAGCCACCGGGTCTGGGACATGAACCACAGTTGACTACGCGGGAGTCCAGCGACATAGCCGTTACACTAACTGCTGGTCCCAGGAAGGAATTTTTTTTTCTCACACTACAGCATGGGTGAAATGTGAGAATACTATGCTAAGTGAAATAATCCAGTCAAAATAAGACAAATACAGCATGATTCTATTTGTGAGCTATCTATACTAGTCACGTTCATTGAAACAAATTAGAACGGTAGTTACCGGTGGCTGGGAAGGAGTGTAAGGAAAAACAGTTATTATTTACTGGGTATAGAACTTCCTATTTGTAAAATGAAAAATATCTGGAGATATGTTTCATGATAATGTGAATATACTTAACACTACTGAACTGTACACTTAAAAATGGTTAAGATGATAGACTGTGTTTTCACTTAAAAAAATGAAAATTTTTGAACTGCCCCATGTACATGTTCTCACCAGAGGGAAGGAGGACTAACCACCACCACCCCCAGTGGGTGTACTCACACCTCAACTCCTTTTCCTCCACTTGTCTATCCTGCTGGAATTTGGGGTAGGAACACAAATATACCTAACATGTTTTTCTTATCTTTCTTTGTTTCTTTTTAAAAAATTATTTAATATTGTTTATTAGTATCACTTTTAATTTGCTATAGGCCACATGAGCTCACCAAAGAGACAGAAGGAAAGTCAGGAAGCAAGCCACCAGGTCCGTGTTCAAACCAGTTGGCCATGCGGGAGTCCAGCACCTTCACCACTACACCAGCCACATGCTGCCCCCACCCCCAGCCTGTTTTTTCCCCCAGCATGTTTTTTCAAGAAGCTGGGGCCAGGATTTGAAACACAATCAGCCATGTGGGATTCAGCTCCCTTAACCACTAGACTTAAAGGTCCAGTCAAAAAATTAAATTAAATCCCCTTTTATCGAGCAAGCCTCTGTCATCTGATACAGATTTGTAATACTTAATTCACCAATCATCTGAGAATATTTTTCTACTAAACAAACATACTACATGCTACAGCTATCAGTATCGTTTCGAGATTAACTTGATAAATTAAGCCACTTATCATGTATATCAAACACAGATTACTTTGGGACCAACAGGTGACATAATGGTTACATCAACTGGAATCCCACATAGTCAACCACAGTTCGAGCCCCGGATCCGGCAACTTAAAATTCACACCAGGCGTGTGTGTACATGCCCAAAATCCTGAGAGGAGAATGGAGGAGAAGGGATTGCAACATGGCTATCTCCCCAGGGTGTGATTCCTTACTTGGTCTGTCTCTCTGTCAAGCGCACCTGCCCTATAGCAAAAATGTTTTATTTTTGACAAACAGGCTTTTTCTGTCTCCAACTTAATTAGTCGAAAATGCACCAAAGTTGGGACCAGCAGATGGCATAATGATTACGTCGCTGGACTCCCATGTAATCGAAAACAGTTTGAGTCCCAGATCCAGCGGCTTAAAACTCACACCAGGCACATGTGCGTGCGTGCCCAAAATCCCAAGAAGAGACTGGAGGAGAAGGGATTGCGCTGTGGCCATCCCCCCTCGGGGGTGATTTCTCACTTTCTATCTTTGTCTGTCTGTCTGACTGTCTGTCTCTCTCTCTCTCTCTCTCTCTCTCTCATGAGCATACACACCCTGTAGCAAAATCTCTCTTTTAAAAAAATGCACCAAAGTTTATGTAGTTGGTACAACACAGCAAAAGAAATAATCTAGCTTTTCCAAAAATATGGAAGCAATTGGTTGAACAAGAGTTGTCCCAGCTACAATTTATTTGCTAGAGGGCATGTGAGCTTGTGAGAGAGAGAAAAGTGGCGAGGGAGAAAGCACCTGCTAATGGAGTGTAGTCAGGCCACAAGCTCCTCATCCCTGTTCAAAACCTTAGACTTGCGTGTACATGCACCTGGCATGTCTTTCAAGACACAAGGCTGGGATTCAAACTGCATAGTTGTTCATGTGGGATTCAGCTTTGTTAACCACTAGGCCAAAGAACCTGTCACCAGCTACATTTTTTTAAGACTGAGATTTTTGCTATGGTACACATGTGTTCCCAGAGACACAGAGAGAGACAGGGAGACAAAAAATGAGAAATCACCATGCTAGGGGGATGGCAACGCCATAATCCCTTCTCCTCCACTCTTCTCTCAGAATTTTAAGCACACATGCACACACGCCTGGTGTGATTTTCAAGCAGCCAGACCCCAGGGCATGAACCACAGTCAGCCATGTGAGAGTCTAATGCCTTAACCATTAAGCCACCTGCTGGCACCCAGTTACATTTTTAAAGTTACTCAACATTTCCCTCTCTTGTTCAAAATTTAATAGTACAAGTCTCACAGTGACCCACAAGAGAAATGCACACAACTTAATGACAGAAATAAAGCAGGAAGAACATTCCACCATCAGTGTAAGCAAGTTGCATTCAAGGGTTAACATGGTAAAGGGCTTCACGTAATGATACAAGGAATTATAGAGCTACTGATCCCTGGGGACAGCAGATGGCATGGTGTTTAAGGAGCTGAATTTCCGCATGGCCAGCCACAGTTCAAGTCCTGGACCCAGCAGCTTGAACAAATCATAACAAATTAATTAATTAATGTTTTTAAAAGTTACTGATCCCAAAAATGCAACATTTGATTCCATTAAAGTCAGAGAAGGGAGTATATAAAAAGATGATCCAGTAAAAAGACATATCAAAATATTACATCTAGGGAACCAGCAGTTAGCGTAATGGCTATGTCACTGGACTCCCACGTAGTCGACCGCGGTTCGCGTCCCGGACCCGGGAGCTTAAAACTCACGACGGGCACATGTGCGTGCATGCCCCAAGATCCCAAGAGGAGAATGGAGGAGAAGGGATTGCGGCGTGACCATCCCCCCTGGGGGGTGATTTCTCGCTTTCTGTCTCTATGTCTCTCTCTCTCTGTCTGGCGAGCGCACGCGCCCTATAGCGAAAAAAAAAATATCACATCTACAGATTGACAGCTGTATTACTGGTGATATATATCAGGGGACCTGTCTACATATTGCCCTGTAACATTCCATATTCCGTACCTTTATAGACTCATATTGCATCTTTATTTTAAGTATGCCATCCAAATACACCAATTCTCAATTTGAGCTCTAAGATGGTATTTTTTAACTTTCCTAAAGCAACTCACCACCTTATTTCTAAAGCACCACAAATATATTAAAGCATCCTTCAAAATAACCCCCAAAAGAACTATCTAAACACAAAGTAAGCAAAATGATTCAAGAAACATGTAACATTAAGAACAATATATTATTAAAACAAAAATATACTACAACTAATGTTCTTACATTTTAGGTAGACTGAGAATGCACAGTCTACTGCAGAGAACTTGAAACTACTTAGATTCGTAATTATACAACTTTGCTACCACAACAGAGTTGTACTAGTGGCTTATCTGCTAGGTCATTAGTCAAGAAATAAACTTCTCAACTAGAAAATTCTTCCGGGGATAGCAGGTGCTGCTGTGGTTAAGATACTGGACTCCCACAGGGCAGACAATGGTTCGAATCCTGGACCTAGTGGCTTGCTTTCTCACTTTCCCTTTCTTTCTCTCTGTCTCTCTCCAGTCCAATCAAAATAATAATAATAAATAAAAACAATTACTTAAAAAAAAGAAAATTCTTCCTACAGGAAAACAGAGGTCGTAATGATCCACTTCACAAAGACGCATCTGCTAGATAATGAAGCAAAAAAGAGAAAAATCACACCAGGTGCATGTGCGTGGGTGCCCAAAATTCCCAGAGGAGAATGAAGGAGTAGAGATTGTGGTGTAGCCATCACCCCCCCCCCCCCCCGCCGTGAGTGATTTCGCACTTTCCCTCTCTCTGGTTAGCGTATGCACCCTATGGCAAAAACCTAAAGGAAAACTAAATAAAAGTAAATGACACACACAGTGCACATGTACCTTCTAATATTCCACTTCCCCCAACTTCAAAATTTCCTAACTCAAGTTAAAATTATATGCAAAATATAGAAAAGGTCTTCCACAGAGTCTTGACTCATATATTCCTTTGATATGAGCCCCGGATTTTGAGGCTTGAAAATTACATGGGGCACGTGTCCGTGCGTGCCCAAAATCCTGAAAGGAGAATGGAGCAGAAGAGATTACAGCATGCCCCCCCACCCCCACCTGGGGCGTGATTTCTTACTTTCCTTCTCTCTTTCTTTAATCCATCCAGTTTTGGGTACTTTGTTATTGTAGCCCTAAGGAGCTACTACAAACCCAAATATCCTTTAATGAGTGAATGGTTAAATAAACTGTGGTACATTTACACCACAGACCACAGAATACATCTCGGCAACAGAAAGGAATGAACTGTTGGACTTTAACAACTAGCATGGATCTCAAGGGATTTATACTAAGTGAAAAGAAAAACAATCTCAACAAGTTATAAACTGGATGATTTCCATCTATATGACACCCAGAAAGTGTCAAAATTATGAAGACTAGCTTTGTGGTTGCCAGGGACTGGGGACGGAATAGGGACAGTGGCAAAGGATGAGTGTAACTACAAATGAGTAGCACAAGGAATTTTTGTAATGATGAAACAGTTCTGAATCCTGAGGGTCGAGAGAGTTACATCTATCTGCATATGTGATAAAACAGCAGAGAATTATGCGTAAACAAACATAATCACATCATTGAATACATGTATTAAGTGGTAAAATCTGAATAAACTATGTAAAATCTGAATAAACAATGTCAATTTTCTGGTCTGATATTGTACTACAGTTGTGGAAGGTTATTACCACTTGGGGGAAGCTGAGTGAAGGATGCATGGGATCTCGTGCCTATTTTTACAACTATCAAAAATCTATTATTATACCAAGATAACATATTTTAAAGGTTTCTGTCATTGGGGCACATGTAATCACTGTCAAAAATCTATTATTATACCAAGATAAACATATTTTAAAGGTTTCTGTCATTGGGGCACATGTAATCACTGTCAAAAATCTATTATTATACCAAGATAAACATATTTTAAAGGTTTCTGTCATTGGGGCACATGTAATCACTGGAGGAGGGAGGCATGGCCATCCCTCCAGAGGGTGATTTCTCATTTTCTCTCCCTCCTTCCCTTTCTTCTTTCTCTCTGTCTCTCTCTGGTCCATGCATACACCCCATGGCAAAAACCTTAAGAAATGACATTTAATGACATAGAAAGGTGGAACTAAGTAACTTTTAAAAAGGCAGGCAATGGGAAGGAAAAGACACAGAGTCATCCATGTAGCCTAGTGGTTAGGAAAGCCAGATGTCACATGGCCCACTGTGGTTCAAATCCCAGTCCTAGAGTCTTACAAACATGCCAGGCATGTGTGCATGGATGCCCATAATCCTGACAGAACAGAGAAATTAAGAAAGGACTACAGCATCACCATGCCCCATTTTAGAGTGCTCGCTCGCTCGCTCTCTCTCTGGCGAGCATATGTGTAATCTGGCAATTAAAAACAAAGAAAAGAAAAAGACACAAAGGTGAATGTACAGAATAACACCTCTTTTCTTTTTTGAAACGGCATACATGTAAGGAAACTTCAAAGTTTGTTGAAAAATGAATTAAAATTAGTTTGTTTCATTGCCAGAAAATTTTTAAATTCATGCATTTTTCATAATATGTATTTTATATGCATAAAATATTTGAAAAGAAGTAATATAGTTTAGGGCGCAGCATGGTGGTGTAGTCAGCAACAAACTGAACTGTAGCACTGGAAGCCATGTAATCAACTAAGGCTCAGATTCCCTAGTTGGCTTCAAAAACACACAAGATACACAAGCGTAAGGCACCTAGGATCCTGAAGAGATAGAGGGCTGGAAAAGGGGATCTGATGTGATGAGACCCTGTCTAGGGTGCTTCTCGCTCTCGTGCACATGCACATAATTTCTCACTTTCTCTCTCTCTCTCTCCCTCCCTCCCTCTCTCCTCCCCCCTCCAGTGAGCACATGTGCCCTAGAGCAAATTTTAAAATAATGATAGTAATAAATAAGCTTAAAATTCTTTTTAAAAAATTATTTATTTATGTAGAAAGAGAGTGCATGCTCAACAGGGTTTTGATGCCACAATCTACCCCCAACTTCAGACAGGCCTATATCATAGGTACCCATGATACACCCAGTATATTCAGAGAGATCACCAGAAACAATATAAGCTCCCCCAAAGTCAGTCTACCAAAATAGCACAGTATTGCCTACGATATTTAACTTAGGCACCAGAAGATGGCGTAATGGCTACATCGCTGAACTCCCATGTAGTTGACTGCAGTTCGAGTCCCAAACCTGGCAGCTTAAAACTCACATCAGCCGCGTGTGCATGCATGCCCAAAATCCCAATAGGAGAATGGAGAAGGGATTGTGGCATGGCTATTCCCCCTTGGGGGTGACTTTTCACTTTCTCTCTATCTCCCTCTTTCTCTCTGGCGAGAACACATGCCCTATAACAAAAATCTCTCAAAAAATTAAATGAAATCAAAATAAAATTAATTTATCTTAAAAGTAGACTTAAAGGGCCCCCCAGTGGCAAAGAAGTTAAGGAGGCTGGATCTCACATGGCCAACTGCACAGTGTGGTCTAGACCTGTGGCCTGAAAAACACATAGGGCATGGGTGTGTGCATGCCTAAAATCCCAAGAGGAGAAGGGATTGTGGCACGGCCACACTCCCCCAACAGAGGTATGATTTCTCACCTTCCCTCTCTCTCTGTGTCTCTCTCTCCAGCAAATACACACTGCCCTGTAGCAGAAAAAAAAGTAATCTTTCTCCTTCCCAAGTGCACTCTCTCATTACATAATTTCTTAAATCTGTGCAAAGCACAGTGATAGCCAAATCATTATTAGGGAAATTGAACCACAATTAAGACACTACTTGTCACCCATCAGGATGACCATGAGAGAAACAGATAGTTGATGAGCACATAAAGAAAATGAAACCCTTGGGACCAGCCGTTAGCCTAATGGCTATGTCGCTGGACTCCCACGTAGTCAACCACGGTTCAAGTCCCGGACCCAGCGGCTTAAACTCACGCCGGGTGCGTGTGTGTGCGTGCCCAAGATCCCGAGAGGAGATGGAGGAGAAGGGATTGCGGCGTGGCCATCCCCCCCGGGGGGTGATTTCTCACTTTCTATCTCTCTGTCTCTCTCTGTCTTTCTTGCGAGCACATGCGTCCTCTAGCGAAAACCTCTCAAAAAAAAAAGGAAACTGAAATCCTTATATATTGCTAGTGGTAATGTAAAATGGTACAGGTTCTACAAAAATGGTATGACTGTTCCTAAAATAATTAAACACCGAATTACCGTATAATTTAATAATTCCACCTCTGGGTATATACCCAAAAGAATTGAAAGCATAGACTTTTTTGTACACCCATGTTCATAGCAGCCAAAAGCATATTCACAATAGCCAAAAGGTGAAAGCAACCGAAGTGTCCCATCAGCAGAAAGAATGGATAAAATGTGGTGTGTGTGTGTGTACACACACACACACACACACACACACACACATATAACAAAATATTATTCAGCCTTAAAATGGAAGAAAATTCTTGGGGACAGCAGATGGCATGGTAGGTAAGGGCACTGGACTCCCACATGGCTGACAGCAACTCAAGTCCCGGACCTGGTCACTTACTTTCTCAGTCCCCCCTGCCACCTCTCTGTCTCTTCCCCTCTCCGGTCAAATTAAAAGAAAAGAAGGAAGTTAAATAAAAATCATTTTTTTTAAGAAATGGAAGAAAATTCTGATGCATGCTACAACATGGATGAGCCTAGACGACGTCATGCTAAGTGACATAAAGCCAGTCACAAAAGGACAAATACATTATGATTTTACTAATAAGGGAAATACATACATGAGTTACCTAGAGGAGTCGAACACAAAAAGAATGTAGAATGGGGACCAGCAGTTAGCATAATGGCTATTTCGCTGGACTCCCACGTAGTCGACTGCGGTTCGAGTTCCGGACCCGGTGGCTTAAACTCACACCAGGCGCGTGTGCATGCGTGCCCAAGATCCCGAGAGGAGAATGGAGGAGAAGGGATTGCGGCGTGGCCATCCCCCCTGGGGGGTGATTTCCTGCATTCTGTTTCTCTGTCTCTCTCTGTCTGGCTGGCGAGTGCACGTGCCCTATAGCAAAAATAAAAAAAAAAAGAAAGAAAGAAAGAAAGAAAAAGAAAAAATACTCTCCAAAAAAAAAAAAAAAAGAATGTAGAATGGTACTTTTTAAGCACTGGAGGAAGTGAGGAATAAAGTATTAATTATTTATGGGAAACGAATTTCAGTTTGGGGGCCATTGTGTGGCATGGTGGTTAAGGCACCTGGATCCCACATGGCCAACTGTACAGTTTAAGTCCTGGATCTGCTGTCTTGGAAATCGTGCCAGGTGCATGTAGGTGTATGCCCAAAATCCTGAGAGGAGAATGGAGAAGAGATTTCAGCATGGCCACCTCCCCTGAGAGGTTCACTTTCTCTCTCTCTCACTCACTTCCTCTCTCGTGCCCTATAGGAAATTAAAACAGAACAGAAAAGAACAAAATAAATTTCAGTATGGGAGCCAGATGGTAATGTGGTGGCAAAGGCAGCTGGGTCCCAGCAGCCTCCTGCATGGTTGAAGTCCTAGACTTAGCAGCTAGAAAAACATGCCAGGCACATGTGCATGCATGCCCAAAATCACAGGAGGAGAATGAAGAAAGGGTTGTGGCATGGCTATCATCCCTGGGGGTGATCTCTTTCTTTCTTGTCTTTCCTTCCCCCCCGCCCCCTCACACACACACACACGCACACACAAACAAGCTTTTAAAAAACAAAAAAAGGTTCGGTTTGGGAAGATAACAAAAGTTCTGGAGAAGACCAGGAGATGGCACAGCGGATGCATCCCTGGACTCCCACAGTGCTGACTACAGTTCAAATCTCTCTAAAAACAAAACCCAGCAAGAGGACCTATTCTAGAATATTTCCATGTGTGTCCAGTGGAAATATGTACAGACCGTAGCAAAAGAGTTATGGGCTGTACATAAAGAGCCAGATCCCACATGGCCAACAGCAATTCAGGTACTGGCCTGGTAGCTTCATAAACACACTGGGCACTTCATACACACTGGGCGTGTGTATGCATGTTCAAGATCGTGATGTGATGGAGAAATAGAAGAAAAGGAATTTCCATGTAACCATGCTCCACTGGGTATGGTTTTTTTTCTCTCCCTCCTTCTTTCCCTCCCTCTCTCTTTTTTCTCTCTCCTGCAAGCACACACAGAAAGTCTAGCAAAAAAAAAAAAATCTGGAACCAGCAGGTGGCGTGTGGCTAAGGTGCTGGACACTTCCATGTAGCCGACCACGGTTTGAATCCCAGACCTGGTGGCTTGCTTTCTCACTTTCTCACCTTCTCTCTCTGTGTCTCACTCTGGTGAAATTTTTAAAAAATGAATAAATAAAATAAATATTTTTTAAAAAATAAATGAATGAATAAATGAATAAAATTAAATAAATAATTCTATTTTTTTTCTTTTTTTGGAGAGGTTTTTGCTATAGGGCACGTGCGCTCACCAGACAGACAGAGAGAGACAGAAAGCAAGAAATCACTCCCCAGGGGGGATGGCCACGCCACAATCCCTTCTCCTCCATTCTCCTCTTGGGATCTTGGGCACGCACGCACACGCACCCAGCGTGAGTTTAAGCCACCAGGTCCGGGACTCGAACCGTGGTCGACTACATGGGAGTCCAGCAACATAGCCATTACGCTAACTGCTGGTCCCTAAATAAATATTTCTTTAAAAAAAGAATTCCAGCAAGATTTTTTCTTTTTTCTTTTTTGCTATAGGGTGTGTGTGTTCGCCAGAAAGTCAGAGAGAGACAGAGACGAGAAGTGAGAAATCACTGGGTGGGGGGGGGGGGGCACACCACAATCCCCTCTCCTCCATTCTCCTCTCAGAATCTTGGGCATGCATGCACACGTGCCCAGAGTGAGTTCAAGCCACTGGATCCGCGACTCAACCGCAGTTGACTACATTGGAGTCCAGCGACACAGACATTACATTACGCTAACTGCTGGTCCCCCAGCAAGATTATTCTGAAAATCAACAAGTTTAATTTTTAGGCAAAAAGTAATTAGAAAAGCCAAAACAAAACACAAATGAGAGGACTCACATTATCTGATATAAAGATATTTTTAAAGCTATAGTAATAAAGATAACAGGAATAGTGATCAAGACTAATGAAATAGAATACAGAGTCCTGAAAAAGATCCACACACATATGGTCACTTGATTTTTGACAAAAGTACCAAGGCAATTCAGTGAAGATAAGTCTTTTCAACAAATAGTGCTTGAATGACTGGATATCCATATGTCCCCCTCTGAACCCCCCTCAAAAAGTGACTCTATCCATAACTTGTACCATATGCAAAAATTAGCTTAAAATGAATACTAGGCTCAAATGTAAATGCCTGTAACTACAAAAACTTCTGGATGGGTTTATTTGTAGTCGCCAAAATTAGAAACAACCCAAATATCCTACAACTGGCAAATGGATAAACAAATTATGTTACATATATCCAAGGAAATACTACTACCAGTAATAAAAAAGAACAAATTTCTACTGCATATAACAATGTGGATGAATCTCAAATGCATTATGTTAAGTGAAAGAAGCCAGACCCAACAGGCTACTTACCGTATGATTCCACTTATATAACAGTCTGGAAAAGGCAGAAAACATATAGATGAAAAATAGATCACTAGTTGCCAAAGGCTTGGGTTGGGGAGACAGACTGACTACACCAAGGGATACTGGAGAGATTTGGGCATGAGGGTATTAGAATTGTCCTCTATCTTGCTGTGGTGATGGACAACTGTATACATTTGTTAAAACTGACAGACTTGGGACCAGCAGATGGCGTAATGGTTCCATCACTGGACTCCTACATAGTTGACCACAGTTCCAGTTCCAGACCCAGCGGCTTAAAACTCATGTGGCACATGTGCATATGCGCCCAATATCCCAATAGGAAAATGGAGAAGGGACTGCAGCATGGCCATCTCCCCGAGGGATGATTTCTCGCTTTCTGTCTCTGTCTCTCCGGCAAGTGAATGCCCCTCACAGCAAAAAATCTCTTTAAAACAGAAAAACTGACACAACTACACACTAAAAGAAATGAACCCAGGGCTAGTTAGTGGCACAGTAGCCATCCACACACTGTAATGCCGAACTTACATAAAAATATGCCAGGTTTGCAGACTAGGACCTCCCTATGCACCCTGGGCATGTGGATTAATGCCCATTATTTATTTAGGCTGGCTGAGGCTGGAGCTGGATCACTGAGTGAAGAACTTGGAGGTGTCTGTCTACCTTTCTTCCCTCCTTCCTTCTCTGTCTCTCTCTCTCTCATAAAAGAAATAACATAAAAAAAAGAATGAGTGACTATATGGAAATATCTTGCTTTCTTCTGATTTACTTCACAATCATCTGTTGGAACCCCAAACTCACTGTTTTAGATGCCTCAACAATATTTAATTCCATGTCGTTGTGATCATTTTAATTAACATATAAGCTGCTCCTCATACCAACTGACACATGATACAAAATTTTGGCCAGAGGTCATATACATCAGTAATTTTAACAGATAATATCAAAACAACCTTCCAGGGTCAGCAGGTGGTGTGGCGTTTAAGGCGCTGGACTCTCATATGGCTGACTATGGTTCTAGACCCAGACCACATGGCTTGAAAATATGTCTGGTGTGTGTGTGCACACCTAAGATCCCAAGAGGAGAATGAAGGAGAAGAAACTGAGGTGTGTACATCCCCCCCCAGGAAGTGATCTCTCACCTTCTCACTCACTGCCTCTCTCTGTCTCTCCCCTCTCCGGGGAGCACACACTCTCTATGGCAAAAACCTTAAAAAAGAGGAAAAAAAGAAAAAAGAAAAAAGCAGAAAAAAAGATCAACCTTTCAGAAATAAACTTAAATTTAAAAAAAAGAAAAAACTTCCACAGACAGAATTATACGAATTTATACTTCCACCAGCAGCAAATATCAGTTTATATACAGTCACCAACAATGCTGTCAAGACAGAATTCTGCCATTCTAAATGAAAAAAAAAAAAAAAGGTAAATTTGGGTACAGGTGAACCTGTCCCCAAAATTCCACTTCACAAACTCAGAAACTAAATATACATTTTCACTAAATTCCTTATTATTCAAACCTCATCAATCAAACATATCTGGATAATACAGTATTCACCACTATCTGAACTCTTACGAAGGAAATCAGGAACCAAACAGCTCTGGCTAAAAAAGGGATACTTGTTATTTTAGTTTATATTTCTCTAATTTTCTTGCTTAAGTGCCATTCAGTTTTTCTTTTCCATAAATGCTCTCTGTTCACTTCCTTTGCCCATTTTCCTAACAAGCTGATGGTCTTTCTGACTCCAAAGAGATCTCTGTGTGTTAGAACAGTTAGCCTTTCAGGCTTCATAAGCCAAAGGCTATCTCCACTGCTTCCAGAGACAATTTCCTACTAAAACAGCTTCTTTGTGAAACAGCTATTACATATAGCCCTACCATCTCCCCTAGTCTCACTAAACCTTGTCTAAAAAGGCTTTATCTTGTAGCCTACTCACCCCTTTACCTGCTCCCATGGCCACATAACAAAGTATATTATTACACTTTTGTATTTGAGCTTTCTGAGATCAGAGCAAGCTCACCATTCTCCATGTTTCTTTGACACACTACCTACTCCCCTTACACATTTTTTATAATCTGCACATTTTATCTGTCTCTAAGAATACTGAAAGTAGGAGTTGTGCAAAACGTTTTTTTCATCTGTTCACCTAGTTATTTCTGTATTGTACCTGAGGGGGAAAATGTTCTCACACTACACCATGATAAGACCTGAAGTCTTACCAAAACACTTAAGCAAGTAAGGATATAAAAGTTTCTATAAAACATCATCCACTTCCCCAAAACACTAAAGAACACTTTTTTTTTTTTTTTTTTAAGTATTAACAGGCTTGCCCAAAGTCACACGGCTATTTAGAGGCAAAAACTGGGCTTCAACCCGTCTTCTTAACATTTTTCTCACAAACATATGGCTGTCTTATTAGAATAACCTATAACAGCTTTTAAGAACACAAATGAGGGGACCAGCAGTTAGCGTAATGGCTCTATCGCTGGACTCCCACGTAGTTGACCACGGTTCGAGTCCCAGACCCGGTGGCTTAAACTCACACCAGGCGTGTGTGTGCGTGCCCCAAGATCCCGAGAGGAAAATGGAGGAAAAGGGTGGCCATCCCTGGGGGGATGATTTCTCGCTTTCTATCTCTCTGTCTCTGTCTGTCTGGAGAGGGCACGTACCCTATAGCAAAAACCTCTCCCCCCCCAAAAAAAGAACACAAATGAGATAATGAAATTATTCTGGGGTGAGTAGGTGGCATGGAGGTTAAGGTGGCTTGATCCCACATGGCTGACTGGGTGGTTTGATTCCCAGACCTGGTGGTTTTAAAATCACGCTGTACACATGTCTACATTCACGCCCAGGAGAGCAGGCATGTAGGAGAATAGAGAAGAGTGGAGGAGAAGGGATTGTGGCATGGCCACGCCCCCAGGAGTACTTCCTCACTTTCTTCCTCTGGAAAGATCATGTGTCCTATAGCAAAAAGAAGGGAAAAAAAACTAAAAAGCTAAAAATAGTAACAATATAAGACCCTAACTGCTAAAGTCAGTCCCTAGTATCCTCCTAACATAGCTATCCCCCCACCTCCCTGACTTTAACCCTAAATCCATTTCCAGGATGCCCTTTTCTATATACATAGCATTTATTTCAGCCTTTAAAAAAAAACCACTTCTAATAATCATAATAACTATCTCGGTTTCATGAAACTCTAATCCAGTCCTCAATGATCTGTTCCCTTCAAGTGCAGTACACTGAAACTTAAATGAACAAAATTAGAGATTTCAAGTATTTAGCACCTCTGTACCGGCACTGATAGCCCTGGTATCAATAAAAATAACATATACAATTTTTAAATGGAAATAGACAATTAAAATGCATAAATTACCTTAATGCTGAAGTATTTAGGGATAAACTAATGGCTGCAGCTTACTTTCAAATTCACTTTAAAAAATGCATGAAGGGGGGAACCAGCAGTTAGCGTAATCGCTATGTTGCTGAACTCCCACGTAGTCCACCGCGGTTCGAGTCCCGGAGCTGGTGGCTTAAAACTCACGCCGGGCGCGTGTGCGTGCTTGCCCAAGATCCCGAGAGGAGAATGGAGGATTAGGGATTGCGGCGTGGCCATCCCCCCTGGGGGGTGATTTCTCGCTTTCCATGTCTCTCTTTGTCTGTCTGGGGAGCGCACACGCCCTATAGTGAAAACCTCTCAAACAACAACAAAAAAATGCATGAAGGTGGACCAGCAGTTGGCGTGGTGGTTAAGGTACTGGACGCCCACACAGCCAACCATGGTTTGAGTCCCAGACCTGGCAGCTTGCTTTCTCACTTTCCCTCTCTCTCTCTCTCGCTCTGTCGCTCTCTCGCTCTCTCACTCTTGCTCTCTCACTCTGTCCCTCTCTGGTCAAAATTAAACATAAAATAAATAAATAAGGTTAAGTTTAAAGAAATAACTTTAAAAAATGCATGAAGTGGGGCTGGCAGGTTATGTGGTGGTTGAGAGTGCTGGACTCCCACATGGACTCCCACATGGCCAACTGTTGTTTGAGTCCCAGACCTGGTGACTTGCTTTCTTTATCTCAGGTCAAATTAAAATAATAATAATAATGTTACATAATTATTTTTAAAACATGCATGAAGGAAGCAAAAGCTAGATAGATATTTGACAAAGCAAATACAGCCAAATGTTAAAGTTTGAATCGAGATGACAACTGTATGATAGAATTCTGTACAAGAGGACTTCAAAAAGACCATGGGAAAACTAAATTTAAATATGAGTTTATTTTGGTGCAAAAGCATTAAGTCCATGCATACTTTTTTCATTGTAAGCATTTTTCATAAAGTTTTTCAAGACCCTGCATATAGGCAAATTTTTCACAATAAAATGTTCAGGAAAAGTAAATAAAAAAAGAAACACTCTCAATGAGTTTACAGCACAGTTGAAAGTATTACACAAACAAATTATTTTTAATACAGAGTATACTGAAAATACACTGGCATAAATATGTATAGGAAGCCCTAGGGCACAGAGAAGTGGCTCTTAACTGGGAAAGAAGGGCTCAGCTACAATTTCCAAATGACCCTAGTGTAAATCTAAAACGATTATGTACTGTTACACTGGCATGTGGATGCAGGTGTATTGTAGGCGTTACAAACAGCCCAAGCAAAAATACATCTAGGTATCATCAGCCTGGCATCTTCAGGGAACTAAGAGTAATTGAATATTAGTCCAAAATATGAATAAGGGGAGGTTGGCTGGTTTGGAATGCCCTGATAAACTGCTACTGAACCTGAATAAGTCTACTCTTCTGTAAGACAAACTCCCTGAAGTCTCTCAGATAATCACTATCTCTTTCTGTTCCTCAGTAACTACACCTCCTCTGTAAGACATACTCCCTGAAGTCTCCCAGATAATCGCTCGCTCTCTGTTCTTCAATACAGCTGGCTCTCCACGTCCACAGGTTCCATATCCATATTCAGCATGGATCAAAAATACTAGGTAAGAAAAATTGGTTGTCTGTACTGAACGCGTATAAACTTTTTTCCTGCCGTTGTTTTCTAAATAATACACTATTAACAACTAATTATAATATATAGTATTCACATTGTATTAGATATTATAAATGATCTAGAGACGATTTAAAGTATATGGAATGGGGACCCGCAGATGGCATAATGCTTATATTGCTGGACTCCCAAATGGCCAAGCACAGTTCTACTCCTGGACCAGGTGGCTTGAACCTCATGCCAGGCTCATGTGCATGTGTGCCCAAATTACCAAGGGGAGAATGGAGGAGAACGGATTGCGGTGTGGCCAACCCCCTTGGGGGGAGATTTCTTACCTTCTGTGTCTCTGTCTCTCCAGTGAGTGCATGCACCCTATAGCAAAAATTTCTCTTAAAAAATAAATAAAATTAAAGTTTATAGAATGATGTGTGAAAGCTGCATGCCAATACTATGCCATGTTATATAAGGCATTTAAACATTTTGGTATCTACATACAACTGTAACAGCTATGTCTTTTAGTATTTTTGTTTCCTTAGCTACCTTCTGTATGTATTAAGAATGTGCATTCATGGGCCCAATAAGTAGCGTGGTGGTTAAGGGCACTGGACTCCCACGTGGCCAACCACGGTTCGAGTCCTGGACTTGGCGGATTACTTTCTCACTTTCTGTCCCTCTCTCTCTCTGTCCCTCTCTGGTCAAATTAAAATAAATAGTCAAATAAAATAATTATTTATAAAAAGAATGTGCATTTGGGCCAACCAGGTGGCATGGTGATTAAGACAGCTGAATCCCATGTGGCCAACTGTGGACTTCAAGTCCCAGACTCACTGGCTTGAAAAACATGCTAGGCATGCATGCGTGCATGTCCAAAATCCCAAGAGGAAAGATGGAGAAGAAGGAACTGTAGTGTGACCATCCACCTTGGGGATGCTTTCTCACCATCCACCTACAGCAAGCACATGCACCCTGTAGTAAAAATAAAAATTAAAAATGTGCACTCTTTGATCAAAATAACTGTCATCTTATACACAATTGACTCTGAAAAGACACCATTAGAACACATACATAGTAAAGTTTATACTTTTAACCTAAAACAGGCGGACGCAGCAGTTTGGCACTTACACAATGCAGAAGAGACTAGATCTATTCCAGTTAAAATCTCAGCACTGGTCGCAACACAAGTGTATGTGCACTTGACCAGGGTCCTTACGGAATGGAGAATTAGAGGAAACAAGATTGGAGTATCTTCTCTCGCTTGCGCTGTTTCCCCTTTGAACCCCCACCCTATCATGCATTCACATGCTGTCTATCATGTATAAAAATAAACTTTTAAAAAAAAGAAATACAATTGATTTTTTTAATTCAGTATGCCAAGCTTCTCACATAACAAAAATATCTAGGCTGGGACCAGCAGATAATGTAATGGTTACACCCACATACTCAACCATCATTCAAGTCCCTGGCTTGAACCTCACATGGGGCACATGTGTACCCAAAATCCCGAGAGGAAAATGGAGGAGAAGGGACTGCAGCATGGCCATCCTTCCTGGGGGGGGGGGGGTGATTTCTCCCTTTCTGTCTCTCTGTCTCTGTCTCCCCAGTGAGTACAAGCACCCTATAGCAAAAATCTCTCTCTCAAAAAAAATCTAGGCTAACTTACTATACAAAAATAACTATACAATAACCCTTTTTCCTGGAAGAAAAAAAATCACATATATAATCAGAAAAATTGTGCATTTTTAAAAGACAGAGATGGTTAGTTTTAATGAATACATGGTATACACTGCTTTACAATGTGCTGATACTTTAAAATATAAGTAGTACTATAAACTGAAAAAAACAAGTTACAGAGCAATATATAAACTATGTTCAAATATGTTTATATTTTGCAAAATTCTAGGATATAAAGAAACTCTCTGCAGTAGTCACCTCTGAAAACTTGGAATAGAAGGACTAGAATTTTTTTACTTAACACCTTTTTCATGTGGAATTTCTACCATGGGTAAGAATTATTATTTTTATATAATTAATAATGAAGTGCTGTCTTCTTTTAAAGTAGTATGCTTTAAACATTTAAAAAGCCTTTGAAGACACAAGGACCATGGTATAGAACCCATCTTCCAGATACTACGTCTATGAAATACTCAACCACCCAAGAAAGGCAATGATCCCAAGGAATTACAGTACAGGGACTTCTCAATGATTTCACTTGCAGACATACCCCCTTAGTTTAAAACAAATGTGAGAGACAAAGACACACATATACAAAGAACGTCATCGGTTTAATAGTATGTTTAACTGGAACACAATTGGAAACAACTGAGAAAGCATTCTAGTAAGTTTTCAAACCACCAAGATCATGGTACCATTTACCCAAGCAAATTCTTTTTAACAAGCTTCTCTTAAAATCAGAATATAAATGAGGAATGCAAGAATCAATGGTGCACTGTGTCTTGTAGTACTCACAGATGAATGGAAAAAGAGAAGGAATCAAACTAACACCTCAACCAGTCTTTTTTATGGAAGCAATGAAACAGAAAAGAACACACATACCATAAAGTATATCAACCATAAAATACATGAAGTAATTCGGAAGGCAGAGAAGTATTTGCTTTGCTGATTGACAAGAAAAGCTACACACAAAGCAATGGGCATAGAAGATTATAATGGATGATTTCCCTCATAATACTGCAATGGGACATACATAGGGCTTAAAACATGCTTCTTTTTTAAATAATTACTTAATTTTATTTACCATTATAATTTTAATTTGATACAGAGGGAGAAAGAGAGAAAGAGAAAGTGAGCAAGCAAGCTGCCCGGACTGGGACTCAAACTGTGGTCAGCCACGTGGCAGTTCAGCACCCCAACCATTTCCGCCATCTACTGCCCCCAAAACGTGCTTCTTTAATGACATCAAGAGGTTGAAGTTAAAAAAAAAAAAAAAACTCCAGTAAGATACAAAATATTACATGAGTCAATTTATTTTGTCTAATTTTAAAAACAAAAAGGAAATTTCATGGTAAAATCCAAGCAAAATGAGAACACAGGCTTAAGAGTTTATTAATAAGGTCAGAAGTTAAAATTGGGACCAGCCCCGCGTAATGGTTACATCGCTGGACGCCCACGTAGTCAACCTTGGTCCACGTCCCACACCTGGCAACTGAAAACTCACACCAGGGGCGTGTGCCCAATATCCCAAAAGAAAGGACTGCGGCATGGCTATCCACCCCCACCAGGAGGTGATTTCTTGCTTTCTGTCTCTATGTCTCTGTCTCTCTGGCAAGCACATGTGCCCTATATCAAAAATCTCTCCCAAAACAAAAGAAGATAATATTAAAGTCACCCAAAAGTATAAGAAAAAATATACTAGACCATATCATCTACATCAAATGACTGAATGTTTTAACACCAATGATGTTTAGTGCACATTACATAGGAAGCAGTTCACCTCGGTTGTCTCACTTTATCATACAAAATTATCTATTAAAAATCAAATCATGGGGGGCTGGCTGATGGTATGGTGGCTAAGGGTGCTAGACTCCCACATGGCTGACATGGTTCGAGTCCTGGACCTGGCGGCTTGCTTTCTTACTTTCTCTCTCTCTCTCACTCACTCTCTCACTGGTCAAATGAAAATAAATGAATGAATGAATGAATGAAGCTAAATAAAATAATTCTTTTTAAAAAATCAGATCATAGGGGCTGGCTGGTAGCGTGGGGGTTAAGAGCACTGGACTCCCAGGTGGTCGACCATGGTTCGAGTCCCGGACCTGGTGACTTGCTTTCTCACTTTCCCTGTCTCTCTCTCTCTCTCTCTCTCTCTCTCTCTCTCTCTCTCGCTCGCTCTGTCCCTCTCTGGTCAAATTTAAATAAATTAATTAATCTTTAAAAATCAGATTATATGGCATTCAAATAACTTGGTAAGTCATCTATTTTAATTGTCACTCCCAGTCTTTGTCTAAATGTGCACATCTTTGTAGATTTTTCAAAACTATAAACACAAAACAGATATAAACATTTCTATCATATTCATCGGAAAGCTTCTAATCATTTTATGAAATCCCATCAGATATGATAATCCATTCATCTGTTGTTAGATATTAGAGTGACCCTAATACTTCATTATAATAGCTAACATTGGGGCCGGCAGGTGGCGTGGTGGATAAGGGCGCTGGACTCCCACATGGCTGACCACGGTTCAAGTCTCGGAGCTGGTGGCTTGGCTTGCTTTCTCATGTTCCCTCTCTCTCTCTCTCTCTCTCTGGTCAAATTAAAAAATAAAATAAATGAATAAATAAAATTAAATAAATAATTTTAAAAAAATAGCTAACATTATGTCCTGTATATAAATTTTATGAAGAACAATCCCTTATTTTCTCACCATTAGACTCAAGGAGATGAACGTTTATTTTAGGGCTCTTGATGAGAGACTGTATTTCTACAATTTTCTGCTATTTGTGAAATGCAGAGATTTGCACCTATTCATTGCAAGATTACTGTCAGAAGATTTGCAATGACAAATGTCAAGCATCCCAGCTTAGTGCCTGACACTTAGTAAAACTCAGTAAATGAGGGCCGGCAGGTGACACGGTGGTTACAGTGCTAGATTCCCACAGTCTGACGGTGGTTCGAGTCCCAGATCTGGCAGTCTTGCTTTCTCAATTTCTCTCTCGTCAAATTAAAAATTAAAAAATTAAAGCAAAATATTTTTTAAGAATTATTTTATCTAACTTTATTATTTTTAATGTGACCAGAGAAGAAATAGTGAGAGATAGAGTGACAGTGAGAAAACAAGCTGCCAGGTCCAGGACTCAAACCAAGGTCAGCCATGTGGGAGTCCAGTGCCCTTAATCACCACGCCAACTGCCAGCCCTGAAAGCAAAATATTTTTTAAAATTCAGTAAATGGTAGTATTAAAAATTCTCATGCTAACTAACATTTAAGATCACAACAGATTCATATCAATCTATATAAACATTAAGTGATATAAAACCTTTAATCATGTTGGCTACAAATGTTCTCACAAATTTGTTTTCATCTTAAGTTGTCCCTTACTGTAATGAATTGAATATCGTCTGTGACATTTTGTTAAATAATGGTACCATTATCAAGCGTATTTGTTGTGTTCTTAACAAATACTATGTTAAATTATTTCAAATTACCTTATATCCTGCTTATTTTACAATTACCTAACAAACAAGTTAGGTAATTTCCACTAGGTCACTAAGTTAATAAAGAAAGGGATCATAAGGTCTAAACTTAAGAACCAGCAGGTAGCGAGGTAGTTAAGGAACTGGATCCCACTCTATGGCTCAAGTCCTGAACCCGGTGGCCTGAAAAGAACACACGGCATATGTATGCTCAAAATCCCGAGATTTATTTAGAGAGGGATTGGAGGAGAAGGGTTAGAGGACAGGGATTGTGGTATGGCTGTCCCTTCTGGGGATAACTTCTCCCTTTCTGTCTCTCTGTCTCTCTCTGGCAAGTGCATGCACCCCATAGCAAAAAAACTCTAAAAAAAAAAAAGAAAAGAAAAGAAATGAATTCTGTATATAAACTTAGGTCCCATCCCAAAGATATTGCATAATATATATGCAAATACTGAAAGATCCAAAGCAATCAGAAATCTGAAACACACCTGGTCCCAAGCATCTTCAGTAAGTGCTACTCTGCCTGCATTACATTCAATTAAAACACAAAATAAGTAGCACACTCAGATTTTGATATCAGGTTATACCTCCAACACTGGAGAATACAACTCAAGCAAATATATGATAGGTCTTGAAAAAATTCACTGAGGAATGATTATTCTATTTTATGGAATGACATATTGGCCAAAATAAAGTCAATTAAGAATATTTTTAGGGGGACCAGCAGTTAGCGTAATGGCTATGTCGCTGGACTCCCACGTAGTCGACCGCAGTTCGCGTCCCGGACCCGGCGGCTTAAACTCACGCCGGGCGCATGTGCATGCGTGCCCAAGATCCCGAGAGGAGAATGGAGGAGAAGGGATTGCGGCGTGGCCATCCCCCCTGGGGGATGATTTCCTGCTTTCTATCTCTCTGTCTCTCTCTGTCTGTCTGGCGAGCGCACGCACCCTATAGCAAAAACCTCTCCAAAAAAAAAAAGAATATTTTTAGGGCCAGCAAGTGGCATGTAGCTGAGGGCACTGGATTCCCACATGGACAACCGTGGGGTTCGAGTCTCAGACCTGTGGCTTGCTTTATCACTTTTCCTCCCTCTCTCTCTGGTCAAAAACTTTTTAAAAGAATTATTCTATTTATCATTATCATTACACTTTTAAAGAGGTTTTTTGCCATAGGGCTTGCCAGAGAGAGAGAGAGAGTGAATCAAAGACAGTGAGAGGGAAAGTGAGAAATCAACCCTCAAGGGGGACAGTAACACCACAATCACTTCTCCTCCATTATCCTCCCGGGATCTTGGGCACATAAGCACATACGCACATGCACCCAGAGAGATTTTTAAGCCACTGGGTCTGGGAATTGAACCACTGTTGGCCATGTGGGAGTTCGGTGAGGTAACCAGTATGCCATCTGCTGGTCCCTATCATTACTTTCTTAATTTGCTACAGGGCATGTGCACCCACCAGAGAGTGTCAGACAGAAAGAGAGCGAGAGACAGAGAAAGCAAGCCGCCAGGTCTGGGACTCAAACCATGGTCAGCCATGTGGGATTCCAGCACCACAACCACCACACCATCTGCTGACCCACCCTACAAACTGCTTTTTAAAGTTTATTTTATTTATTTATTTTTAAAATTTGGTACAGGGTACATGTGCTCACCACAGAAAGAAAACAAAAGAGAAAGTGAGAAAGCAAGCCACCAAGTCTGGGACCTCAACTGCGGTTCACTATGTAGGAGTTGAACGACTTAAGACGCCACCTACTAGCCCCATTCCACAATCTTTTTGAAGTCCCCCTCATAAATCAAGTTCCCCCAATCCTATAAAATCACAGGGGGAGGGGAGATACATACACACACACATACATATATATGTTTTCAACTACTCTCTTCTTACCAGGTAACTTCAGAAACTTTAATAGGAACTCACATAAGCTCGAAAATATACCAAATCAGATACTTAAAGAGTAAGTGCTTGTCCTGGACCAGCAGATGGCATAATGGTTACATCGCTGGACTCCCACGTAGTTGACCAGGGTTCAATTTAACCTTCTTAAATAGTTACTGGTTTATGAGAGGTGGCTTGGAAAAGCTTTGAAAGATTCATTTTATGGGACCAGCATTTTATCGTAATGGCTATGTCACTGGACTCCCATGTAGTCGACTGTGGTTCAAGTTCCAGACCCGGTGGCTTAAACTCACGCCAGGCGCGTGCGCATGCATGCCCAAGATCACGAGAGGAGAATGGAGAAGGAATTGCCCTGGGAGGTGATTTCTCGCTTTCTGTTTTGCCTGTCTCTTTCTCTCTGGCGAGCACATGCGCCCTATAGCAAAAACCTCTCCAAATAAATAAGTGAATAAAGAAAGAATTAAATAAATATTTTGAAAAAAATTCATGCTGGGCCCAAGTGCGTGCATGTCCAAGATCCCAGGAGGAGAACGAAGGGATTGTGGTGTGGCCATCACCCCTTGAAGGGTGATTTCTCGGTTTCTGTCTGTCTCTCTCTATCTTTCCAACAAGCATATGCACACTATAGCAAAAATCTCTCTTTTAAAAGGGGGGGGGGGGCCAGCAGGTGGCTTGGTGGTTAAGGTGCTGGACTGCGACAGGGCCAACCACGGTTCAAGCTCAGACCTGGCAGCTTGCTCTCTCTGTCTTTATGGTAAAATAAAAAAACTAATAATAATAAATAAAATGAAGTAACTCTTTAAAAAAAAGAGAAATGCTTGTCTTAACTTGTCAAGATAAAATTGATCAGAATAAAATATACAAATAGTCGTAATTTAGATAATGAGTTCAGACACAGTTAAATAACAGCAAAAGGGCCAGCCAGTGGTGTGCTGGTGCAGACAGCACATGCCAAACTGCACTACTGAGTCCTCCTGGAGTGGAAGCTTGAAAACACATCATGCCCAAAATTCAAAAAAAATAGAAGAGAAAGGATTACAGTGTGGTCATCCTCCCTTGGGGGGTACTTTCTCTTTCTCGCTCACTTTCTCACTCTCTCCCTTTCCCTTTTCCAGCAAGGGCATGCACACTACAGCAAATTAAAAATAAATAAATAATAACAGCAAAATATTTAATGAAATTTGGATTGTATTTTTTTTTTGAGAAGTTTATGCTACAGGGCGCGTGCACTCACCAGAGAGACAGAGAGACAGAAAGCGAGAAATCACCCCCCAGGGCGGGATGGCCACGCCGCAATCCCTTCTCCTCCATTCTCCTCTCGGGATCTTGGGCACGCACGCACACGCGCCCAGCGTGAGTTTTAAGCCACCGGTCCGAGACTCGAACCGCGGTCGACTACGTGGGAGTCCAGCGACATAGCCATTACGCTAACTGCTGGTCCCTGCCTAGCATATTTTTTTTTTCTTTTTTTGGAGAGGTTTTTGCTATAGGGCGCGTGCGCTCGCCAGACAGACAGAGAGAGACAGAGAGATAGAAAGCAGGAAATCACCCCCCAGGGGGGATGGCCACGCCGCAATCCCTTCTTCTCCATTCTCCTCTCGGGATCTTGGGCACGCACGCACACGTGCCCGGCGTGAGTTTAAGCCGCCGGGTCCGGGACTCGAACCGCGGTCGACTACGTGGGAGTCCAGCGACATAGCCATTACGCTAACTGCTGGTCCCCGCCTAGCATATTTTTCAAGCCGTCAGGACGTAATCCAAACCTTAGAGAGCCAGGAAGAATGTGGCTCTCTCAGCCACTAGGCCATGAGTCCACTGTCAATTGTGTAAATTTTTTTGAATTTTATTTCCTGTGGGCAGGAGTGGTGTGTACCCTCCAGAAGGTCTTCAAGCAGAGATCCTCTCCTAACTACTCAGCCAGCCAAGATCAAAGGTTTACCCATGCAAACATGAACTGAAGAACCCAGAGCCTTCTCATATGCTTCCAGCCTCAAGTGTCATTGCCCATGCTGTCTATGCTATTACAGCTGGGCTGGATCTTTGGGGTTTTTTGCTAGTTTTTTGTTTTGTTTTGTTTTTGTTCTTGTTTTTTAATTTGCCAGAGAATGCATGTACTGGGCAAGAGAGACACACACTAGGTGTGTGTACATGTGTGCCCAAAATCCCAAGAGAAAAGTGGAGGAGAAGGGATTGTGGTGTGGCCATCTACCCTGGGGGGTAATTTCTCATTTTCCCTCTCTCTCTTTCTGGCAAGCACATGTATTCTAAAGCAATAAACAAATAAATAAATAAACTAAAAAAATGGAAAAAGAAACAGACTGATCAACTAATAAAAATTTCATTTCAGGGACCAGCAGTTAGCATAATGGCTATGTCGCTGAACTCTCATGTAGCCGACCGCGGTTCGAGTCCCGGACACGGTGGCTTAAACTCACGCCTGGTGCATATGTGTGAGTGCCCAGGATCCCGAGAGGAGAATGGAGGAGAAGGGATTGTGGCGTGGCCATCCCCCCTGGGGGGTGATTTCTCCCTTTCTATCTGTCTCTGTCTCTTTCTGGCGAGCGCATGTGCCCTATAGCAAAATCATCTCAAAAAATTTTTTTTTATTTCATTATAGGCTTCATGCTAAAGATTACACTGCAGTAATAACAACAACTAATCTGGGCTTTCCCAACAGATTCTCTCATACTCTCAAAATATGTGTATGTCTGAGAGAGAATGAAAGAGGGAGAAGAAATGTACGTGTTCACTTTCGACAGATTCTGGTCATGCCACAATCCCCTTCCTCCAGCTGCTTAATCTTGGGAACTCACACACATGCCTGGTGTGTTTCAAGCTGAAGGGAGATGGGATTTCGAACCAAGGTCGCCACGTGGGATTGGGATTCTCTTGAGCAGGACATTACCACTGCTCCTTGGTACTGACCCCTCTCATATTCCGTTTACAAAACACCTGTCCTCAGCTCACCCACAAACTTGCTGTCCAATTAGTACAACTTAGCACCACTGGACGAGACAGCATGGATAGATCATTTCAGGTTTACTAAGCAAGTGCTGCTTAAAAATTGAAATGAACTAGGAGAGTCACAAATAAGGTGAACAGGAATTACAAAATAATACACAAACCCAATTTAAAATAATTAGGTACATTTACTTAATACTAAAAAACCTCAGCACCAGTAATTAATCAGAAAACTACTATATACTCATAATTAAAAGGCACTCAGCTTACAGTGAAATTCTGTCAGTCACATTCAAAATAACATGCTGAAAAGTAAGGGGGAAATGTTCATTCTAGCTGGTGATCAAAGACAAGCAAATTAGATGAGTCTGAAGTACTACTGGCAAGCAGTGTTTAAAACACCTCCAGGGGTTGGCAGGTAGCGTGGTGGTTAAGGCACTGGACTCCCACATGGTCAATTACAGTTAAAGAGTGCCAGACCTGGTGGCTTCTTTTTTTACTTTCCCTCTCTTTTTTGCTCTCTTTCTCTGTCTGGTCAAATTAAAAACTAAAAATATGGGACAGCAGGTGGCATCGTGGTTGAGGCACTGGACTCACACATGGCCGACCCCAGTTCAAGTCCTGGACCTGGCAGTTCGCTTTCTTGCTTTCCCGCTCCCTGTCTCTGATCAAATTTTAAAATAAGTAAAACAAAATTAAATAAAGAATTCTTTTTTTAAAAGACTAACAATAATGATGGTAAATAAAATTAAGTTAATTTGGGCACCAGCAGATTGCACAGCGGTTAGATCACTGGACTCCCACATGACCAACCACAGTTCGAGTTCCAGACTCAGTGACTTCAAACTTATACCAGCCACATGTGTGTGCATGCCCAAGATCCCAGAAGAGCGGAGAAGGGACTGAGGAGTGGCCATCCCCACAGTGGATGATTTCTCACTTTCTGTCTCTGTCTCTCCAGCAAGTGCATGCACACTATACAAAAATCTCTCAAAAAAATTTTTAAACATCTCCAAACCAGAGATAATGTGGTTACCATGTATCACAGTACTGGTGACACTAAAATGGGCACAACCCTACTAGAAAACAAAACAGCTTTAGGCACTAAGAGCTTTAAAAACGTTCATGCTCACTGTTAACGTTGTCCCACTGCTGGAAATACACAAAGCTACTTCAAGAAGCAGTGCTATCTAAAACAAAGGACAATAAGACAGACAAAGGAACAAATAAAATAATTAGGGAGCTGACCCCATGGCCTATTGATTAAGAGACCACATCCCATATGGTCAAATTTGGGTCCCTGCAGCTTGAAAAACATGCCAGGCCTGTCTGTGTCCATGCATGCCCCAAATCCCAACAGGATGGACAAATGGAGGACAAGTTACTGCAGTGTAACCATGCCTTACTGAGAGGGGTCCTATCTGGTTCTACCTCTCTCTGTTCTTCTGGCTCTTTCTAGAGTGCACCCACGCCCTCTGGCAATTAAAAATAAAGAAAATAATTAGGTAATTTGTGGCATGAACAAAAACATTGACCAAAGTCTCTGTTAGCTCTACCTCACATCATATTCAAAAACATTTCCACATGCATTCATTTTTCTTTAGAGAATTTTACCACAGGACATGTGTACTTGTAGCAGAAACAGAGAGCAAAGGTAAGAAATCACCCCCAGGGGGTATAGCCACACAACAATCCCTTCTCCTCTGTTCTCCTCACGGGACTTTTGGGAATGCACACACACATGCCCAGTGTTTTTCAGGCCAATGAGTCTGGTACTCAAACTGAGGACTCAATCATGTGGGAATCAGTGCCTGAACCACAACCACAACCTGCTGGCCCTGCATTAAGTTTTTAAATGTAAAGGGAGAAAAAAGGAAGATTTCCAAATGTGGTAGGCACAAAGGATCGGGGTACTGCAGGGAACTATTATTAGGATATGAAAAAGCATCTGATGTTTTGTATTCTCTTTGCATATAATATACAAATTATTACAATCAAATAAAACACATACACTGTTAGGTCAGCTCCATGGCCTAGTGGCTAAGGCAGCTGAATTCCACATAGCTGAACTTTCAGTTCAAGCCCCAGACTCAGTGGCTTAAGAAATACACCAGATGCAAATGCATTCTCAGAATCACAAAAGATGGGAGAGACAAGAAGGTACTGCAGCACAACCATGCCACCATGGAGTGTTTTGTTCTCCCTCTCATTTCTCTCTAGTGAATGCATACACCCTGATAAACTTTTTAATGAAGAATAACATTCTGATATGTGTTACAGTATGAGTGAACCCAAAAGGCACTGTTAAGTGAGAAAAATCACAAACAAAAAAAAATTGTCGAATTCCATTTATATGAAGTACCTCATATGAAGTACACTTACATAAGGTACAAAAATGTAAAACGGTGATTGTGAGGTACTAGAGAGAGGAAGAGGGAAGGAGGAGAAATAGGGAATTACTGTTTAGTAGTACAGTTTTATTATGAGATGATGATAAAGTTCTGGCAATGGATGGTGGTAGCAGTTATACAACAATGTGAACATACTTAGTAACACTGAAGTATACAACTAAAATGGTTTAAATAGTGGGGCCAGCAGGTGGCATGGTGGTTAAAACACTGGATTCCCACAGGTCAACCAGGGTCCATGTCCCAGACCTGGCAGCTCTAAAATCACACCAGGCACATATGCTTATATGCCCCAAATCCCAAAATGAGAATGGAAGAGAAGGGACTGTGGTGTGGCCATCCCCCCAGGGGTGATTTTTCACTTTGCCCTTTCTCCATCTCTCTCCAGCAAGAGCACATGTCCTATGGGAAAAGCTTTAAGGGCAGAGGCCCTTAAATGGCAAATTTTAAACCCAGTCATGATGGTGCCATTGTGCAATACTTGGGCCATATGGAGGTTCTAATCCCAGGTGGCCCTTAACATTTCAGACATACCTTCGCATACATGCCCATGACCTTGGCTAGTCTGGAAGGCTAGGGCAGAATTACTTCATGGCAAGACTCGGCCAAGGGTAAGTTATCTATCTGGCTCTCTCACTTCTTATTCTTTTAAGAAAAATAAACTTTTAAAATACAAAACTGAGCCAGCAGACACGGAGAGTAAGGCAACTGGACCCACACAGCTGACTACATCGTTAGATTTCTGGACCCGGTGACTTGAGAAACACATTGGACACATGTGTGGGTATGCCCAAAACGCTGATAGGAAGAAATGGAGAAGGGATTTTGGCATTATTACCAAAGAGGGATAGAGGTGTTTTCTCTTGAATGCACCTCTGACATAACTGAGAGGGGGGAAAAAAAAAACTTAAAAAAAAAAAAAAAACCGTTGAATTCTAAAACAAACCAAAAATATGTATGATAAATTTGAGCCAGACAGTGACATAGTAGTTAAGGCAGCTGGACCACACATGGCCAACTGTGCCGTTCAAGTCTAAAGAGTGGTTCCAGTCCCAGACCCAGTAGCTTGAAAAACACACCAGACACGTGAGTGCCTGTGTTTGTGTGCATGTCTAAAATCCCAAAAGGAAATAGAAATGGAGGAGAAGGGATTGCAGCATGACAATTTTTCATGAGGGCTTTCTCATTTGTCCTCTCTCTGTCTCTGGCAAGTACACATGCCCTCCAGCAAATTTTTTGAAAAAGATTAATTTTATATATATTTTACTGAAATACAATATATTTGGAATAAAGAAAATAGTGGAATTACAAGTGGTAGAATTATGTGTGATTTTTTTTTTGGAGAGGTTTTTGCTATAGGATGCGTGCGCTCACCAGACAGAGACAGACAGAGAGACAGAAAGCGAGAAATCACCCCCCAGGGGGATGACCACGCCGCAATCCCTTCTCCTCCGTTCTCCTCTCGGGATCTTGGGCATGCATGCACACACGCCCAGAGTGGGTTTTAAGCCACCGGGTCTGGGACTCGAACCTCAGTCGACTACATGGGAGTCCAGCGACATAGCCATTACGCTAACTGCTGGTCCCATGAGTGATTTTTTTTTTAGAATTACTTTGTTCATTTTTTTTTTTAATTTGACCAGAGACGGACAAAGGGAAGAGAGAAGGAAAGTGGGAAAGCAAGCCACCAGGTCTGGGACTCGAACCACAGTCAGCCATGTGGGAGTCCCGCACCCTTAATCACTACCCCACCTGCCAACCCCATTAGTGATTTTTTTCATACTGATCACTTCTCTTTGAAATATTATCCTAAGCAAAAAAAATGAAAGATTTTATAAGATACTCATCTTAGTATTATTTCTATTCAAGGTAACTTTTCTACAAAGCATAAAAAGGGGGGGAAAAGCTCGAGTGGTTGCCTACACACTTATTTCACACGAAACCATAAAGGGAGATTTTTGTTATAGGGCATGTGCGCTTGCTAGAGAGATAAAGAAAGAGACAGAAAATGAGAAATTACATCCCTCCAAGGGGGGCTGGTGGCCACAAATCCCTTCTCCTCCACTCTCCTCTTGACATTTTGGGCATGTATGCACACCTACTTGGAGTGAGTGTTAAATCACTGGGTCTGGGACTCAAACCGTGGTCACATGGGAGTCCAGTGATGTAACCATTGCACTACCTACTGGTCACCAAAAAATATTTTCTTTTCAAAATAGACTCCAACAAGTCCAATCATGTTTATCAGAACTATTTCCAAGAAGATATCAAATTGCATCATTACATTGTCCTAACACCACTCACACATTTAGGTGCAATCAATTCTTCAACTCTCTTCACTAATATAAATATTCCATAGAAAACAATCCCAATAAAATGTTATCTGACTTTCCTAGAATGACATAAACCAGATGCGCCCTCCTTCCTATTCCTGACCACTTCCCTGCTTACTCCTATTCTTGGTAACCTGGGACTCAATGTGGGAGAAGAAACCAACTCCCATGAGAAGCCACAAAGAAAACAATCTACATAAGTTTAACTGTTGATTATATCAGCTTTAACGGTAATTTTAACTTGACATAATTGGAAGAACAGTTTTTATACTGTATACAATTTAAAACCATCTCCCAGATGGGAAAACATGCCATCTGGATTCTCTTCAAGTTTGAAATGCTTGTGGATTGTATGCTACATTATGCTAGGTTTTCCACTCCCTCCCTGACCACCTGACTCTATCAATGGTCCTACTTCTTCCTCCTCTTCAGCTAACCGTGGGGGGGGGGGGGGGGGTTCACTTCTGACCCTCTGCTCTTTATTTATGTCCTCCCTTCTAACAATGTACTCTATGCACTCTATAATGATCCCCAATACACAGCTCCTGGTCTTATCTCTGCTGAGCTACAGTTGCATATTAGTTTAAGGCTGAAGTATCTGAAATCCAACATCTCTTTCCCTCCAAAATCACTTTGATATTAAGAGTACAGTACATTATTATCACTATAATGGTCCAACTACATACATTACTGCAAGAGATGTTTTCAGAAGCAGAAATGAAGAAAAGGGTATTCATTCCTAGATGACTATGTGCTATCGCGGATGAGCAGGTGGTGTGGTGGTTAAGACGCTGGACACTCCCACATGGCCAACCACGGTTCAAGTCCCAGACCTGGTGGTTTGCTTTCTCACTCCCCCCCAATCTCTATCTCTGAGTGAATGTCTCTCTCTCTCTCTCTCTCTCTCTGGTCAAATTAAAATGACTGAATGAATAAATAAAATTAAATTAAAAATTATTTTTAAAAAAAGACGACTATGTGCTATCAAAATATTAAATACTAACTAAAACATCATTGCTGATAGCTTTAATACAGTACATTTTTTAATATACACATATATAGGGCCGGCCTCACGGCCTAATGATTAAGGAAGCTAGATCCCAAACACCTGACCATGTGGTTCAAATTCTATCCCCAGTGGCTTGACAAACACTCTGGGCACAAGTGCATGCAAGCCTAAAATCTCAACGGGATGGATAAATGGGAAAAAAAGGGATTGCCACATGACTACGTCCCATTTAGGGGTGGCATTCTCCCTCTCCCTCTCTCTGGCAAAAATTTTTTAAAAAATCAAATTTATATACATGTTAGGTATTTAATACATATATGTTCTGTGTATTATCATCTACTAAACTGTAAATGACAAAGCTAGCAATCCTCCCATACAAAGCCAACCCTTCCTTCTAGCTTCATGCTGGGCACAACACAAATACACTATTACACTCAGAGAAGGCTGGGCCCATAGCCTCATGGTTAAGGCAGCTGGATCCCACCTGGGCAACAGAGATTGGAATCCTGGGCCCCCTGCCGGGAACACATGCAAGCATGTCCAAAATCCCAATGGGTGGGAAAAGAAAGTGGAGGAAGGATTCCAGTGTTACCACAACCCACTGGAGGGGATTTCCTCCATTGTCCCCTTGCACTGTCTCTCTATTAAGTACACGCACCCTCTGGCAATTAAAAAAAATAAATGATCAGGGCTGGCAGGGGGCATGGTAGTTGAGGACACTGGACTCTCACATGGACAACCACAGTTTGAGTCCTGGACCTGGCAGCTTGCTTTTCCACTTTCCTTTTCTCTCTGTGTGTTCAAATTTTAAAATAATAATAAAAAACAACAAATAAATAAATAAATGATTGCTCGGAATCTTTAGGCAAAATGAGGTCTTGAACATTAAAGACAATAAGTAGCAGCTATGGGCCAGCAAGTGGTGTGGAGGTTAAGGTGCTGGATTCCACATGGCCAACAGTGCAGTTCAAGTACCAGACCAGGTGGCTTGAAGATCATGTCAGGAAAGCGTGTGCATGCCCATAATCCTGAAGAGACTGGAGAAAAAAATAAATTGCCACTCTCCTGGGGGCAATTTCTCACTTTCCATCTCTCCCTTGTTCTCTCTCTTTGGTAAGCAAATATGCCCTATAGAAAATACTTTTAAAAATAAATAAATAAAAGAATAATCTTTAAGGCAGACCTGTATTAAGTGGTAAAAAGGGTCCAGAGACCAGTAGGTGGCATAGTGGTTAAGGTGTTGAACTCCCACATGGCCAACCACTGTAGAAGTCCCAGACCCAGCAGCTTGAAAACTAATGCCAGGCACACGTTTGTGGTGCCCAAAATCCCAAGAAGAGAATGGAGAAGGGACTGCAGCATGGCCATCCACCTGGAGAGTGGTTTCTCATTTTCGGTCTGTCTGTGTCTCTAGCAAGCACATACTCCCTATAGCAAAAATCTCTTTAAAAAAAAATAGCGATAACGGGGTCCGAAGAACATATGAGAAAAAGCCTCTATCTAAAAACTATTTACAAGAGACTCATTTCTCAGCATCCCTATCCCGAAGATGGTCCAAGTACCTGCCACATCATTTCTCTGTTCCAGGAAATGAACATCTTGGTCTGTTAAAGACTAAATCAGGATAAGTTTGCAAACAAGCCTAGTATGTCTTAGAACTCCACATAAAGCATTCACTCAACAAATATTAAACAGTACTGTTCTAGGTGCTTTGATTAAGGCAATAAACAAGGCTGACAAATAGCCTTGCCCTCGCTGAGGTTACCTTCTAGAGTAGAGAAAGACATCCCGTGTAAATCAACATTTAATGGTGATAAGAGTATTCCTGACTCTAAAGGAGAGTCAGGAGGAAAGGGTGGGCCTGAAGCAAGGGATGCCTCATTGAAAGAGTAGTATTTGGATAAAATATCCTCAAAACATGAGGAACCAAGCCAGGCAAAGTCACCAGGAAGTACAAAAGGCCAAACGGTGGGAACCTACTTGAGCAAATTACTTCATTTATTTAGGTTCCATGTTCTTATCTGTAAAATGGGTATAATATAAATTCAACCATGTAAGAACTAAAGTATATTATATCAAGAATTAAAGGAAGGGTAGGTGACATGGTGGTTAAGGCAGCTGGACTCCCACATGGCTGACGATGGCTTGAGTCCTGGACCTAGCAGCTTGCTTTTGCTTTCTCATTTTCCTTCTCTCTCTCTCTCCTGTCCCTCCCTGGTCAACTTCAAAAAAATAAAATAAAATAAAATAAAATAAAATAAAATAATGACAATGAATAAAGTTTTTTTAAAAAGAATTAAAGGGAACCAACAGGTGACAGGTGGTTAAGGTGCTGGACACTCTCACATGGCCAACCATGGTTTGAGTCCCGGACCTGATTACTTGCTTTCTCACTCTCTCTCTGGTCAAATTAAAATAAATTAATGAATAAATAAAATCAAATAAATAATTCTTGGGGAAAAAAAAACTAAAGTATATTATATATTATTAGTCATCTGAGGACCTACCATACCAGCAAAATTGTCAGCATAACTGTTTGGCACACAGGGAAAAAAATTAACCTACAAAGCAAGTGAGATTATACCTATTTTACAACTGGGGAGCCTAAGATTCAGACATTTGTCCAATCCTCTGCTAATCCCTAAAATTCCTATAAGGATACACAAATACAACTAACACAAACACAACTAAGTAGAAAAGGCATTGCATGTCCCCACTTAATATATACCGAGTGTCTGCACTCTAAAATATATATATATATACACATAAATATATATTTGAAACCATACTGCTTCTGTTGTTATAGTTATAAAATTATACAAAATTATAAGACATATTTTGAGCATTATCTTTAAAATTCAGTATTTTGAAATTTTGAAAGTTGTTTGTAAACTGTCAAGAATTATGGAGTATGAGCTAAAATTTTTTGCTATGTAAAGTAAATGTTTGTAGAAAAATGTAAAAATAAATAAATGAAAGAAAAAAAAAAAGGATTTTAGGAAGGAGGATGAACCCAGAATACACAGAATGCAAGAAGCAGTAGTATGAAACAAAATTGATCAATAAATGAGTAATTATGAAAAAAAAAAAGAAAACTAAAGGTACACTGCCAGAATGAGGAAACCATTCACATGAATATCCACTCATCAGTGTAACGTTTACTTGCTCTTGGTAGCCTGATTACCTGGTTCACACCAAGGCTCTACCATTTCCAAGCTATGTGTCCTTGGGTAGTTTTTTGGGGTTTGTTTGCTTTTGTTTTTTTAAGAATTTAATTTTATTGGGGCCGGCATGGTGGTTAAGGGCGCTGGACTCCCACATGACCAGCAGTGATTTGAGTCCCTGACCAGGCAGCTTGCTTTCTCACTTTCTCTCTCTGTGTCCCTCTCTGGTCAAATTAAAAATTAAATAAATAATTTAAATAATAATAAAAAATTTAAATAATTTTATTTTATTTATCATTAGTTTTGATGACCAGAGGGATAGAGAGAGAAAGGGAAAGTGAGAAAGCAATCCACCAGGTGCAGGACTTGAACCAGTTGACCACGTAGGAGCCCAGCAGGTGGTGTAGTCATTAAAGGCACTGGATTCCCACGTGGCTGACCACGGTTCGAGTCCCGGATCTAGCAGCTTCCTTTCTTGCTTTCCCTTTCTGTCTCTCTGCTCATATTAAAATAACGACAAATGAAACTAAATTTTTTAAAGTTAAAATGTGAAATATACCATATGCAACTTTGGTCTGAGAATGATTTATCCTTATCAGTTTTTAGAAAATAAGTTCTATCCAAACTTCAAAAGTTTTCTGACTAGTTGGAGAAGTTTCCTCCTCTGTTTTATCTATTAGTATTTAAGATTCTTGTCTTATTTTATTCTTTCCCCAAAGAAAGTATCACTATATAAATCATCCTTCTGGGAGCCAATATTCCAGAATTAAGCAGAATTGAATTCAAAAGCTCTGCCACTTAGCAGAAAGATCTTGGGCAAGTCACTTAAAACATTCTAAAACTCAGTAAGTGGAAATACTAACAACTACTTCATAAGGTTTTTGTACAAAACAAAAAATTAAGTGTTGAGGAGCCTCATAAAACTTGTCACGTAATAAATGGATACTGTAAATAGTATCCTGCCAATACAAACTATCATTAATGCAAAGTCAACTAGGGGAAACAGCCTGACCTTTCTTCCAACATAGGACTCTTTTTTTTTTTTTTTTGAGGTTTTTGCTATAGGGCGCGTGCACTCGCCAGACAGACAGAGAGAGACAGAGAGACAGAAAGCAGGAAATCACCCCCCAGGGGGGATGGCCACGCCGCAATCCCTTCTTCTCCATTCTCCTCTTGGGATCTTTGGCACGCACGCACATGCGCCCAGCGTGAGTTTAAGCCACCGGGTCCGGGACTTGAACCGCAGTCGACTAAGTGGGAGTCCAGCGACATAGCCATTACGCTAACTGTTAGTCCCACCAACATAGGACTCTTAAATAAGAATACTGATAATCCAATTATAAAGCAGGGCTACATTTCTAAAAAAAAAACCACTAAGGTTTTAATTCAATTACCATGAGATCTTGTATAATATACACTTCAAAATGAGACAAGATTCTGGGAACAGCAGTTAGCGTAATGGCTGTGTCACAGAACTCCCATGTGGTCGACTGCAGTTCAAGTCCCAGACCCGATGGCTTAAAAACTCACTCCAGGAGCGTGTGCATGTGTGCCCCAAGATCCCAAGAGGAGAATGGATTGTGGCGTGGCCATCCTCCCTGGGGGTGGGTGATTTCTCACTTTCTATCTTTCTGTCTCTTTCTGGCGAGCGCATGCGCCCCCCATAGCAAAAACCTCTCTAAAAAAGAGAGACAAGATTCCAAATCAGATGTAAACACAGTACCCAGACTGAAAAAGTTAACAATCTACTTGTAAGAGATAAATTTAGATGCTCATCAATATTATACACTTAAGCACTATATATGTATTTTTTTTTTTGGAGAGGTTTTTCGCTATAGGGCACGTGCGCTCGCCAGACAGAGAGAGACATAGAGACAGAAAGCGAGAAATCACCCCCCAGGGGGGATGGTCACGCCGCAATCCCTTCTCCTCCATTCTCCTCTCGGGATCTTGGGCACGCACGCACATGCGCCCGGCGTGAGTTGTAAGCCACCGGGTCCAAGACGCGAACCGCGGTCGACTACGTGGGAGTCCAGCGACATAGCCATTATGTATTTTTAAAAATTATTTTAACTTTGTTTGACAAGGGAGAGACAGTGAAAGAGAGGGAAAGTGAGAAAGGAAGCCACCAGGTCCAAGACTTGAACCATGGCTGGTCATGTGGGAGTCCATCACCTTTAACCACCATACCACTTGCAGGCCCCAAGCACTAAAGTTCTGTATGTACACATACACAGTTACTTCTCAGGTTAGACTTCCTATCTTTCTGCAGCAACTTGGATAAACTGCCTCAGTCTAACTTCAAAAGATTAGGAACTAGTTTCCTATTAAGGGAACATTTCCAAAATAATTCCATACTGTCCAAATGATCCCTCTGGAAATTTTCAAGTATATTTAGAATGCCCAAATATGAATGCAACTAATAAATATTCCTCAATGAATAGAAGCACTTTATGCACTGATATTTAATCAAAACCCAAAAAAGCACATATACTCAGAACTGGAAAAATCCATTTGTCAGTGACAAGTTTGCTTCTCATAAACATACCTTCATATTTCTGCTTTTCTCCCAGCCATGGCTAACACCACTTCCTCAAGTCTCCTGCCAGGAGTAAAGTCAGAGGAATGTCTTTTGGCCTGAATGAGTGATGGAAACAGGGAGGAACATATTCCAAAGGAAAAGTATTATGGATCTGCTAATATTCCCTACATTTTTTCTCTTTTAGCATAAAAGGGAACTTCTCAGAGGTTCACATTCCTAACTGTCTTTAATATTATATCTTTACCACAAAAAGTGCCCCTATTTTGCAAGAGGATATTAAATGAGTTCTCTGTAGTAACATTCTGGTCACCACAAAGTTTGCAAATTTGGTACAAGCAGAAGACATACTGGTAAGTAGAAAAACTCCTTGCTTTTGAAAAAAGACAAAAATTAGAAATCTAAGAAGTGATTATACATCTCAATCCTAAAATGGATTCACTTCAAATATACCAAACCTCAAATCTTTACACAATATGTGGTAGGTACTTCAAGAAGTTCATGGAGGGAACCGGCAGTTAGCGTAATGGCTATGTCGCTGGACTCCCACGTACTCAACCGCGGTTCGCGTCTCGGACCGGGTGGCTTACAACTCACGCCGGGCGCGTGTGCATGCGTGCCCAAGATCCCGAGAGGAGAATGGAGGAGAAGGGATTGCGGCGTGACCATCCCCTCTGGGGGGTGATTTCTCGCTTTCTGTCTCTCTGTCTCTCTCTGTCTGTCCGGCGAGCGCACGCGCCCTATAGCGAAAAACCTCTCCAAAAATAAAAAAATAAAAAAATAAAAAAAAATTAAAAAAAAAGAAAAAAGAAGTTCATGGAAATGGAATTACAGTACAAGTTTATTCTGCTGCAAAATTTTGAAATCGTTGCATACTTTTCTATATTAGGCATCCCATAAACTTTTTGAAGATGTCCCTCATATACCATGTATAGAGAATGAATTTAATGAATACCATATAGTACTCCAATGCAATTTCAAGCTAACATTCCAATGAATTAGAATGTCAAAAGCTAAAACACAGACATATATAAACTTAAATTTTTTATTTAAAATCACACATTTAGAACTTAAACACGCATAAAAATTCCCATATAACAAAGTGACTTAAAATTAAATTATTTTCATTTGAATTAATTTTTTTGGTTTTTGTCAATTTTTCTACAGGGCACGGGAGCAGAATGGGGGGGGGAGTGATAACATGGGGGGAGATAGCCACAGTCTCATGCACACAGAGGTGCCGGTGTTTTGTTTTTTTGGTGTGTGGTTTTTTTCCCCCCAAGCCATTGGGTTCAATTTAAATTGAGTAGCTGGCCATGTGGGCTCCAGCTGCCTTAATCATCATGCCACCAGCTGGACCTCATTATCTTTTGCTTTCACACAAAACCATAATACCATTTAGGTCTCAAACTTTGAGTAGCAATAACTGGTTATACGGATGCTCATGGGCTCCTTCGACTGAGTTTATTAACCATCACCAAAGACTGAAGCATTCCAAGGCTACATTAAAGTTTTCAGTTGTTACCTTTCCTCTAAAGTTTTTCAGAAAAGTTTTTTTTCTTTTTTCTTTTTTTTTTTTTTTTCCGCTATAGGGCGCGTGCGCTCGCCAGACAGACAGAGAGAGACATAGAGACAGAAAGCGAGAAATCACCCCCCAGGGGGGATGGTCACGCCGCAATCCCTTCTCCTCCATTCTCCTCTCGGGATCTTGGGCACGCACGCACACGCGCCCGGCGTGAGTTGTAAGCCACCGGGTCCGAGACGCGAACCGCTGTCGACTACGTGGGAGTCCAGCGACATAGCCATTACGCTAACTGC
Organism: Tupaia tana; assembly: GCA_026018925.1. Lineage (NCBI taxonomy): Eukaryota > Metazoa > Chordata > Mammalia > Scandentia > Tupaiidae > Tupaia > Tupaia tana. Next base: position 29,336,737 of record JAKSZU010000009.1, read on the forward strand.
TGGTTCCCCAGAAAAGTATTTTTTAATACTTGTAAAAATTTCAAATTAAAGACACTGTGTCAAAACTACATTAATGACTATTGAGTACAGCCTAATATTCTTTATATAGAGTAATGCCAGTAAACTTCTTAGTATTTTTTTTTATTCTTATTTTTGTTTGTGCTATAAGGCACATACACTTGCCAGAGAGAGAAAGTGAGAAATCACTCCCAGGGGGATGGCTATACCACAATCCCTTCTCCTCTTAGGATTTTTTGGATGTTCATGTACACACATTTGATGTGTTTTTCAAGACACTGGGTCTGGACTCAAACCACTCAACTGGCCATGTGAGATACAACTGCCTTATCCACCACTCCCCGTGCTTGCCCAATCTTTTTAAATAGGTACTTTTAACCCCGGCATGGTGACAAAAATCAAACTGTCTAAATTCCCTGAGGGCAGAGACTATGTAGTCAAAGTTACCATTGTATAGCCTGTGTCTAGTACACACCTATCAAGTGATTCAACAATAAATGAATCCTTGAGAACCTGATAAAAGGTACATTATTTTGCACACAATTTCAATGGTCATGAACCTCCTATCCCGTACATGGATGCCAGCTTAAAAACCACCAAGAGGACCAGTAAATGCCATAATGGCTATGTTGCTGGACTCCCATGTAGCTGACCGCGGTTCGAGTCCCGGACCCAGTAGCTTAAACTCATGCCAGGCACGTATGCCTGCGTGCCCAAGATCCCAAGAGGAGAAAGGAGGAGAAGGGATTGCTGTGCGGCCATCCTCCCGGGGGATGATTTCTCCCTTTCGTCTCTCTTTCTGGCGGGCTCACGCATCCTATAGCAAAAACCTCTTAAAAAAAAGAAAAAAGAAACAACAACAACAACAAAAAACAGCAATAGGGCCAGCAAGTGGCACAGATGTTAAGGCTACTAGATCTCACATGGCCAATTAAGCAGTCCCAGTCTCAAACCCACAGGCTTAAAAAACACACTGGACATGTGTGCCTGTCTGCCCAAAATCCTGGGGAGAATGGAGGAGACAGGATTTCTGTGGGGCCACTCCCGCCAGGTGGGGGGGGGGGGGGATTTCCTTCTTTTTTTTTAAGTCATGGTTTTTGTTTTTGCTCATTTTGTCTTGAATAATTATTTATTTTATTTATTCATTCATTTATTTTAATTTGATCAGAGAGAGAGAGAGAGAGAGAGAGAAGGAAAGTGAAAAAGCAAGCCACCAGGTCCAGGACTCAAACCGTGGTGGGCCATGTTAGAAACGTCCAACACCTTAACCACCATGCCACCTGCTGGTCCCTGTTTTTCACTTTCCCCATCTCTGCCTGTCTCTGTCTCTCTTTCCCCCCCATCCTTATAGGAAGAACCTAAAAAAAACTACACTGATTTCATATAATAAATCAAATCTTCCCCAAATAATTTGTCTACCACTCACTGTGCAGACTACAAACTCTTTCAGATGGTCAGAAATGCAGCTCCTCTTCAAGATATATCTTTCCATGGGACCAGCAGTTAGCGTAATGGCTATGTCGCTGGACTCCCACATAGTCGACCGCAGTTCGCGTCCCAGACCCGGTGGCTTAAAACTCACGCCGGGCGCGTGTGCATGCGTGCCCAAGATCCCGAGAGGAGAATGGAGGAGAAGGGATTGCGGCGTGACCATCCCCCCTGGGGGGTGATTTCTCGCTTTCTGTCTCTCTGGCGAGCGCACGCGCCCTATAGCGAAAACCTCTCCAAAAAAAAAGAAAAAAAAATGAAATTGTTTTGAACTGAAATAAAAAATGACAAAGCACTTAAAAAACACACAGAGAATGAACCTACTTAATGACATTTCAGTTAAGTTTACAGATGGAGATTATGGTGGCATGGAGGTTAAGGCAGCTGGATCCCACAAGGCCAACTGAGGTTTTGAGTCCTGGTGTGTGTGTTTGCCCAAAGTTCCAAGAAACAGGAGGGGAAGAGACTGCAGAGTAGCCATCCTCCCTGGGGAGTGATTTCTCTCTCTCTCTCTCTCTCTCTCTCTCTCTCTCTCTCTCCTGTGAGAACATGTGCCCATAGCAAACCAAAAAAAAAAAAAAAAGATAGTGACATCAACGAAACCACTAAAAATAAACTATCTAGGGGGAAAATATACTCTTAATTTTTATATTAAAATAGTCAAGAATCAAAAAAAACCTCAAAAAGTCCTCAAAAGATCACATCTCTACCACTCATCCCCACTCAAAGGCAAGAAAAAGAGCTTAGTTTACAGCTTAGTAGAGATCCACAATTGTGCAGAAATCATTTGTCATCATTTAAATTCATCCTTAGTTAATGGGAGTGCCACAAACATAATCAGGTGGGAAATACAAAATACCTATAAAAATCACCATAAATGAGAACTATTACTTTTACCAAATAAAATTGATTATGCTCTTTTATGAAAAACACATCAATCTCTACAAGACTTAAATTATATTGCAGAGTAAGTTTAAGTTCAGAGAGACTCTAAACTGGACTTTTTGCGATCTGTTCTAATGCCACTTTCTCCCAAGTCACAAAATTCTCCATCTTTCAGCTGTCTCCTCGGAAATTTCCCACAGAAGCATGCCCATGAAGTACCAGACAATCCACATTTCCCTAAGAAAATGGTTAGAGGAATGATACAATAATATGTAAGAAAAATAAACTCAGATGTCATTATCTTGGAGTTTCCCTTTTTTTTTTTTAAACTTACAGGGACCTCAGGGAAGTTGCTTTTGTTAAGGTTAAAACATACAATCACCCCAGACCAATAGTAACTTGTAAAAAGTTCAACTGGAGGGGGCCGGCAGGTGGCATGGTGGTAAAGGACGCTGGACTCGCACATGGCCAACCATGACTCAAGTCCTGGACCTGGCAGTTTGCTTTCTCACTTTCTCCCTCCCCTGCCCCTCACTTTGGTCAAATTAAAATAAACTATAAAGTTAAATAAAATAATCCTTAAAAAAAAAGTTCAACTGGAAATTCTCCTGGGTTTTAAAAGACATTGACTGTATGTTATCTTTTACTACTGACCCTGTAGCAATGAAAGCTCCTCCTAAAAAATAAGTGTAAACAAATCCACAGAATATGGCCATTTTAAGTAACTTAAATCACTTTCATACCCACAATAATCTCAGTAGGGGTTTCAAATCCTTTTGTACCATTTATTAACTAGGCAAGTTACTAGGCTTTCCTGTGCTTCAGTTTTCTCATCTTAAAATGGGGGTATTAATTAGAGTAATCATACATCCTAGTTCCTCTGGAACAGTTCTAGTGTATGCTATTATCATAGCATGCCATCCAGTTGGTGCCCCCCTTTCACTTTTAGAAGCATCCTGGCTTGGACAATAAATCAGACGGTCATCCTACCTCAGAGGGTTAGGAAGATTAAGCAAGCTAATACATTTGGAGGAGTATCTGGCATATTGTAAAAATTCATTAGTTTAGCTATTTGTTAATATTACAATGATTTTTACAACAGGTTTTGAATGGTATAATGGGCAGTGCTCCCGCAATATTCCTTATCAATAAAATTGTGCACTTAACTTCTCATATTCAATTCTTTGAAAGTAAGTCACACTAACTGCTTGAAATCAACACTAAGCAGCTTATCCCAGAGATGGCAATATCATCGACTACATTCACATTCACATTTTATCACACATCATTTTTCATAGAGGCTATATTAGGGCTGCAAGCAGGAAAATTACTCTAAAAAGTAAAACTTTTGCATAGGGCCAAACCAAGTCCCTTAGTACTCTAGAAGCCTTTCTCAACGTTTCTCATGTTAACTACAGAACTCAGAAAATTATCTGACTACTTCGATTTTCCCCAATATAGGTACCTGCCTAGTATCTTTCTAGATGCACAGGAGAAAAACTAATTCGTTATATAAAATGGATGCCTTTAGGCATGATTCTGTTATAAAACACCAGTTCTTGGTATCCTTGGAATACAATGGGGGAGGTACAGATTAAAAGGCTCAAATAAATACTCTGTAGAAAACTGCTGTTCATCACCTGCAAAAAAAAAAAAATAGTTCCTACAAGATGAAGCTTAAAGGAATGATCGACATTAAACATGTAAGTTTGACTCATGGCTATGAAAAGCACTAAAATATATATCCCGTCTTACCTCATCTACATCAATTTATCTTAGGTCAGAAATCTTAATACCCTGCATTCCTTCAGGTAAGAAAAACTGTAGTCACAGTTTATGAAAAACAGGAAGGAAGAAGAAAACTGAGACCAAGATACTAATCGCTAAGCAACCTAATAATCTAGAGCCCTGATATTAACTATTATTGCCTGGTAAAAATAAGAACAAGCAAATTCAATATAGTAAAAGATGAACTAAAATCAAAAGCAGAAGCAAACAGAAGAGATAACAGAAAGAATTGTTTTTGTTTTTATAATTTTTAAAAATTTTATTCATTGTCATCATTTTTTTGAAGTTGGAGAAAGAGAGAGAGAGAGAGAGAGAGAGAGAGAGAAGGAAAGTGAGAATGCAAACTGTCAATTTTTTAGATTTTTGCCAGAGGACATGTGTGCTCACTGGAGAAAGAGAGACAGATAGAGGGAAAATAAGAAATCCTCCCACAGAGGGCATGACCATGCTGCAATCCCACCCATTCTCCTCTCAGGGCTTTGGGCACGCATGTACATGGACCCAGTGTAGTTCTCCAGCCACCGGGTCTGGGACTCAAACCCAGCACCTTAACCACCATGCCACCAACTGGTCTCAGAAAGAGAATCTTTCAAGGTACCACTAAATAATGGGGGCGGGGGGAAGTCCCCCTAGAGGACTAGAGCAGTGAATTATTAAACTCTTTATTTCAAATCCAACCGAACCACTCAATAAACAAGGACTGGGGAACTATTCTCAGAACATTTAAACTCTATTTTGGATAGCGTATAAATAGCAAGGGAAAAAAAAATCAGTGAAATAATTTCATGTAGCACGATAGCTATGACCCCCCCCCCAAGAAAAATATATCAAAAATACAACTCAACATATTATCCCACAAACTTCAATGATTAGACTCAAAACCACAGCTCAGATCTATTTCAACTATTTTGACTACCGGTGGAAAGCACAATCATGGATGTTTTATCCAACAACTCATTTGACCAGTGTAAAAATCTGCATTTGTCTTGCATTGTGTGGGGGGAGGAGGGACTTGATTTTGTAACATTAAAACAATGCTGCACACTTTCAGGTCACAGAAGGCCCAAAACCAAATAAGAAAAACAACTGAGCTTAACAAAAAAGCACAAAGGTTCTGAAACCAGGCTAATCCGGGTGTGAATCCAAGGCTATTATCATGTGACCTGAGGAAAGTCATTTACTCAGAGAGCCTCAATTTCCCACTCTGTAAAAAGAAGGACCACCTGTCTTGCAAAGTGACTGAGATTAAGCAACTCCTGTTATTGATAAAAGTTACTGGCATTCAAAAGAAACATAAGTGGCAATAATCAAAATAAGTCTCAGAATATCTCAGGTTTCAAAAGTTACAGGTTAAATCCTATTACAGGGACCAGCAGATGGCGTAATGGTTACATCACTGGACTCCTGCATTGTTGACCATGGTTCGAGTCCCAGACCTGGCAACTTAAATATGCTGGGCACCTGTGCATGTGCAAGATTCTGAAAGAAGAATGGAAGAGAAAGGCCATCCACCTTTGGGGGTCAATTCTCGCTTTCTCAGTCTCTCTGGTGAGCCCACATGTCCCATAGCAAAAACCTCTCTGAATAAAAAGAAGCCTATTACAGCAAATGTTTTGGGTTTTTTCCCCCTAGGTTTTTGCCATATAGACACTGTGTACTCCCAGAAAAACAGAGGTAAAGTGAGAAATCACCTCCAGGGGCAATGCCACAATCCCTTCTCCATTCTCATCTTGGGGGTTTTGGGGCATGCAGCAAAGGTGCCTGGCCTGTTTTTCAAGCCACTGGTCTGGGACACTGTGGTCAGTCATGTAGGAGTCCTGTGCCTTAACCACCACCTGCTGGCCTCACAAGGAATTACTTTTCACCCCCCTCAAAGAAACACACAACATAAACAACTTTTATAAAGAATTTTACCATCCAGTTGTACATTAAGTCAGCCAGAGCTTATAGAAGACTACTTAGTGTAGACTTCACTCCTCCTCACATATTTTCCAATTAAAAAAAAAAAGTAAAACCAGACCAATGATACTATTTCTTCTCTTTGCCAGGGGTGAGGCGGAGTGCAAAACAACTTCAATAATCTCTTGATTTACACTAATCAGATGTAAAGGCTTCTGGGTATTTCTGGTTAGTATCAAAGAACTATAGCAAGAATACATTAAGTAAACAATTCAGGTAACACAGCTGCTGAAAAATATGTAGGGTTTTAAATGCACATACACAAAAATGAGACACCACTTACATTGAAGAAATACAAAATTTGGTTAAATTAAATGCAAAGCAGGCAACTGAAGATATTGAAAAAATCAAGCTGACAATTTTGTTTTCTCACGTATCTTTGCCAAAAAATAACCACCATTGATGACACACAGAAATAAAGAATTATTGTAGAGCCAGTATTGAACCACAAATTAAGTCTTGAACATAGATCAAATGTAGAAAATTATGGAAGAAAAATGTAAAGAACTGCTTTTAGCCTGTATCCTCCTCCTTTTCTCTCCAACAATTAATCATACCCAGTACACACTGATGCCCATAGCTAAGCAAAACTCTCTCTTTCCTTTTTTATTCTCTGACTCCCAAAATAGCGCTCCACTATAAAGTCAACTATAGTTTAACATAAAAATTTTAAATTCAGTGGCTGGCAGGTGGTCTGATGGTTAAGGTGCTGAACTCCCACATGGCTGACTGGTTCAAGTCCCAGACCTGGCGGCTTGCTTTCACACTTTCCCTTTCTCTGTCTCTCTCCAATCAAATAAAAAATAGTAATAATATTAATAAAATCAAATTAATAATTTTTTTAAAAAAAATTTAAGTTCAAAAGTTCACTTGTAACATCAAAACCTGAAGTCTTCCATCTATTACAAAAAACCCAAAGCAAGAAGAATATGCTATTCACTGTTTACTACCCTCCCACACAGGACTGTGGGTGGTATCAGTTAAACATGCAGAATATTAAGCATTACTAAACTGTCCACAGCATATTTTCACACTTGGAATTGAAACTTACATTTCCAAGGAACAGATCTGAGCCTGAGCCTTCCCTCAACCCCATTTCTTTTTAATTCAGAGGTTCTCAGGCACCACACAAGTCAATAAGGTAGGAAAAGAAAAAAATGAGAAAGAAATGTGGAATTAAGTACATTAAAATCTGGTTTGAGAGTTTGGGCCTTTAAAAATCCTAACTAAACAAACTTTAAAGTTACCAAACTCATAAGTTTTTGGGCTAGTACTTCAGCTCTTGCCTCACAACAATAAAATAAATCTGATGCCACAATCCTCATTTCCTTAAGATATTTATGAACGAGTAATACTTTGAAATATACAGTGTCTTCCCTTAACATCCGTCTAGAGCTAAAACAGTGAATGCAAAATAGTTATATAATGTTAGCAGTTACAAAATGTCTATTACCAGACTAGAGTGAAATTTTGGTACAAACATGATTAGGGAACA